>LR749876.1:0-163616 GCA_902729485.2 Mus minutoides | reverse complement strand
CAGTCAAAGCTAGGATGATTCTGAACTCTTACCTTCCTGCCCCAGGAACTATAGGTAAAAATCACAATCCGTTTATGCAGTGCTGGGTTAACTCAGAGCTGCTCATATGCTAGGCCAGTGGCGCTTGACTACCTGAGCTGTGTCCTCAGCCCAACAGCAGCTTTTCAGGACATTGATTGGATTCCTTTGTATCTTGTACCTTTTGTTTGTGTTTGTTTGAAGCGTGATCTCTTTTCCCTCTCCTCTTCCTTTTCTCACATTTCAAAATGCATTAATTCTTTCTTCAGGCCAGCCTGGGGCAGGTCTCCAACATCCAAGCTCACTGTTCAGATGGAACTTTTCCTAGGTTTCTAAGAGAGACTGTATCTGAGGGAGGCAGTGTGCTCTCTCTCCTGCCCAACTCTTTCTGGCTGGTTTAGAGTCTTGTTCTATAGCCCACACTGCTTAACTCCAGGGTGCTAGATAAGCTGCATACACCATGAGAGTTTTCTTCTGTATGTAGTATTAAACAAAACAAACCCTAACCAAAAACCACAGAGAAGCTGGGTGATGGTGGTACATGCCTTTAATTCCAGCACGGGAAGCAGAAGCAGGTGGATCTATATGAGTCTAAGGTCAGCCTGGTCTACACCATATGCATGCATGGTGCTCATTTAAGTTCAGAAGAGAGTATTGGATCCCCTAGAGCTGCTGCCAGGAACAGGAATGGTTGTGAGCTATCATTTGAGTGCTGAGAACTGAACCCATGTCCTCTGTAAGAGTAACAAGCCCTCTCAAACACTAAGCCATCTCTCCAGCTCCACATAAAAATACCCCCCACATCCCCCAACAGGCTTTCACTGCTTAGTCTGGGCTGTCCTGGAAATCACTCTGTAGACCAGGCTAGCCTTAAACTCACAGAGTGCTAGGATTAAAGGCATGCACCACCACCCAGCCACAAAACAAAACAAACAAAAAACAACTTAAAAGTAAAATCACAGAAGAAATTATTCAAACTAATTTTATATGTTAGACCTCCTAACAGACATATAGTAGCATTTCTCTTTTAGACAACCAGTTTTGTTTTTCTTTCAGTTGCATTCCAGTCCATGATGACGGGGGGCAACCTAGGGAAACAGATCGTCTGCATCTCAGAAGACTCTTCTCTGTAGTCGTGGTGTGTCTTCATCAAGGAAGCCCTCCATTTTTCACTTCCCACAAAAATTCTTAAGATACATTTAAAAAATAATCTTTCGGTACAGATAGTTCTCTATTTTAGTATGATAATATTTTCTTTGTTGTATAATCTACTTTATCTTCAATATCGTATTCACTATACATTTAACATGTGATTGCTTGCCATAATACAGGGGTTCTCAAGCTCTGGGTCACGACCCCTCTGGAGGAGATACATATCCGATATCTTATATAACAGATATTTACATTATTATTCATAACAGCAAAATTACAGTTATAGGGTAACAACCAAATAATGCTATAGTTGGGGTCACTACAACCTGAGATTATTAAAGGTGGGTATATTAGGAAGGCTGAGAACCAATGCCACACTAGGTTGAAGTCAGTATTATTTGGTTTTATGTCTTTTTTTACTTCATTTTTGAGTCAAGATCTCTATATGACGCCCACACTGGCCTTCAACTTGTGGTCCTGGGGCTCTGTCTCCTAAGTCCTGGGATTGCAGGCATGTACCACTATGCCTGATTATTTTTCTTATAATAACTAATAATATTGTTTTGGAGATGGGTCTGTTAGTTCAGCTCAAGCTGGACTGACTCCTCAGGTCTCCCACTGCCGAGCCTGCTGGGATGCCAGGCAGCTGTCACTCACTAATACGTGGCTAATTTTGTTTGTAAAAACTAATATTACATATATTTGTATCAAATATTTAAAAAAAACCTGGGTGGTTTTTAACCCCAACTGTTAATGGATTATATATATATATATATATATATATATATATATATATATATATATATATATATATATATATATCTTTTTTAGAACTGAGTAAACATTCTACGAATTCGAAGTTGATAAGCAGTTAACATTTGTTGAACTGGGAACATTTTTACCATTCTTAAAACTGAGTATTAGAATTGAGATAGCCTTTCCATATTTTTGAAGAGACTTTAAAAATCTTTATGTACTGGCATGTTTGTCTGGTGCCTGCAGTGGAGAGTGGCTGGAGAGGACATTGGATCCCTGGAACTGGAGAGAGACTTAAGCCACCATGTGGGGGCTGGGTTCTAGAATGCAGGTCCTCTGGTAGAGCAGGAGATGCTCTTAGTGTTTAGCCATCTCTCCAGCCTGCCTGTACTTAATGGCATAAGTACACAGCGTTTCGGGCAGCATTGGGAGTATTTACAGATTGTGGAACAGTTTTGGGGTAGGATGTTTTGGGTTGGGAGTGGCATGAGAAGATAAATGAGTTGTTGGGAAGCTCCAGAGACCAGGTTTACATCCAGGAGATGATCTGTTTGTGTTTTGCCAAACAATGATTGAGTAGCAAGCCTAACAACTTACTGCATACTGATAAAAGCTTGTGTTTATTTTAGGAATTTTTTTTAAGACAAGAGTCTGAGCCGGGCGGTGGTGGCTCACGCCTTTAATCCCAGCACTTGGGAGGCAGAGGCAGGTGGATTTCTGAGTTTGAGGCCAGCCTGGTCTACAGAGTGAGTTCCAGGACAGCTAGAGCTATACAGAGAAACCCTGTCTCGAAAAAACAAACAAACAAAAACAAAACAAAACAAAAGACAAGAGTCTGTTAGGTAGCTTGCTATGTAATCCGGGCTAGCCTGGAACTCAAAGATATCCACTTGCCTGTCTGCCTCCGAGTGCCAGTGTTAAAGGCCTGTATCCCCATTCTGGGCTTATACTTTGGAGAACTAATAGATATAAACATCACTAAGAATTTCACTGATTAAAGTGAGTTGGAGTGGTCAGGGCAGAACACTGATCAGTACTCTAGGGGCTTTGAGGTTAATCCCCAATTGTACCTTCCCCCAACAAGCCCCAAGTAAGCAAGCTTCAAAAAACTATAGAATTAAGTAAATTAACCAATGGTTATAGACATGACTATTCCAGATATACTGATGTATCACATTTGTTTTATTCATTTTCTCAACTTTTAGAAAAAATAAAACTAGAGATGTTTTCTGAGTATGACTTACGGCCACTTTTTTACAGTTAATGTATTTTAGAGGTAAGACAAATTAGCCACTCAATCAAGTTTTGCAGCGTTCTAACCTTGTTTTACATACTTTCTCTGGAACCCAGTTTTTCTTTCTGAACAGTTCTTCATCTCTTCATATATTGGTGACTGCTAAGTCTACTTTGTTTTTTAATCCTTACTTAAATTTTAGGATTTTAGCTCCTAGTAAACATCTTGCCACCCCAAGATTTTTTTTCCCAGATACTGTATAGGCCAGTTGTCCTTGTCATGGCCATCCTGAAATGGGATTACGGTCAATGCTTCTCAGTGTGCAGCACAAACTGTATCGAGGAAATGTTTTCTCCTGGAACGTTTTGTACCAAAACTACTACTCCCTAG
Organism: Mus minutoides; assembly: GCA_902729485.2. Taxonomy (NCBI): domain Eukaryota; kingdom Metazoa; phylum Chordata; class Mammalia; order Rodentia; family Muridae; genus Mus; species Mus minutoides. Next base: position 160,066 of record LR749876.1, on the reverse strand, counting down.
CTCATCCAGACTCCTGGCTTATCTCTAAACTTGAAAATAAGCGCCTTCAGAGAACATTAATAACCACAGTCACTATCTTTAGTCCCCTACTCTTCCGCACATCATGGGTTTGTTTTGTTTTGTTTTGTTTTTTGGAACTCTTGGAGTGCTAGGATTGCTGGAGTTAAATTTCATGCAGTCAAACTCGAAAGTTTCAACAAGAACTATTATCCAGCTTGGAACTTAGGTATCTGAGCCCTCAGTCAGTGCATCCAAGATTTCTGGAGAATTCTTAAATGTTTCTAAAGTTGTATAAGTGCCTAAATTCATACCCAGTCCTATGGTGTTTCGGGAGCAGTTTCTCGTTAGCTGTCACAGGTCCTCGGGTCCGGAGAAAGCTACCCTCCACCCCGCGCCATCCCACCCATCCCAGCCGCCGCGGCCCCCGCTGACCTGCTCGGTTCAGCGGGAAGGCAGTGACGTCACGGCTAGCCTGCACTGACCTGGTTTCAGATTTCGGGGACCTGAGAGCCCTGAAGGGCAGGCAGGAGGGGGCGGGGCGCTGCGGTCCCTCGGCCGGGAGGGAACCCTGCGTGTCTCGGGCTGTGTGTGTGTGTGTGTGTGTGTGTGTGTGTGTGTGTGTGTGTGTAGCGGGGAGCGGAGGATCGGTCTCAGCAGCTGCCCAAGAGTCGGCACCTCCTCCTGAGAAACACCCGCGGGCGGAGAAGAAAGCGAGTGGGTTTGTTGTTGGGGGGCGGCCAAACTTCCTGTCCCGCTCTGGAGCTGCTTCCGGCGGGAGCCGGAAGACGCCGTGTGTGAACGGGATTCGGGGCTGACTGACGGACGGACGGCTGCCCTAGACTGGAAGGTGAGCTCCGGGCTAGTGTAGCCACCCCCGCTCAGGAAGGTGGTCGCGCCGAGAAGGGAAGCCACTGCGGGCTCAGGGGATTTAGAGTCGGGCTCGCCCCCCGAAAGGCGCAAGGAAGCCGCCCCCCTAGGCTCCCCCGGGCGTCTAGCGGGCGGGGAGCGACCGGTCCGAAGCCCGGCGGCCGCGGCCCTAAGCCCTTTGGGGATCTGGGGCGCGCCGTTTCTCCTGCTTGGCTTGTTCTTGCGGGAGGGAGCTCGGAAGGCAGCCTGCCCCCCCAGAACGCGGGAGTCAGCGAGTCCCCGGGGCGGAGGCTCCGGACTGCACCCGCGGCTGGGCCCGCCCGCAGACCTAAGGGCCTGCGGCTGAGGCCTTTGTGCTGGCGGAAAGGGTTGGCAGCGGTGCCCTGCCCGCGTTTCACACAGGGCTGCCGCCTCCTTTCCTGGGTCCACTCTCTGCCCTGGTTTGGAATAGGGGCGTCTGCGGACCAGAGCCGGACCTCTGAGGTCTCCTTTGCCTGTCACCTCGGGCCCGTGTGTGGGCAGCGAGTGTTGGCAGCCAGGATGTGTTTTGCTCGTTCAACTTGTTCTCTGAAGTTTCTCAAAGAGAAGACGATCCAATTAGTTTATTAAACTTTATCTCACTCGCTCATGAGTCTCTGAGATGTACTTAGGAACCATTTGAGAGGGAAATATTATTGATTTGGGCTTAAGAGTTCATACATTTACATTACATTAGACACAAAGGCCAGTGGGACATATGTAAAGAGAATAAAACATAGTTTGAGGTAAAGACGAGCAATTCTGGGTGTTTGGCATTGAGAAATTACACTTTGTAGCAGATACAGGGCAGCCAAGTATCAGAAAATGTGTTTCTAATTTAAGCTCTGTATCCCAGTAGGTGTCAAATTTAGGTAAATCCCACAATTTGCAAGTTTTTTTGGGGGGTGGGGGGAGGAGTATGTCAGTGAAGAGGTTTACCGTTAAGGGCTGGCCATTATTCTGAGATCCTAAACTGCATATGGAGAGTGACAAGCAGAAAGATACTGAGAAATCTAAACAGCATCACAGAAGGAGTCAATTTGGGGTCTGCTGGGATTATTAAAACATGTAGGATGAGAGGCACTGCTAGATAGAATTTGCAGCTGAGTGAGAAGATTGGGCAATGAATAAAGATAATTCAAGAAGAACAGGTTTGTTAGGGAAGATGACAATCTGTGTTTAGACATGGTTTGGTTTGACACGATGATATATATGCAGAATTAGTCCACAAGCAATTAATGAAAGTTTGGAATTGAAAAGTCAGGGTGAAGGGATGGGGAATTGGGTATCATTTGTCATGTTATTTATCCTCTGTCTGAATATTTCTCCAGTGCTTTCTATGTGCTCACTGGGAAACCAGTGATTAAGTTAGAAGTGGGTAGTTGCGTCAGGGTTTCTTTTTGGGAAAATGTAAAATTAGCCAAGCATGGTGGCACACACCTTTAATCCCGGTACTGTGAGACATAAGCAGGAGTGGGAGTTCAAAGCCAGCCTCAGATACATGTAGAGTTCCGGGCCAGCTCAAGCTAAGCAAGAGCCTATCTGAACCCTTCCAGCTCCCTCTCCCCCCAACAGCAAACAAACAGAACGGATCATGTGTGTGATTTCAGAACTATGACTACACTAAAGACAGTTTAACTGTACTTTTCAAAGTGTGTGAGAGAGCCTGGGCTTAATTCCAAGCACCCCACATGGCCCTCTGCCTCCATGGGTTCTGCATATATGTGATATACAGACAACATGTAGGCAAAATACCCATGCACAGTACATAAAAATTAAAAATCTTAAAAATGGGTAAATTTTATGTTATGTGAACTGTGTCAATGAAACTTCATATTTGAGACAAGGTCTCACTATATAGCCTTGGCTGGCCTCAAACTCCTAGAGATATGCTTATCTCTACTCTCAGAGTGCTGGAATTGAAGTATGGGCCACAATGTCTGGCCCCAAACTTATTTTTTGAAAAGATTTGCATTATAAGAACAAAATTTACATTTCAGCTTTTGAACTTGGTTAGCTAGGTAATGGAACTGTAAATAGCAAACCTAGCTTATGTACTTCCATTATATTAACTGGCTAGTGTACTTAGCAACTTCTGTGTTACAGATGAAGTCCACAGAGAACACTTGGTAAGCCACTGTGCTCTGAACACAGTTGCCTTTTTTTAAATTTCCAGATATGATCTTACAGTGAAGGTCATGCTAGCCTCAACCCCCTGTCCTTCTGGTTCAGTCTCTCCCCATTGCTGAGACTGTAGATGCCAGCCACTGCACGTGGCTCTTAAACAGAGTTCAACTTATTCTCATGTGTCCTGCTGTTTGTTCAGGACCTATACAAACCATACATTGCATACTAGGATTGTATGGCTGTATTCCATTACGATATGCATATTGTAGTTGTTCCACAATAGTCAGTGACTTGTCTCATTAATTAGTGATTTGGTGCGCCAGGGGTCACAAAGGTGGATCCATTTTAAAGATAACCGGAACAAACATCTGGTAATTTCTTGACTTGTTATATGAGCAGGAATTGGGAAGAGGAATTATCAAAGCCCTTGAAATTCAAGATCAAACTTAGATGTAATCCTTTCCTGTCTGTGCCAGCTCATCATGCCAGCTTGCTTATGCAGCTTCATATCTCGATGATTTATCGAACCTTGGTTTCTTCTCCTCATGAACACGAGTAAATAAACAATATGAAGCTATTTTAGTGCTTCAGGAAGAAAAAAAATATACATAGAAAAGCTGGGCATTTATGCGTCTTTGTTTTATGTAAGAAATAAAAGCATTAGTTCTAGTATTTCTTTTAAAAATTAGATGTATTTGTGTGTGCACATATATGGGGGGCAGAGGACAATTGATGAGAGTTAGTACTCCCTTTATATCCTATGGGTCCTGGGGATTAAATTGAAGTTGTCAGGTATGGTGGCAATCGCCTTTACAAATTGAGCCCTCTTACAGGCCCTAGTTACAGGGGTTTCTTAATGTCTGTCTTAGTCTAACTTTCCAGTCTATTCTGTTACTAATGGAAAAATCTCCATCCTGGGCAAACTTTTTTTTTTTTAAAGATTTATTTTATTTATTATATGTAAGTACACTGTAGCTGTCTTCAGACACTCCAGAAGAGGGTGCCAGATCTCGTTACGGATGGTTGTGAGCCACCATGTGGATGCTGGGATTTGAACTTATCACCTTCGGAAGAGCAGTCGGGTGCTCTTACCCGCTGAGCCATCTCACCAGCCCCCTGGGCAAACTTTTTACTGTCTTTGCTTTATGGATAGCAGTACTCCCAATTTTACCAGCAATTCCACCAAATTAAGTGAATTCATATGCCAAAGTCTGGGGTGGTGGGGAGTTACACAGGAGTTTTGGTTTAGGTAACTAGCAAGGTCTATGCTCAGCATGGATAGACAGACCCTTAGGTTCAGTATCCAGTGGGGACCAAGAAAGGAGGAATGGTGGGAGGGAGGAAGAATGCAGATGAATCCATTGCAAGTGTATCCAAACAGTCCTACGCTTGCCCCGCCCCCATTTGTTGGCTAGTTAGTTCTCAGTGCTCACGATTGCACTTGAACATTGTGCTGTGCTATGCATGTGCTTTACCTCAGGTTACACATCTAGACTGGATTACTATTTGTTTTTGTTTTTCTGAGATCATTGTAGCCCAGACAGACCTTGACTTTGCTGTAGAGCCCAGGCTCCCTGAGTGCTGAGATTGTAGGTGTGCACCACCAAGCTCCCGCTGGGCTTATTTTTAAAATAAGCATAATTACCTTTTAGAATCAAGAAAAAAGAGTAAGTCACACTGTCCTGTTACACAATAAAACTACTGTCATATCTGGGAATTTCTTTTTACTTTTTCTTTGGATGCTATAATTAGTGTTAAAATGGGAAATAGATTTATAATCACTTTTGTTGTATGGTCTTCATAATATTGTGTGTGTGTGTGTGTGTGTGTGTGTGTTGTTATGAATCAAACCCAGGTACTTGTACATGGTATTAAACTACTTGTACAGGTGCTAAACTACATCCCTAGCCATCACTATATTTCAGAGTGACAGTGCCATATTTAATAGTCATGTCCTATATTGAGTGTATGTATTTAAAAGTTCCAAAAGATAATTGTGTGTTGCTTCCAGTTCTTTGTCTCATATTTTCAATGAACATCTTTGGGAATACAGCTTTCCCATATTTTAAGACCCTTTTCATAATCAGGTGTAACTATAATCCCGCCCAGCACTCAGGAAGAGGTGGGAGAATCATTGACAGTTGGAGGCCAGCCTGGTCTGTATGTGAATTTCAGGCAGTCAGGCCTCCATTAGAAGGAGAAACGTTTGTGGGAACTGGAGAATAAGGCTCAGTGGTTAAGAACACTTGCTGTTGTTGCAGAGAACTAGAGTTTGGTCCTTAATATCCACACAGGGCAGCCTAGCACCACCTGGAAGGATCTCCATGGAGCTCCAGGAGCATCAGATACTCTCTGTTGGACTCACTTGGTCACACAGGGAGTTAGTTACACATGCATGAAATAAAAATGAAAATTTAAAAAGGAGTAGATGGGGCTGGTAAGATGGCTCAGCGGGTAAGAGCACCTGACTGCTCATCCGAAGGTGATAAGTTCAAATCCCAGCATCCACATGGTGGCTCACAACCATCCGCAACGAGGTCTAGCGCCCTCTTCTGGAGTGTCTGAAGACAGCTACAGTGTACTTACATATAATAAATAAAATAAATCTTTAAAAAAAATAAATAAAAATAAAAAGGAGTAGAGATAGTTTATCAAAGCATAATGCTTTTATAGGTTTTAATACTTATTGAGCTTGTTCTGCTTTAAAACAAACGTTATAAGCTGCATGTCTGCTTGTGATTCCTTTAGATATAAACGGATGCCTTTGTTTATTTAGCCACATTTTCTTACTGCTCATAATGTTATGTCTTTCTCTTCTTTACCCTTATTTTAGGTCAAATCGATTACCAACCTAGTTCAGCATCTTACAGGAAAAGTATAATGTTTTTTAAAGGGATATGAATATAACAGGAAGGTGTCATTGACTGACTTAGACCTGAACCTGTCCCCGAACAGCTACAGGATTTCAGAAGCTGAATCAATGTTATCAGATGAGTTAGAATCCAAACCAGAGGTGAGCCCACTTACCTGTTTATTCTTAGACCGCCAGTCAGGAAACAACTTCTCTAGTGGTTTAATAGTAAATATTTTTGACTTTTTGAGCCAAACAATTTTTACTACAACTCTAAGTTTATGATTTTTCTGTTACTAAATGTTTTCTCAAAGACTTTACTATTCAGTTTCCATCTTTTGTGAGCTTTTTGCATTTGCTATTTAAGTATTTAATGAAATACTTAAAGTACTTAAATAGAAGATATTTTATATTTCTAAAGTATATTTATATTATATAGTTGTAATATATGTGTGTATATATATTTATTTACACAAATATTGTTAATCTTATATGTAATTGAAAATATTTTCTTTCTAAACATGATTGATTTTATAATTTCTATCTAACTGATTATGTCATCTTACACAAGTCAGTGTTTTCAGATTGATTCCTTATTTGTAAAATACACGTTCACTTAGGAATTTAATGTTAATAGGAGGATTAAATATACTGATACCCAGGAAAGTGCTGTCTAAGATGCAGTCAGTACAGTGCAGTTGATTTAAAAAAAAAAAAAGAGCTTATCATTTTAAAATACACTTTTATAATTTTCTTTGATAGAAAATGACAGGTTAACTTAATTTTATGAAACAATTATTCTATAGAACAAACACCTTGATAAATGTAGTTAATCTGGTTTTTCTGTGTATATGACTGAGACCAGGAATAAGACTTAATTATATTCTCACTTGTTTGACAAATTTAAAGTTGAGATTCATTCCTAGCAACCTCTGATTCTCAGTTTTGCCTGTTTTTCCCTCCTCAGCTCCTGGTTCAGTTTGTTCAGAATACCTCCATCCCCCTGGGACAAGGGCTAGTAGAATCAGAAGCTAAAGACATTACTTGCTTATCCCTCCTTCCAGTGACCGAGGCCTCAGAATGCAGTCGACTAATGTTACCAGGTAAAATACGTTCACTACAGATAGGACAAAGAAGACATAATGTAAGAGGTTAGACTGCTCTGTGCCAAGAGTGGAGTGCAACTGATTTTACATCTGGTGATATGGAGTCGTATCATATCAAAAGGCAGCCATGGAAGTCACAAGGGCCTAAGTAGTTTAAGCATAGGGAACACGTATGTGAAAGTGGGGCAGAAAAGCCATTGTAGCACTGTGACACTCCAATTGAAGGAATGTCTCGGGCAAGGGAGCCTGAGGAGGAGGGAAGCCACTGAAGTAGATGACTATCAGCATAGCGAGGAGTCATGGGGATGCAAGGGGAATCAGGGTGTCAGAGGCCCTCAAGAGGCCAAGGACAGAGACTAAAAGGAGGACATCCTTGACACTGGCAGGGAGGCTGGGGAGCCAGGCCACAGGGATGGAGGCAGTGGTATAAAGGCTAGCGTAGTTGAGGAAGGGATTATATACTTCTTTTCATTTTTTGGTTTATTTGAAGACACAGTCTGGCTATGATCTGTGACTGGCCTGGAACTCAGTGATCCACCTGCCTTCCAGTCTGCTGGAATTAAAGGCTGTGTATTACCACTGACACTATATAATATTTTTAAAGGCTTCCTTCCTCCCTCCCTCCCTCCCTCCCTCCCTCCCTCCCTCCCTCCTTCTCCCTCTTCCTTCCTCTTTTCTTTCTTTCTTTCTTTCTTTCTTTCTTTCTTTCTTTCTTTCTTTCTTTCCCTTTTTAGATGTTTACTTGAATACCAGATTATTTGATTATAAACTATTGCATCTATACCAATCTAATTTAGTCGCTTCTTTCTAAGTATGAAATATATATCATTTCATGCATGACATGCATGTTTTTAAATTAAAAAACAAAAACAAAAACAAAAAAACCTACAATATTTGGGGCTAGAGAGATGGCCTGGCAGTTTAAAGCAGTTGTTTTTGTGGAGAACGCAGGTTCAGTTTCCAAAATTCACATGATGGATCTCAACCACCATAACTCCAAATCTGATGTCCTCTTCTGACCTTCACAAGCACTAAGCACACAGGTGGTGCACACATATATATATGCGTGTGTATACACACACACACACACACACGTATATGTATATGTAGTAAAATATTAATTCACATATGAAAAATAAATTGTAAAAAATTAAAAATATAATTAACTTTTGAGCAATTTTTAATTCATTTTTTTTACATTAAGTTATTTATTATGTGTATGTGTGTTTATATACTATAATGTGGAGGTCAGAAGACAGTTTGTGAGGATTGGTTCTCTTCTTCTACCATACTGATTCCAGAGATTGAACTCAAGTCATCAGGCTTGGTAGCAGGTGGCTACCCACAGTGATAATATTGGCACTCATGTTTTTAGTTGGGGTATATGGTGAATATAGAAAAGTACAAAGCCACATATGTATAGTTTGAGGAGTAAATATAAGGAACTATTTATATAATTCCCTCCGCAAACAAGAACATGATTAGTTTCTAGGCTTTCCATAGGCTCTGCCTCATAGAGAAACTGCCATTCTTTAATGCATTATCACTGTTTGTACTTTTAAGGTTATTTCTTTTGCTTTCTAAAATTAACCATCCTTTTATACATCTCTAAACAAAGTATTTTAATTTTCTCAGGTTCGGGGACCTTAAATGAATGGGATAATGTAATCTCTTTAATGTGTGTTTGTGCACTTTGTTTTACTCTGTGTTTGTGAGGTTCAGCCTTATTGTAGCTGTGTTTTGTTTGGTATCAGCCATGGTACCACAGTTTTTATGTTCATGTCTCTATTCTCTGATACTGTGTTGTGATGGCTAGAGCTAGTAAAAAGTTCATGTTTTAAAAATAGCTTCTGGTGTGTTCTTGGTAAAATATACATGGCATAAAATTACCATTTTAAATTAGCATTTAGTATGTAGTTGGGTGATATTAAGAATATTTACATTATTGTCCATTTTTATTCTTATGATTTTGCTTATCTGTTTAAAAGAGGAAAAAGTGTTATCTACCTTTTATAAAGATGAGTGAAAGCCTCTGAGAATATTGTATACGTCATCATGGTAGTGTAATTCCTAATTGTATTGAGCAGTAAGGCTTCCCTTCATTAAATGTTATTGTTCATTTAAAATTGTTTATGTAAAAATTTTTTGAAAGACATTTTTGTTTGTTTTTCTTTGAGGAAGAGTCTCATGTAGCCCAACCCTTAGAGCAAACTTCTTTTTTGGATTTTTGAGGCTGGGTCTCTATGTAGTCCAGGCTATTCTAGAACTTGCTCTATAGACCAGATTGACCTTGAACTCACAGAGATCCACCTGTGTCTGAACTTTTTTTTTTTTTTAATTTACTTATTATATGTAAGTACACTGTAGCTGTCTTCAGATACTCCAGAAGAGGGTATCAGATCTCGTTACGGATGGTTGTGAGCCACAATGTGGTTGCTGGGATTTGAACTCAGGACTGTTGCAAGAGCAGTCAGCGCTCTTAACCGCTGAGCCATCTCACCAGCCCTGTGTCTGAACTTCTTTAGAGCACGTCTTTTAAATGATTTATGTACATTCAGTATAAACCCCAAGCTGTAATGAAGAATACTGGTTATTTTACAAAACTTCAGTGGTTTCCCAGCCTATTTGTTCTCCTGTGATTATTCTGAGGCAGTTTTTTTATTTGCAAAAACGAGAGCGCAGTCTACTCTTGTAAGAGTGCTAGGAACTGCTGAAGTGTATGTAGTTCTTAGGAAAGGTGAACTGGAGGTGAGTGCCACATAGAGCTATGGTGTTTTTCCTTCACTAGATGAAACTCCAAATCATGCTAATTCCTCCAAGGAGGTCCCTTCTTCAGCTGTTTTGAGGAGTCTTCAGGTGAATGTGGGCCCAGACGGAGAAGAGACAAGGGCTCAAACTGTACAGAAGTCCCCAGAGTTCCTGACCACTCCAGAGTCGCCTAGCTTGTTGCAAGATCTCCAGCCAAGTGATAGCACTTCGTTCATTCTTCTGAACCTAACAAGGGCAGGTATGCTTAGTCCCCTCTGAGCATCACTCATTTTACGTGAAAAAGTTAGAGATGGGGAAAATATTATATATAATTTATGAACGATGCAAAAAGTGTTTATTTGACAACTTTAGAGCATTGGTGTGATCTGGTGACCGGTTGAATATATAAAGGACAAAGGTTCTATGATAGCTCTACAGTTTCCTCTTGTTTAAGTTTGTGAGATGGTTGATTATTAATTTTTCCAAATGTAAGAAAAGTCTGTTCTTCATATTTTGGCTTTTATCATCCCTGTTCTTCTCTGTGGCACAATTTGTGTACAGAATGAGGATGCTTTCTGCCCCTGGAAGACATGTCTAGTGTTAGGCACTGTGTGTCCAATGTAAACTCCTTGGGTATGGTAGTTTCTCTGTGTAGCACTGGCTGTCTTGAATATGGGATCACTCTGCCTCATACTGCTGAGTGCAGGGATAGAGGTGTCCCTACATCCTGCAACAGAATCATTTCTTGTTTGGGAAATTCATACCCTGCCCTTGACCAGGATAGTGGGAACAAGAAGAGGTTTGGGGTGGGTGCTTAGTTCCAAACGTGTCTGTTAACATTTTGACTTTGGATGCACATTGATAAGGGAGCATCCTTTAAAGAGTTAAAAATAAGAATGAAGTTCTGGGGGCTGGTGAGATGGCTCAGCGGGTAAGAGCACCCGACTGCTCTTCCGAAGGTGATAAGTTCAAATCCCAGCAACCACATGGTGGCTCACAACCATCCGTAACGAGATCTGGCTCCCTCTTCTGGAGTGTCTGAGGACAGCTACAGTGTACTTACATATAATAAAAATAAAATAAATCTTTAAAAAAAAAAAAAAAAAAAAAGAATGGAGTTCTGAAGAGGTCTGGTACAAAGTAGTCAGTTGGGCAGCTTATCACACCCAGGGAGTATGAAACATTCTTTGATTTCAGGTAAGTTTGAAACCTGAGTAGAAAGAGGTTAAACCTGGGAGCCTGGGAAGGGCAGACTTCAGCGGACAGCAGAACAGCAAGAACTGGGAGAGAATGGTGCATAGGAACCAAGGGAGGGAATTGTTTTAGGGAAGAAAGGATGCTAAATGATTCTACCCGAATTAGGATGGACTGGTGAGATTGTCTGTCTGGTAGCTTTGGCAAAAATAGTAGGTATTGGAAGATGGGTCTGGGAGAGTGTAATGTAACTGAATGGAAATACAAGTTAGAAGGTAGAGTTAGTTTGAAACTGAGTACATTATCTGTAATCCCATGATGCTGAAGCAGGAGAACGAGTTTGAGGCCAGCATAGGCAACATAGTGAGACCCCCATCTCAAACAAAATCAATTATTAAAAAAAAACTTGTGGGCGTGCTTCACTCACCTTTAATCCCAGCTCTTTGAAAGCAGAGGCAAGCAGATCTCTGTGAGTTCAAGGCCAGCCTGGCCTAAATAATGACTTTTAACTGCTGAGCCATCTTTCCAGCCCCGGTGAGGGAGAACTTAACTGAAGTATTCAAGAGAGAATGACTGAGCAATGGCTTGGAATATTTCAAGTGGGGGGTTGCCCGGTTGCCAGGAAGGAACATTTTGCCTCTGAAACAAGAGCAGTCAGGGTTAACAGTAAGCCTGTGAGCTGGATGGAAAACTGATATCTTAATTATTTATAAGGACAAAAATTTAGAGTAGGAAGGCTCTAGAGCGATTAATTCAGGACAATCTCTGTGCCTAGGCTAATCTTCCCTCCGTATTCTCTTCCTTCCTCCAGGGCTGGGCTCTTCAGCTGAGCACTTTGTGTTTGTTCAGGATGAGACAGAGGATCCAGGGGCTGACTTCCTCTCTGCTGAGAGCACAGACAGCAGTATCCCATGGTTCCTTCGGGTTCAGGAGCTGGCCCATGACAGTCTGATTGCAGCTACTCGTGCACAGCTGGCCAAGAATGCAAAAACTGGCAGCAATGGTGAGACTCCTGGCATTCTTCTCTCAGGTTTTTCCTTACAGAGATGACAGAAAGAGAGAGGAGAGCGATAAAGAATAGAGCAGGGAAAGAGAAAGAGACGGGTGGGTGGGTGAGTTAGGGAGGAGTGGGAAGGGAGGGAAGGAGAGAGAGAGAAGAGAGAAGAGAGGAGAGAAAGGAGAGAGAAAACAGTCCTTATAAGCCAGGTTGCCTTGCAAGCTAGCTAGCTGTTGGGTGGAGCCTAGTAGAATTGCCAACAATCTTGAATGTTTTCATTGTAATCATTCTTAAATATGTAAACATCAAAATTTGTAAAAAAAAAACAAAAAAACAAAAAAAACCCAAACATTTTATATTTAGAGCTTAAAAAGTTACAATACCTTTATCAGTTAATAAAAATATAATTGTAAAATCAGTGTTGAATCTGACTCATAATGCTAAAACTATATTGACATTCATTAGCTAATTGCTTTATGCTAGTTACTTTTTGTTTAGAAAATGTGAATGTGTGTGTGTGCACATACATGTACACATGGAGACTAAAGGTATGTTCTCCCTGCTGCTAAGATTATCCCACACATGGCTGTCTTATGTTTTATATGGGTTGTGGGCCCCTCAGGTCCTCATGCTTGTGTGACAAGCATTTCTCACTAAGCTGTTTTCTCAGTCTGGTGTTTCTCTTCAGCTTAGCCTGTACAACTTCATGCGTGCTGACATTTTGGAATACTGTCCCCAGATCAGCAGTATTAGAGGTGTGGCAGCTTAGAGGTGTGGCAGTCTTGGTGCTGAGAGCTGGCTCAGTTGTTAAGGATGATTGCTCCATCAGGTGGATCATAACCTGTAACTCCAGTTCCAGAGGTCCCACACACTCGCCCTACCCCCATTAATCTTAAAGTGAAACTCTCGTGCCTAACCATAGATCTGTGTACTACAAATTTGGGTACAATACATTACCCTTAAGAATCATGCCTGGGGGGAAGGGGAGCAGAAAGAATCGTGCCTAGGTAGATTCAAAATCTCCCCATACTAGTCAAACCTTCATTTGCATAACATACCATTAAGTTTTGGTCTTTTTTTTAATTAGTTCTCACTCTGTATTTTCTCATTAGTCTATGATTAAGTTATTACGTGTGTCAATACTGTCACTAATCAAGGCAAGATTATACACAGAATTGTCAGTTTATTTATTTATTTATAAAGATTTTTTTATTTTATGTGTATGAGTACACTGTAGCTGTACAGATGTTGTGGAACCTTCATGTAGTTGTTGGGAATTGAATTTAGGACCTCTGCTCTCTCTGGTCATCCCTGCTCACTCCGGTCAGCCCCCACTTGCTCCAGCCCAAAGATTTATTTATTATTATAAATAAGTAAGTACACTGTAGCTGTCTTCAGACGCACCACAAGAGGGCATCAGATCTCATTACAGGTGGTTGTGAGCCACCATGTGCTTGCTGGGATTTGAACTCAGGACCTTTGGAAGAGCAGTCAGTGCTCTTACCAACTGAGCTATCTCGCCAGCCCCCCAGAATATATTTATAATTACTTTCTAATTACTGTTTATATAAAAACAAAAAAAAACCTAAATAATATTTTGTAAACTTGGGGATTCTACAGATATTTCCAAATATTTTATATTTATAAATAATAACTTCTACACAGAAAATTCCATACCTTTGTTGATCTTCAAATGGTTAGTTCCTAGTGACTTCACAGTGCCTGTATTCATCTACCATTTGGGAAAATTTCTTCTGAGATGATTTTCTAATTCAAAAATCTTTTGTCCTGGTTAAAATTTAATGTTGGTGGTGGCTCATAACCATCCAGAATGAAATCTGATGCTCTCTTCTGGAGTGTCTGAAGACAGCTACAGTGTACTTACATATAATAAATAAATATATTTTTAAAAATTAATGTTGTTGATTAAATCTGTTTTTTAGAAATGGAGAGCAATATTATGGAACAAAATGTTAAATGTTAGCTAGCAGGAAACATCCAAAATTATGTCCTGGCCTAAGACAATTAGTTGTATAACTGTAGCAAGAGGAATGTAGCAGTGGAAAAAGAAAGATTGCCAGGTGGGGCAGAGTCTGCCTTTGATCAGCTCTGCGTAGGGCTATGGAGTGCAGTACATTAGATCCTGCTCTTGCTTTTCAGAGGGGAATCTGTATTACAAGGAGACTCTATGTGCATGGCAGAGTCAGTGAGTGCTTGACTCCATTGCTTACAGACAGTATTCTGAGGTCAGTGAGAGGAAAGGAGCAACACCTGTTGCTATGGCACAGGCATACATTTTTAATGAACGGATTTCATGTAAATTTAATTGAGACATTGTTTATTCTTCTTGCCTCTCTTCATGGAACAGCATGTTCTCTCGTTTATAAAAGTTTGGCTCAAATTTCTAAAATTCATCTGAGGTTTTATGCTTTTTAACATTGAATAACCAAAATGGGGTGAGATAGGAAATTAGAAGGTTGTTTCTTTTTTTTTTCTTTTAAATCTTTTTTTTTTTACAGATTTATTTATTTTATGTATGTGAATACATTGTAGTTGTCTTCAGACACACCAGAAGAGGGCATCAGGTCCCATTACAGATGGTTGTGAGCCACCATGTAGTTGCTTGGAATTGAACTCGGGACCTCTGGAAGAGAGGTCAGTGCTCTTAACCTCTGAGCCATCTCTTCAGCCCTAGAAAGTTGTTCTTATCCTTCAAATGATAGAGAATGAACAAGTTGATTCAAAAAATGCGAAATCTTAAGAATGGCCATCTGTGATAAAAACTTGCTATAAACTCACTGAGCCAGAATAAGTTTTTCCCTATTACCTAGAACTTGGAGCTACCTCTGCATCCTCCACTCTGGGTGTTACTTCTCTACCAACCTTGTTACGAAACACCTGGGTTCCTTTTGAGACTTTTCAGTCAAGCATGGCCTTGACTCTTCTTCCTGCTACTTCTTCCCCACCAAAAAAAGCACAGAGATCACAGGGGTGAGAGAGATCACAGGTGTGTACCACCATGCCTGGCTCCTACAGAATAATTTTAATTTTGCTTTCTGAAATATGGGAAAGGTAGCTTTATTTGATATCTCTACATTTGTCAGAAAACTAGTGTTTTGAAATAAAACAGGCCAACTCTGGGTATCTTTCTGGATGTAGAGTACTCTCGTGCCTATTCGTAGTAAGCACAGGCAGAGATTTGATTAATGATCGCTAGTAATGAAATGTTTGAATCCAAGTATCTGAGCAGCAGCTTTTCCTGAGTTATGAAATGTCCCTTGTTACAGGAGAAAATGTCCACCTTGGTTCTGGTGATGGACAACCAAAAGACTCTGGGCCCCTTCCCCACGCAGAGAAGAAGCTCAAGTGCACGGTGGAAGGCTGCGACCGGACGTTCGTGTGGCCAGCTCACTTCAAGTACCACCTTAAAACTCACCGGTGAGCAGTCCCAGAGGACTTTAGGTCCCCAATAGACAAGCTGTAGGGAAGCAGGAACTCCAGCTGTGCTGCTAAGGTGTCTTCTGTCAGGTGTGAGGATGTATATGCACCTGTGCTCTCAGCCTTTAGAAGGCTGCCTGCTTTAAGTCTGCTCGGGCAGTATCCAGAGACCTTGTTTCAAAAGACCCGGATCTGGTTCTCCTTTGTTCTGAATGGATCCCTGTACTGCCAAGTTGCTTCAAATTCTTTGAGCTCAAGTGATCTTTCTGCCTGAGCCTCCCAAGTTTACAGCATGCCAGATAATATGAAACCTCTTGTTTGAGCCTTGTTTTTGTTGTTCTAGGATCTAAACCAGGCCTTTTTTTTTTTTTTTTTTTTAAAGATTTATTTTATTTATTATATGTGAGTACACTGTAGCTGTCTTCAGACACTCCAGAAGAGGGCGCCAGATCTCGTTACGGATGGTTGTGAGCCACCATGTGGTTGCTGGGATTTGAACTTATCACCTTCGGAAGAGCAGTCGGGCGCTCTTACCCGCTGAGCCATCTCACCAGCCCTAAACCAGGCCTTTTAATTTGCTAAAAATATACTGTTTGATGAGCTGTATCCCTAGCTCTTTTGTTTTGTTTTGTTTTGTTTTGTTTTGACAAGTCCTCACTGTTGGCTCACAGTGGCTCTGAACTTAAGGCCCACCTTTGTAAGCCTCCCAAGTGCTGAGGAAACTGTGCATCCCCATACCTGGTTCAGGACGCTTTTCTGTTAATAGAAAAAGTTGTGTTGTCTTATTTACTTATTTTGGGCATGTGGCTCCAGGCAGGGCTGAGACTTTCTATACAAAAAAGAATGGCTTTGAATTCCTGGTTCTCTTGCCTCTACCCCTCATTACCTTATTACTGAGAAATACTTAAATAAGATACTTTGTACCTAAATATCTTAAAGAATAAAAATTCTCAAAGTCTCATTACAAAATAATTTGAGAACTTAATAATAAAGAGATGAATTAGCTGTTAAGAGCATTGGATGCTCTTTCAGAGAGCACATGTTTGATTCCCAGTGCCCAGAAAGCAGTTCACAGCTGCTATATAACTCCAGTTCTGGGGGTATGTATGTGGTACACAGACAATAGAGGCAAAATACCCATACACATAAAAATAAATAAAAAATAGCAACAGCCAGGCAGTGGTGGTGCACACTAGGGAAGCAGAAGCAGGTGGATCTCTGAGTTTGAAGTCAGCCTGGTCTACAAAACAAGTTCCAGAACTATAGGGAGAAGAAACTCTGTCTCAGAAAACTTAAAAAAAAAAAAAAATCTAACAACAGTAATGGCATATCTTCCTAGGGCATCATCACCTTAAAACTGTTGCAGCTGGGATTGAGCGTATACAGTTTTAACAAGCCAGGTTCTGTGGACAGATCCCAATTTGGAATGTATTATCTACCTGGAGAGTCAGTAGACATGCTGACGTATCACCACCAGCACAAACCTTTCTCAGGTATCGGTGCTTGTGACTGTCTTTACAGAAATGAGCGCTCCTTCATCTGCCCTGCAGAAGGCTGTGGGAAAAGCTTTTATGTGCTGCAGAGGCTGAAGGTACACATGCGGACACACAATGGGGAGAAACCCTTTATGTGCCATGAGTCTGGGTGTGGGAAGCAGTTCACTACAGCTGGAAACCTGAAGAACCACCGGCGCATCCACACAGGTGTGCGGCTCTGCCTTCCCTCCGCGCTCTCGCGCTCGCTCGCTCGCTCTCCCCAGCTCGTCTGTACGTAGGAAAGGCCCAGTGAGGGTAGAGATGAAGGTGCAGTGTGGTTACTAGGCCCTGAGGAAAGGTTTTCTTAATTTCACTGTCTTATGCATTCTGTTGATCCATTATCAGTAACACTTACTTCATCTGAGTGAGGAACAGACAGTAATGACTTCTGTCTCCAGAAGCCTACCTTGTAGGAAAGTTGTAAGCTTGTCCGAGGTAACCTTAGTGATGCCTGGACGTAATGGACAACTCAGCCTGGTTTCCAGTCTCTCTGAAGATCGCATAATTGTATTTGAGTACTATGAATGTTACAGAGCAATAAATAGGAGATAAAATACAACCTGAACTCGAGATGTTTGCTTTCTTGTTAGAGCTCACAACACGAGAAATAGAATAAGTGTCCGAATGAAGGAAGCAAAATAAAGAGTCCTTGCTTCTTAGTCCAAGATTGTACAGGTGCTTCTGGAGCCATCGTTAGAATTGTGTATCTGCAAAATGTGATCGCTGACCACAGGTCACCAGTGAGCCTGTGCACCTCTTCCCTGCCCCATGCCGCTGTGACCAGAAGCACATTGTATGGGAAATTAGAAAGGGAAGCCCATACATGAGTCACAGTTGTTCTAGTCATAGTTTCCTCCAATTGGCATAATGTTCAATATGCTGGGATGGAATAATTTTCAGTTTTCTTAAAACAGTAAATGTGCCTGGAAGTGGCGCAGCCTTTAACCCCATCAGTCGGGAGACAGAGGCAGGAGGCCTTGCAGCCTGAGAGCAGCATAGTCTGCAGGGCTAGAGCCAGTTTTAGACAATTCTAAAACCAAACCAAACCAAACAAACAAAAGGGAAATAGTAAATGGTGCTTATTCCAAAAAAGAAATTAGAATAAAAAGTGGGCTATCTTGTGGTCTGCATTTCAGATCATTGAGAGGCAACATTTGCTGGGTACCCGGTTGAAATTGCATAGCATAAGGTAAAGCAACCAGGAAGAGTCAGTCATTGAGAGCAGGACTTGATGGTGAGGAAAGCATTGGAGGTGGACAGCTTTCAGAAAGAAGGCCGAGCCTGTGTCTCACTCTCTGTTCTCAGGAGAGAAGCCTTTCCTTTGTGAAGCCCAGGGATGTGGCCGTTCCTTTGCTGAGTATTCAAGCCTCCGGAAACATCTGGTAGTTCACTCAGGTACGAGAACCTGTGCCATTTGTAGACCTCAAATATAGTAAGAGACAAGGGTGGGAGGGCAGCATGCAGTATCCTAACAAGGAACACTCCATCTCCTGTGGATGACTAAGATTAAAGCTCAAAACCGCGGGTGAAGGAAGACCCCGAATAATTTTATTGGAAAGAGTTTCTCATCTGTTAGGACCCACTGTCCTCTTTATAAGTAAAGACCCCAGAGATCTGTGCTGGATTGTTTTATATGTTGTTTGCTATGTATCCTGTACTGACATTTTCATTCTTCTGGGGGAAGATTTAAAAATCCAGGGCAAAGTGGGAAGGCTGCGGTGAGTGGCAGCAAGGCCTATGTTGTTCTGGGTGTTCTGAGAAGCCATGGGCAGGCCTCCTTCAGTCTCTGCTCTGCAGAAACTGCCTTTGCACAAAGAAAAGACCTGAGACCTGCTTTTTGCTTTGTTTTCCTAATTTCCTGCAGTTACGTCGACTTGCTCATTCTATGAGGATGACTTAACCTTCTGATAAAAATGTCTTGAATTTTCCAAAAATACAGCAGCCAGATTTTGTGAGCTTAATAGAAGAATCTAAATGATATTTGTCTCCTTCCCTCCTTTCCCATCTTCCCAAACAGAAATTAGCACTGAGGAGGTAGAGGCACGATGACTGGTTTTGATGAACACAGCAGAGAACTTGAGTGAGTTAATGTGGAGACGTGCAATCGTCGGGGTGGGCATTTCCTAGTAGGAGATCTCAGTGCTGGGGCCAGCTTGTTTTTTGTCATGTAGCACAGGATGATTTGAACCTCTGATCATCTTGCCTCTACCTCTCAGATGTTTGGATACAAATGGGAAATTTGTGCATGATAGGCAAGTATTCTGCCAATTGAGACTGGCTCGTAGGCCATTTTTATATGGTGACAGGTTCCAGGTTGATGTGGCAGACTGATAGCTTGTGGACCAGGTGCAGAGTCCACGTGTGTATTGCTTGACTCTAGAGTGCTTCGTTGTACTTGTTATGGAAAACTGGCAAACATTTAGTCAGATAAATGCAAGAATACAAAAATAGACATTTTATGCCTATTAAATTTAAAGATATGTCTTGTTTTTACCTTGTATTCAGTGCATGGTCTGTTCTATGTAGTTGTCTCCAAAATTACTTCAGCTAATTTACTTATTTATTTATTTATAAATAGTCCTTGAGAAACAAACTTTTAATTTTAGCATTCTGTAGAGGCAAAAATTATAATGAGACATAAATATGAAAAACTTAAGATTCGATCTGTAATGTAATAATACCTCTATCTTATTCCAGTATCAATTAAAAAACAAAACAAAACAAAACAAAACCCCCACCAACCACCATGAAAACAGGCCCACTAAGATCCTGAGAGAAGCAAAAGCACTTCCTCCCCCATCTGAAGAGCAGAGCCTCCTGGTGTCTTCACAGCCACCTCTTCTGTGGACTTGTGTACAAACGCATCTCTGTACTTATCTCCAGCTCTCTGTTTACATACTCCTCTGTCTGTTCCAGGGCTATATTCATGTAACCATCCAGGCAGGCCAGGACCCCTCGACAGTCCACTCCAGAACTTATTTTCACCACAACTGGCTGCCCGATGATCTGCTTGAAGAAGTCACTAGGGGTTTGCTTCCGCAGGCTCATATTTAACAGTCTTGGGAGGCAGGAAATCTGAGTTCTAATCTCTTCTCCTACTTAAGTAGCTGTGTATCACCATTTCACCTGTCATGGCCCCAGGTTCATCTTGCAGCCAAATCCAGAACCCTCACTGGTTTGGCCTCTCTGGACACACCTAGTTATTTATTTTAAAATTTTATTTATGTATTTTGTGGAATTGAACCCAAAGCCTCTTACATAATGGGTAAACATTTAACTGTAGAGCTACAGCCTCAACCCAGACGTTGGTTCCTTTTAGTGAGGATCCCACAGGGTAATAGTGCTTACTCCTGGTATTAGGTCATCTTTGAATGTAAGTCTTTTTATACTGTTGTTCGTTTGGTCCATTTGTTACAGAATTGAGGTCCAAGGGTCCTATAGGAGTACCATCCTCTGGTTTTGCCAGCTTCCTTTTATGACTTTTCCCCCCAGAGCTGGAGATTGAACCCAGGGCCTCACACATGCAGGGCAAGAGCTCCACCACTGACTTGTTCCCAGCCCCTGCTTTTGTGTTACAGCTTGTGTTCTTGTATTGCCTAAGAAAGACCCAAGCTCTCAAAGCTTCCAGACACAAGGCTTGGTTGTCAGACCTGATCAGAGAGTTCAGGTGGTGTCAACCGTGACCTTAGGTTCTCTCTTAACCTTTACCCTTGTTTCTACATGTTGGACCCTCCTCCATGAAGTAGGGCTAGTTGATCATTTACCCAAGTAAATGCAAGTTTTCATTATGGGCTTGCTGGGTTTTGTTTGGTTGATTGGTTTTTGTTTTGTTTGTTTCTTTGTTTTAATTTTTTTCTTTTGAGATGAATTCAATAAAATCTACCTCTCCAGGTCTGGGATTAAAGGCATGTACCTCCACATCCAGCTATTTTTGACTTTTTAAAAATAAGGCTGTGGCCATGCCAGATAGTTTATTGCCTAGCACTCAAGAGGCTAATATAGGATTGCCATGACTTTGAAGCCAACCTGGGTGGGCTATATAGTGAGTTCCGGGATAGCTGTGTCTAAAGAGGGAGAGGTCTGCAAATACAAGAGGAGGAATGGAGGTTTCAGTCTGTAGTTCAGAGTGCATCGAACTCTCTGTGGTAGTCCAGGCTGGCGACATTTTTTAAACCTTTCTACCCTTAGTCTCCTAAGGAATATAGGCACATAACTCTCTTCCATCATTCTATGTGACACTTAATTGGATTTTTCTAATCATTAGCCATTTAAAATAGTCCTACAGTAAATAGTCTATATGTAGATTATATCCTATTATAACTGAGGAGCATATTTTGAGAGGTGGACAGAAGTATCAATGTTTCTAGGTGTTAGATTCCCCACCACAGATATGTTTTTCTTTTTACATTCTCTTCAGTAATGAAAATCAAAATTGTTGTGTAATGCCTTAACCACTTGTAAATTGGTTCTCAGTATTTACAAGTTAGAGAATCTTACCTAAATTTCCTGTTCTAGCTCCTCTTAAAAAAAAATCTTAGCCGGGCGTGGTGGCACACGCCTTTAATCCCAGCACTTGGGAGGCAGAGACAGGCGGATTTCTAAGTTCGAGGCCAGCCTGGTCTACAGAGTGAGTTCTGGACAGCCAGGGCCATACAGAGAAACCCTGTCTTGAAAAACAAAACAAAGTAAAAAGATCTTAGCTGGGCGGTGGTGACGGCACATGTCTTTAATCTCAGCACTTGAGGCAGAGGCAGGTAGATCTGAGTTTGAAGCTAGCCTACAAAACAAGTTCCAGGACAGTCAGGGCTATACAGAGAAACCATGTCTCAAACAGGCAAGTCTTGCAGAACAAGGCTTGCATCAACACATGGCAACAATAGCCATAACTAAGTAACAGCTGCCTTCATGCCTGCCTGCCCTGTGGATGTGAGCATCTGCCTGCTGGACCTTTGCTCTGAGCATGCGTGTCTGGGTAGATGAATGGAAACTGTTAAGGACTTATGGACAGACCATGTATGTTAAAAGAATCATTTGTGAATGCTGAAGACATTGAGTCTTGACAGGAAATAGGATGTGGGATATTATACAATCTAGGTTTGTAATGACTCCTTGAGGTAGATATGAATTCTGTTGGTTGAAGGAAGACTGTTGGAAAAAGAAGTAAATATTATCTGTAATGCCATGATACTATATTGAAGAGGCTCTTTTGGAAGGACTGTGGATTAGAAAGAGGAAGTGAAATAAAAAAAAAAAAAAAGGCGGACGTGGTGGTGCACTTGGGAGGCAGAGGCAGGCTGATTTCTGAGTTCAAGGCCAGCCTGGTCTACAAAAAGTGAGTTCCAGGACAGCCCGGGGCGAGGGCTATACAGAGAAACCCTGCCTTGGGAAAAATAAATAAATAAATAAATAAAAATAAATAAAAAGAGGAAGGAAGTGCCAGGAGAGAGTGCGTGTGTGAAGCTCTCCTGGGATACCTTTCTTGCCTTTCCCATGTACAGAAGGCTGTGTCCAAAGAGCAGCCTTCTTTAAGTCTAGCTGCTTGCCGTCAGAACTGCCTGCCGCCTTTTGGGCTGCCCAGTCTTAACGTGGTTCCCTTTGCAGGAGAGAAGCCTCATCAGTGCCAGGTCTGTGGGAAGACCTTCTCTCAGAGTGGGAGTAGGAATGTGCATATGAGAAAGCACCACTTGCAGCTGGGGACAACTGGGAGTCAAGAACAGGATCAAACTGGTGAGGAGGATGGTCAGAGTGGACATCTGTGTTCAACTGCTAAGTCATTGGCTGGCCTTGGCTTTTTGGAAATCTGGTTAGGTTTTGGGTGGAGACTTGGTTTCATTTGATGGCTTTATAGTTTGTAACAGCTGCACAGTACAAACATCTGCAAACTTTCAAAACATATCTTCTCATTGCTCATGTTCCTTCCCTTAAAACAATGGAACTTGATAAATGAGCTGAGTTGCAAATCCCAGAACACTTAGTATTAAAAGTTCAACTAAGGGCTTTACATGCAGCTCAGTCATAGAATGCTTGCTTAGCATGTATAAGACCCCGGGTTTAAACACTAATAAAAATATGCACCTGCACAAAACTGTATAACATAACTATAACTACATGCACTAACTCTATAACAGTTTCTCTGATGGTGTATGCTGTAAATCTACTTGGATGGCTGAAGTAAGCAACATAGTAAGACCCTCATCTTAGGAAACAAGAGCCAGGTGTATTGGCACATGCCTTAAATCCCAGCACGTGAGAAGTAGAAGTTGGAGACCAGGGGTCAAGGCCAGCCTCAGCTACAGAAAAAGTACATGAAACCCTATCTTAGAAAACAAAACTAGTAAGTGAGTGAACATTCCCCTAATGAGTTTGCGGTCAACTAGTGCTGGCCCAGGATTCAGCTTTTAAGGAATATGGACTTAAAAGATTTTAAATTTTTGTTTGTTTGTTTTGTTTGTTTGTTTGTTTTGTTTGGTTTTTTGAGACAGGCTTTCTCTGTGTAGCCCTGGCTGTCCTGGAACTCACTCTGTAGACCAGGCTGGCCTCGAACTCAGAAATCTTCCTGCCTCTGCCTCCCAAGTGCTAGGATTAAAGGCATGCGCCACCACGCCCGGCAAAATCTTTTAAGAGTTTTGACAGCCCTTTTTCCTACTTTAAAATGGATAAAATGCCTTTTCTTTTCCCATGTCTTAAATATCATTTCATCTTTATTCTATGCTAATCTTCAGATGATGGTCGCATGCACAGATAGTTATCCCTAAGAACCAGCTCTTTCCTCTAAGTTTATTCTTGTTATCTGAAAGTGAAATAGGAGGTAGCATCCAAGACAAAAGACTTACAGTTCTGAAGGAGGTGGCCGGCTTCCTGGTGAAGGGAGGTGAGAACCAGGCCCAGTGACTGCTCTATGTCTCTCACATCCTGTTCTCTGTGCAGCCGAGCCACTAATGGGCAGTAGTTTGCTTGAAGACGCTTCAGTTCCCAATAAAAACCTGGTGTCTATGAATTCCCAGTCCAGCCTTGGTGGGGAGTCCTTGAATCTACCAAATACCAATTCTATCCTTGGAGTTGATGATGGTAAGACATTTAATTCTTCTTTATTTGGGGGTAACAAGTTGTAATTAGAGGCTAAGGGATAGAGTGTCTCCAAAATGGAGGTTTTAGTATTATCTCTTGTACGATGCTGTGATTGAATAGTATTTATACTTACTCTCTGGGGTGGATAAATGAATCCTTTTCTTTTTAATGACTAAATATGATGTTAACACAAAAATAAAGAAAAAAATTAAAAGATAAAATTATCTGTAATCCTTAGCATCCTAGCCCAACTGTGTCTGTCTTTCCTGTTGCAGTTATGGAAGAGCTTAACTTTTAAAACATTTAAACAGAGCATAACCAGGTTTTACAGAGGAGATACAAAGCAATTTCTCCATACCTTCAAAAGCCATATCTTCTGGAGAAAAGAAAGGGCTCTCTAGGAAACAGTTGCTCCTCTGGTATAGAAATTTCACCCAGCTTACACAGGCCAGGCCCTCTTCTCTGAAAATCTTACCAGGTGAGGTCAGCATGCATTTATTCAGTGCCTACTGTGTGCCTGGCACCATGGGAAAGACAAAAGTAGAAGGCAGGGACCCTAAGCTCTAGTTGAGAAGTGACAACTTGGTAAAGTGTGTGAAACACCATTTAGTAAATAGGGAGTTTATAGTAGCAAACATCCATCGTTCAGTGCAGTCTAGAAGAGCAGACTGAGCTACAGTCCTTCCAGGATCCCACTGGTGGATGTCTACTAGGTGTAAGATCATGTTTTAGTCATTCCTGTCCTTCACAATATGAGGTAAAAGTGACCATGTTTTTGTAACTTCTGTGTGGAGCTTACAAGGCCTAAAATGTGCTACCCAGGTCTTCCTGTTTCCTGAGCAGTACTAGTGCAAGCCTCATGAGAAGATAAATTGCATGGAGAGCTTTGCTGGCCTTGAAGAAGCAAATTCCAGGGAGGAAGGGACATTGAGTATGAATTTTGAAGCCAGGATTAATCAGCTCAGGTTCCTGACACATAGTACTGAGAATAGCAGTATTGTCGACCTCGGGGGCTGGCTCTCGGTCTCTGGTCTGCCTGCTTGTGCAGTGTGTGCTGTATTTCATACACTGCTTTAATCCAGGTAACAGTCTGAAAACTGTATTATTCTAAATTATTACATTGAAATTGGTGATTTTTATATCAAAGCTTTTACTTCCCAACCTCCTTTTGTAACATTTTCTAGATCCACTGACAGTGGAAACCATGCGAGAACATGGGGTTGAGATTTTCAGGGAACAGGTTTAGCATTTTAAGATTGGCTTGCTGAAGCAGTGGATATACGTATGGGCTCACTATTCATTGAAGGTAATTTCCTGTTGTTTCGCAGAGGTGCTTACTGAAAGATCCTCACGGCCCCTGTCTTCAGTGCCTGATGTGACACATCACTTGGTGACCATGCAGTCAGGGAGGCAGTCCTATGAAGTTTCTGTCTTAACTGCGGTAAATCCGCAGGAGGTAAAGCTGTTTCCTGCCCTTACCTTGTTTCTGTCCAGTGTCTACTGGAGTCTGAATGTCATCCTGTGAGCTGGGAGATTGACCTGAGGACTTAGAGCACTCTTACACATAATTTTTAAAGAGTTATTTTCATTCTTAATTATGTGCACTGTGTGTGAATGTGTGTACACATGAGTGCAGGTATCTGTGAAAGGCCAGTAGAGCAGGTATCAGATTGTCTGGAGCTGGAGTTACAGGCAGTTGTGAGCCACCTAACATGGACCTGGGAAGTATGATGCAAGCATGAGGACTTGAGGTCAGATCCCTAGCACTTGTGTGAAAAACAGACGTAGTGGGTGACATACATCTGTAACCCCAGCGCTGGGGAGGGTGAAGCAATTTGGTCCCCAGAGCTCACTGGCTCCAGCTTCAGTGGAAAAGACAGACCCTTTTTCAAGAAATGTGGAGAAGGACTGGCAAAATAAATAGCTGGTAACTTAGCCTTGTGATCTGAGTGGGATTCCTGGGACCCATACAGTAGAGACTGCTAACTCCCAGGATATATTTTATTTATATGCTTTCACATAGGCCATGCAAAATACAAAATAATGTAGGAAAAGTGTTTTTTAAAAAGTTGGAAAAAAAAAAAAAAAAAGCCAGGGGTGCTGGTGCACACCTTTAATCCCGGGAGGCAGAGGCAGGCGGATTTCTGAGTTTGGGGCCAGCCGGGTCTGCAAAGTGAGTTCTAGGACAGCCAGAGCTACACAGAGAAACCCTGTCTCAACCCCCCCCCCCAAAAAAAAAGAAGTTGGAAACAGAACAAAGTGGTAGAAAAGCAATAGAAAAGAACACCCAATGTTAACTTATAACTCTACACATGCTCACACACAGAACAGAATACTCACAAACCCTGTACACACCATACACAAAACTACATTAGATCTCATGGGTAGATGGAGTGATGGCTCACGGATCAAGCTCTTGCCCGGCAGACCTCAGTCCGTCATTCAGATCCCACACGCCAGTGGGAATACTGGGTAGTTATGTCCGGCACTTGTCTGTCCCAGCATTCACTGGTGCAAACCAGCCTCCACACAGATATGTATATATCTGTTCATGTATACACACACACACACACACACACACACACACATTTACACACCATGTTTTTTTTTAATGTGCTAAATGTAAAAGATGCTTTAAAAATGGGGAAATTAAGCCGGTGTCATGCCTCAAGCCTGTGGTCCTAGCATCCCCAGTTGAAATAAGGGCATTACAAGTACAAGGCCAGCCTAGGTTACAGGTAAATTATAAAATAAAAACAAACATCCATGGAAATATATGGGGGACAATATATTTGGAAAGCATAGGGGTTGGGTTCATAGTACAAGAAAAGCCAATCGGGGTTAGAGTATGGTTGGAATATATGACTGACATGCTAATAATCCATGCAAATAGAAACAGTTTTTGTGAGGCAGTGGTGATGTACACCTTTAATTCCAGCATTTGGGAGGCAGAGGCAGGCAGATTTTTGTGAGTTCAAAGCCAGCTTGGTCTGCAAGAGAGTTCCAGGGCAGCCAAGGCTACACATAAAAAAACTGTCTCAAAAAATAACAAAAAAAACCCCTGAAACACACAAACAAAAACAGTTCTCTAAAGCAGGTGTGTTGACATAGGCATATAATATCACAACTGAGACATGAAGAGTTATGAGGGCCAGGCCAGCCAAGGAGACATAGTGAGACTGGGTCTCAAACAACTACAAAACCTACTAAGGAAAAAAGAAAAGGCAAAACATTTTTATTTGAAACTTTCCCTGTTCAAAAAAAAAAAAAAAAAAGGTGTCATTTCTTCTGCTGTGGTCTTGAGTCTAGAGATAACAGGCTGAATCACCTGAGCTAAAGGACCATGTTCAATTGCTTGTTGACTGAGAACACCCCAATCTAGGAAGAGATATAGATTGATTCTGAGTGCTTCCAACTGTATGGTCTTGGCTCTGATCCTGAAAACAGAATGAAATCAGCCAAGCCATGGTTGTGGGCGAGGGAACATATGACTGTTACTTATTGGCATGCTGCCTGTTTTCTGGTGCAAGTGGAGAGATAGCTCATTTGGTCAAGTGCTTGCCATATAAGCATGAGGACTTACTCAGTTGGCTTACCAGAACCCTTGTCAAATAGCCAGGCATGGTATTACACAGGGAGTTTTAAAGAGCTCTGGTTTGACAGCATATGCATGTGGTCCTGCACTGGGGAAGTAGAGATGAGCAGTAAGTATTATACACTGGCCGTCTGAGTTTCAGGCCACCAAGAGCTCTTGTTTCCAAAACATCTGGACCTCCTTCATGAACATATATACATATACAAGATGGAAATGGATTTGATCAGTTATTATTCAAAACCTCTGAACAGTAAGAGTAGAGTATCAGTGTTTGCTGCTGCTCCCTAGGAGCCCTTCAGACTTGATCCTGAAACACTCATGAATAGGTTCTCACTTCAGACATTGTAACAGAAACAGCTCCTTTTCTTGCTTGTATACACTTTGGATTGTTACTGACTGTATACTGGTTCTTTTCGTGTTGATTCTTCTGTCACTGACTGGCGGGTATGATCTCAATCATTGAGCCTATAGGTTCAGGTTATTTAATTGCCATATTATTAATCCCAGCACTCAGGAGTCAGAGGCAGATGGATCACTTGAGTTCGAGACCAGCCTGCCTTGTATTCATAGCAAGTTCCAGGACACAGAGTCCCTGTCTCACAAAACAACAAATACAAAAGCAAGCTTTGTGGGGCTGGGAAGATGGCTTGGTAGTAAAGGTAAGAGCACTGGCTGCTCTTCCAGAGAACATAAGTTTAATTCTCAGCACTCAGTTGCTTCTGTAATATATCTGTAACCTAGTCTCTATTCATTTTCAATTTTATAGTTACTAAACCAAGGAGATTTAACTGAAAGACAGACATGAGTGTGCTGACTCCTGGAGATGCTGTTGTTTGATCCCAGAGTGCATGATGGGAACAGATCCAAAAGGCTCATTTTCTGCCAGAACTAAAAGGAGTCTGAAGGACCAAGACCTTGCCTTGCCTCTGTTGTCTGAGGGCTTCTCTTCAACCTCCACCGCTGCAGTTCAAGAGTGAAGCAGTGGCTGTGGGTTGGATACCTGTGCCGCCTCTCTCCTCAGTGCAGCGTTCGGGGATAGACTTCCCAAGAGCAAGTTTAATTATGTGTTGGCTGAAGATTTTCATTGTGACTGTCAAGGTTTTCCTTTGAAGAGTTTTCACCCTAGACCCAGCTGTCTTTCCATATGGTTGAATTATGTCCTGCTTCCAACCAGAACTTCACCAGAACACTGAGTTTTCAAGATGCCTTGTTGCTTTGAAGAAGGGAGGGATGCCAATTACATTGTAGCATTGCACTCTCCCTTTAGCAACCTGAGTAAAAGACTCAGCCTTTGGGCTGTAAAAATTAAATTACTTGAATCTCTCCTTGGCCCAGGCTGAGGTACCAACTTATCCTGTACACTTTGACTTGGTCATTTTTTGTTTTGTTTATGGGACTTAAATAATAGCATGTTATCAGGGGGTTTTATTTGTTGTTGTTGTTCTTTTTTTTTTTTTTTAAGTTAAAAACTACATGATCTAGAGTTTTTTTCCTTTTAAATAAACAAAACAACCTAGTCACCCCTGGCTCTTGTTTAGTGATTCTCAACCTTCCTAACACTGCCACCCTTTAATACAGTTCATGTTGTGGTGACCCCAACCATAAAATGATTTTCATTGCTACTTCATAACTGTAATTTTGCTACTGTTATGAATCATAATGTAGATATCTGATATGTGATAGGTTGAGAACCGCTGTTTTAGACAGATCTGGGGCATTTTTGTTGTTGGTTTGGTTTTGGTTTTTTTCAAGACAAGGTTTGTGTAGCTTTGGCTGTCCTGGAACTCATTCTGTAGACCAGGCTGGCCTTGAACTCTGCCTCCTGACTGCTGGGACTAAAGGCATACACACACCACTGCCTCATAACAGATGTGTTCTTAGAGGTCAAGAAAATTATCCAGTCTTTCTCTTTTAAAATAGAATATTAAATAGAGAAAGAGGCCAAGGCTAGGATAGTAGCGCATGCCTCTAGTCCGAGGACTCAGAGTTAGAGGCAGGCAGATCTCAGGAGTATGAGACCAGCCTTGACACATAACAAGTTCTAGGGTAGCCAGGGCTACAGGGTTACACAGCGAGACACTGTCTTAAAAAATTAAGAGAGACCCTAATGAGCCAAGTACCCCAGCATGCAGGGAACAAACAAATTTCTTGAGTTTGACGCCAGCCTGATGTATACAGGAAGTTCTAGATCAACAAGGGCTACACATTAAGAATTTGTCTCAAAACAAAAACAAGGAAAAAAGGGGGGGGGGGACATACTTTCTGGGCTGGAGAGCTAGGTGGCTTAGTTAAGAGCACCTGCTGCTATTCCAGAGCATTCCACTTCAGTCCATATCACGCAGCCCCCAACACCCTGTGTAACCCAGCTCCAGGGGATACATATAAAGCAGGGCTCTGGGTATTTAACACACACACAACATGTACATAATTTTAAAAATAAGGAAAGTCACTAATGCCATCAAATAGGGTGCTGATTTACCTTTAGCGTGCTGTATAGGTGGAACTGACCTGAGGAGCCTTAGGAAATGCAACAGCAGTGTGTTTTGTTTAGAGCTGGCAAACCTGAGCTGGAGGTGGTGACACACGCCTTAGCACTCAGAAGGCAGAGGCAGCGGATCTCTTGAGTTTGAGGCCAGCCTGGTGCACATATAAAGTTATACAGGACAGTAAAGGCTACACAGAGAAACCCTGTCTCAGAAAAAGTAGAAAGCAAGCAAAGCCTGGCTTTCCAGATGGCTGTTAGCAGAGTGTCAGACCCATCACTCAAACAATGTGTACGTCTTCTAAGATAGCAGTCGTAAAGGATAGTTTGGATTTATTCCAGAAATGGTTAAACATGAGAGATGCACTTCTTTTAGCCCATTATCATCTGCCTACAACACAATTATTGACCAGAAAAAAATATCCCAAACATCACCTATGAGTACAAAATCAAAGAAGTTTTATTTAACGTGAACTCTGTGCTGACACACGTATGCGAATAGTGTTTTCAGAGAATGGTAGAAAAGAACTGCCATTCCACATTTGCTATCTACTCGTACAATTATCCTCTAGTGTGGAGATAAATGCCAGCAATTACTTGTTTTTCTAAAATTACCAGTCTGTGCATTCTATAGCAGTGATTCTCAGTCTGGGACATTTTTGCTCTCTAAAGGCCAATTGGCAATATTTGGAAACATTTTTGTTTGTCAATGACCTGAAGAGGGGTGTTACTAGGGGCAAGGAAGAAAACATCCTATAGGGGGCTGGAGAGATGCCTCAGCGGTTAAGAGCACTGACTGCTCTTCCAGAGGTCCTGAGTTCAAATCCCAGCAGCCACATGGTGACTCACAACCATCTTTTATGGGATCTGATGCCCTCTTCTAGATTTGTCTGAAGACAGCAACAGTGTATTAATAGAAAATAAATAAATAAATCTAAAAAAATTAAAATTAATCCTACAAACAATAAGAATTGATTTGTCCCAGTGTGTCAGATGCTAATGATAAGGCCTGTACTTAAGGTTGTAGACGTGGGCTGAGAATCATGTTTTATTTTACACATAGTATTTATTCCTATGTTTAGTTGCTAAGATTCCAGGTTACTGGAAGCTGATGAGAATGTATTTGGTCTGACTGTCCTGGATTTCTGTTTCCTTATTGCTAACCTATTTTCTTACCTCTGTTCCTCTTATACCTACTCGATAGATGTGGTCTGTACTTTTATTTTCTATACCTACTTCTAAGTGTAAAGTGCAAAACAAGAGCCTTTAACTCTGGGCTAAGGCACATCCACCCTCACTTGCCTCTACAGATGACTCTAAACTCTAGCTCCTCCCCAATTGGTTGCTTGGTGCTCTGATGTGATATGGTGAGTGACCTATTTCAACAAGCAGATTGGTTAGCTGTTCAAGCCATTGCTGTTCCAGCCTGGGGCCAGCAGGCAGTTGTAGAGTCTTCTAAATTGAGCCAGCAACCTCGGATGCTGAGTTTTGTAGCTTCATAGATGCTGAAACGACAATATTTCAAATGGAAAGGATCTATGAGGTTTAAGAATGGTCCCAACATTTTTATTTTTATTTTTTTGGTAGAATGGAATTTTAAAGAGAAAACAGGAATTGCTTGGACTAATAAAACTGGAGATAACAGCTGCACCCTGCTTTTCTCTTCTTGCCTTATGATGATAGGTCAGTTATGAAAGGGGTGGTGCTGGGGCATTAGCTGTAAGGAGCAGGGATGGCAGGTGAGCAGCCTCATGGACTCAGTGTTGCTGGGGCCTGTGGACTGCCTGTTGAGGAAGTGCAGGGCTGTTATCTCATGTGAGTATCTTCTCTACATTTCCTCCTGGTGGATGGGGATGAGTCTCACCGGTGAGAATCATTGACTTCGGCTTTCTCTCCATCACACTGCCTCTGTGCCTTGACTCTTGGTGCTCACAAACTCCTCCTCCAGGCCCGCCTGCTTCAGCGCGTCCAGATAGCGCTCTTCTGCTTCTTTCCTGGCGAGTGCCTGTGGAGTGGAAGTGACTGGAATGACTCTGAGTTACTTGGGTAATCCATCTTTAAAATACTGCCCTTTCCACCACCCACACCTTTAGTGCTGGACAAAGCTGGCACAGGAATTACTTAGAGCCTTATAGTTAGCCATAGTTTGTAAAATGAGTCCTGTGGGGATCTTGTTCACATACAGGTACAAATACAATTCCATATCTCTAACACTTTCAGGAGGTGTCAGCTCCTAATTAATTTGAGAGGCACACCTTTGAAAAGCATCCAAACCATCCTCAGGAAGACTAACATATTACAAATGGAGTATGGTCTGTAAATAGCTAGAAGGCTATCTTGTTTTACATATCTAAGAACAAAACTACAGGCTACTTTGTGTTTTCTAGAGTAAGCTTTCTCCACAAAAGGGGACCTAAAAGAGTGGACCATAAGTATGTTCTAGACAGTCCAGCAGGGGGAAGGGGCGTCTGAAGGAGAAGGAGATCCATTACTACCTAGGGATGCTACATGCTCTGTGATGGATCTTATGCCCACAGTGAACCACAGAGCCAGATACTGCACTAAACTGCCTTGGAGGGTCTTTCTGGATGTTCATGGGCTCTAGAGCTTCCTTAGGGAGATTTCAATTGAATTCACCTTCTTAAAGTCCAGAGAATATTTTTCAAATGGTTCAGCCTAATAGCCACTTATTCTGGAAAGAGCCTTGAGGGGTGCTTATAAGGACTGTGATCTTTAAGGACCTATATTTGGAGTAAAATGGCATCAATAAAGCAAGTTTGCTTTTCATCATAAGCAGTGTAAAAGCTGGGTGTGGTGGTGCATGGCTACAATCCCAGCACTGGGGATATTAAGGCATGAGGGTGGTGGGTTCAAGTCCAGCCTGGACTCAATGAATTATAGGTCAACTTGAAGTCCATAAAAGGAAACCCTGTCTCAAATATCAGATGTTTAAGTCCATGGTCCCTTGGCTCTGTCACTTTGGACTTTGGCCAGGCACCATTATAGAGGTGAAGCATATGGCAGCTGCTGCCCATGTCATGGTAGCCAGGAAGCCAACAGAATGTCCATGTGTCTGTGCTTTTTATTCCAACCGGGCACCCCAAGCCTATGAGTCCATGCTGTCTATATTCAAGGAAGTTCTTCCTTCCTTAGCTAATTCTTTCTGGAAACACCCTCAGATACACCCAGAAGTGTAGTATGTTAATTTTCTGGGTTATCTAGCACAGTCAAATTGAAAAGATTAACCACCATGGAGTTCAATTTAGAGTATCTGAGTTTTAAGAAAATAGTCACGGGGCTGGTGAGATGGCTCAGCGGGTAAGAGCACCCGACTGCTCTTCCGAAGGTGATAAGTTCAAATCCCAGCATCCACATGGTGGCTCACAACCATCGGTAACGAGATCTGGCTCCCTCTTCTGGAGTGTCTGAAAACAGCTACAGTGTACTTACATATAATAAAATCTTAAAAAAAAAGATTTAAAAAAAAAAAAAAGAAAATAGTCACAGAGTAAAATCTTTTTACAATTTCTAAGAAACCTTTGACCCAAGGCAGGGAAAAGTTGAGAGTCTGGATTACCTTGGTAACTTGTTCAAAGAGATAGGGCCTTGACTGTATCCGTTTCTTCATTTCCTCCAGTTCTTTCTTATATTCCTTTGCTCTTTTACGGTCATTGCTCCTGGAATTAACAAGGTTTCTAGAAGCAACCAATCTCTTTCAAAATCAGAAACCCTTCATGCAAGCTAAGCAGAGACATTCCTGTGTACACTAAATTCCTATTGCCTGCCAAGCCTGTGACTTCTGCTGATGGTGAAATTCTACTCCAATGACTCCATTTTGCCATTTCAAAGCCAGCGATGTGCTAGAACCCAATCCAGGCAACCCCCTCTCTGACCATGGAGGACACTGACCGGTTCTCTTTAAGCTTCGCTTTGAACACCTCTTCCAGGCTTTTGTGGGGATCCATGGCCTTGGCCCTCAAGGTCACTGATTTAGACATGGCTTGACAGTTCTTTTTGTGCATCTCCAACCACTGAATGCTCGTGTCTGATTTGTCCTTCTTTTCAAGTGACATTCTAAAGGAGAGAGCAGAAATAGTAGATGACCTGGGTACATGCATAAGCAATCTTAGGAACTTCTCTGTGATCAGTTAAGTCTTCTCTTTTCTTTCTTTCTTTCTTTCTTTTTTTTTTTTTTTCGAGACAGGGTTTCTCTGTATAGCCCTGGCTGTCCTGGAACTCACTTTGTAGACCAGGCTGGCCTCGAACTCAGAAATCCGCCTGTCTCTGCCTCCCGAGTGCTGGGACTAAAGGCGTGCACCACCACGCCCTGCTCTTCTCTTTTTGTTCTTAAAGGTGTGTGTGTGTGTGTGTGTGTGTGTGTGTGTGTGTGTGTGTGTGTGTATGTGTATTTGGGGGTAGGGGTATGTGCAGGTCTGAATGCAAGTGCCCCCAGGGTCCAGAAGGGGGCATCAGGTCTGTTGGGGCTAGAGTTATAGTTGTGAGCAGCCCAGTGTGAATACCGGGAACTATATTTAAGTCCTCTGCGGTACATGCTCTTAACCATGGAGCCATCTCTCTGCCCCCTAGTTGGTGTTTCTATGAACACAATTTTCTATACATTTGGCACAACTATGTTTTCAGAAAAGGATGGTTCTGGGGATGGGCGTGGTGGCACAGACCTGTAGTCCCAGTGCAGGAGGAACAGATGTTCGGAATGTCCCAGGCACACAGTGACTTTCATGTCAGGATGGCCTGCAGGGAACCCCATCTCAACAGCCATTCTGAGGCGAAAACCAATAGCAGATGATGCTTTTCTGCTTTCTGGGTTCTGTGATTTCCCACAGAAGAGAAATCCGTTGATTGAACAGAACACACTGAGTAAAATGGCCATACCCAGCTAGGATTCAATAGGTTGTTAGGTGCTTCCCTTGTCTGGAGCAGTACTCATAGCTACTATTTACAGAGTTGCCAACCAGGAACCAAAGACTTTATATCTCATGTAACTCTCGCCAGGCTCTGAGGAGGTAGACATACTAGGTCCCGTTCCTCTGTGGGGGACTGAAAGTCAGAAAGCCTCTTGTTCACCACTACTTACAATGCAAAGGAAAAGCCAGCACAACTAGGATGGTGGGTCTCTGAGTTTGCCCCTGATCTCTGTACTATAAACAGTGGTCAAGTAATGACTTAGGTTCACAGTTCTTTTGAGAATACAAATCGCCATTTCCATAAAGATCTGGAAACAGGCCTCTTTTAATGTAGACAATTTGGATTCAATTTTTTGTTTTGTTTTGTTTTTTTCGAGACAGGGTTTCTCTGTATAGCCCTGGCTGTCCTGGAACTCACTTTTTTTTTTTTTAAAGATTTATTTTTTATTTATTATATGTAAGTACACTGTAGCTGTCTTCAGGCATTCCAGAAGAGGGCGCCAGATCTCATTAAGGATGGTTGTGAGCCACCATGTGGTTGCTGGGATTTGAACTTATCACCTTCGGAAGAGCAGTCAGGTGCTCTTACCCGCTGAGCCATCTCACCAGCCCCCGGAACTCACTTTTTGTAGACCAGGCTGGCCTCGAACTCAGAAATCCACCTGCCTCTGCCTCCTGAGTGCTGGGATTACAGGCGTGCGCCACCACGCCCAGATGGGTTCAACTTACAGCACTCAGTTTGTGTACACTATTCTAGAGTTCTGTGGTGGGTTCCACCAAAAGACAAAATAATCAAGATTTCTGCACTTAAAAATACATTCAAAAAGATCAAGAACAAGGGCACAAAAACTTAATTTCACCCCCTGATATTGGAAAGCAGATGTGATATCTTCTGTAGGTGCATTTGCAGGAACTTTTCCTGGGCCTTGGGATACTGATACACTTGGCCTAAGGTTAGTATAAATTTGAAAAGAAAGCAAGCCAGCGTCTCTGCATCCTAAATATTCTCACGAGGTCTTAGTGTAGCCAGGCTACTGTTGTGAGTTTTGCTTCTCCATTCTATTTCATGTCTTTCTCAGGGTCTTCAGGTGTCTGATAGGATCTTTCTGTTTCTCTCAGGAGCACGTCCAGGACTGAGAACAGAACCTAGCAGTATTGCCTCTTTCCTATGACTTGGGTACCGTACTTCCTGAACCCTTTCTCCTCCTGGACCATCTTGTCATCTAGCACCTTGTGTCCTGGAGTTCCTCACTCGAGTCTCGCTATCTCTACCCACAGCTCTGTGAACCCTTGGCTTCAGCCCTGACTTGGCCAGGCTTGTACTTTTGCTGCAGGGCCTGGAGCTAGCACCGCCCCCCCCCCCCCCCCCCCCATTTGGTTTTCCAATGGCAAGAAATTGCCTTGAATATCTCTTTTGGACCTACGCTCTTTGGTCCAATAACAAACCTTGCCATATCACCTGCATACCCCTGGAAATTTAGGCCTTCTTTCTGGTTTATAGTTAGAAAAAAATAAACTATTGTACTTACAGATACCTCGTTCATATTTTCTTTCAAATGACCATATTTCCTACAATTAAAGCACCAGACATTTTGAGATCTGAGACCTCTAGTGGCTTTTCACAGTCTTTTTGCAAATGGCCATACCTTCCACAGTTAAAGATCTGAATCGGGGCTGGTGAGATGGCTCAGCAGGTAAGAGCACCCGACTGCTCTTCCGAAGGTGATAAGTTCAAATCCCAGCATCCACATGGTGGCTCACAACCATCTGTAACGAGATCTGGCACCCTCTTCTGGAGTGTCTGAGGACAGCTACAGTGTACTTACATATAATAAATAAAATAAATCTTTTTAAAAAAAAAAAGATCTGAATCCTTTAGCTATGACTTTCCCATTATTGTGGCGTTATACATATTAGAACCAACCTCGGTCATCTCCCTGATCAACTTTTCTATAGGTGCTGCCCTTGCCTTTAGTGGCCTGATAACCTTTTTGCATTCTGTTTTCATTCTCAAATGTCAGAGTCTCAATTAACAATACTCTTGCATCATAATCTGATGTAGCTTTGTTCACCTTTGTAAAAAAAAAAATCAGTAAAGGTTTCCCCTGAGCCTTGTATAATTTTCATAAATGATATACAATTCTTTCCTGGATTCTCAGCTGTTAAATGACATTGTTCTATGATTGTGTCTTCAAACTGACCTCTTCTTGTATATTAGCATAGCGACCTTCCCCTATCGACTGTCCCCTCACTGCTAATTCCTCTTGCTCTGTTGTGCTGCTCCAATTTCCTGGATTCTTGTCTCCACCAGGACAACCAATGTAATTGCATACAGCTGTTACCAATCCCCTCCAGTTTGGGGGAATACTTCTGAGTAACCCAGTTACTTAGAGTTTGTTTTACATAGAGCATCCCATAAGACAGCATTGCCTTTTTAAACCACCTTAGATCCATTCTACAGAATGCCATGCTGTTTTGTCAGTACCCCACTAGTAGGCATGTGCTGTATAACTACTTGGAATGCTGTTGGGGATTCTGTGACCCAGAACTGCCTGTCCTCAGAAAGTGCTGTGGGTTTAGCCCCGTCTCCTGTCCTGTCCCCTCTGACCATCCTGCCTTTCACTTCTTTCACTCTGCTACCCTTTGACACAGGTCCTTCCCCTCTCTGTGCCTGGGGAAAACCTCCTTCTCTGCTTCGGACTCTGGGAATGAATCTGTGCTTTCCTTGTGCTTGACTTTTTTCCAGTGTGTCTGCCTCTACTCTGTTTCTCTAGCTGCACAGCCAACTCTGTTACTTTTTCAGAAAGAAGAAAGATGAAGAAGGCCTGTTTTCCCGTTCCCTTCATTTTTGATTCCCAGGCTTCTCCATCCCCGCCCATATTTTTCCAGTTGCTCAGCTACAATTTCAACCCTTTTATAAAGAAAAGAGCCTAAAATGAAGAAAGGAGAGGAAAAAAACCTGCTGCTGAAAACCACGAGGTGGGAGTGCCCCAACAACAGCCTCAACAAAGTATCCACCCCTCCTTTTCCTGCCTTTTGCTCTGTGGTACTTGAAATCAAACCTTCCTTTCTGCCTAGACCCACGTTGGATGATACATAAAATGTGTGATTTTTTTTTTCTTTTATACTGTCTCCTTTTCTTACAAACAGTAAGCAGCTCATAGCTCCCTGCCAGCCCTCCTCCCAGTTTCCAGCCCAGCCCCTTAAAAGGTTTTTTCCCAACCATTCCTCCCTCAGTTCCCCAACAGTGTATGTAAACAATTCCTTCTCCCTGTTTTCCCTACCAGCCGCCTAAACTGTAACTGTTCTAGCCTATCTGCTCAGCTCAGCTTCTGACTCAATGGTCTCCTTTTTTACTCTGCTCAGTCTCTTTTCTGCACTATCTTTTCTTTAGCCCTACTCAAGCCTTCTTCTACCCTGATCTTCTCTAAGCCTAGTCTCTGACTCTACCTAGACCTTCCTCCTCTTACTCCTCTTCCTCCTCCTCTTCCTCTTCCTCCTCATCTTCTCCTCAGCTTCTGCTGGCTTTTTATATCTTCTCCTCTTCTCAGAAGTCCAAGAGGCAACTGATAGTGAAAGTCATAGGGTCAAACAGTTCTTTTAAAGGGCCAGACACGGTGGGTGTGGTGGCGCGGGACAGTCAGGGGCCAGGGCTATACAGAGAAACCCTGTCTCGAAAAACCAAAATAATAATAATAATAATAAATAAAGAACCAGACATATAAAATAAATCACACTACAAAGTAGGGTCCTGCTCTCCCCTGGGAGCCTCCCAGGAGGCACTGAGGTATTAGTCCTTTCTTGGGCCTTGGCTTTATGCTAGAGCACAGCTCCTGCTCACCTCAGCCCTGGCAGAGGTCTTCCTGCTGACTAAATGAGAGCACACGGCCAGGCCAGCAGAACTGCTAAAATCCAGACTGGAATATGACTCAGTTGCAGAAGGCCCTGGGTTTGATCTCTAGTGCTGAAGCAAACGGACAGAAAAGGAAGGGAGGGAAGGGAAGGAAAGGAAAAGAAAAGAATAGAAAAGGAAAATAGACTCCTGCTTCCCAGAGACTCAGACATTGCCCAAGTGAACCTCAGCGCTTTTAAGCATCAGGGCAGTGGCGCTGCATCCTGTCTATGGTGGGCTCTGCTCCCTGTACCAGTGTGAGCCTGGCTTTACCTTCCCTATGGCTGCCCTCCCCTTTCATACAGGCTTTAGTTTGGTTTTAGAAAGAAAAGGACATTGATCACACTACAAGGAACAGCCAGCTGGACAAGAGCAAACAGTACTTACTACTCATGGTCTCAAATACAGACTTACACATTCTTTTTCTGGAATCTTCTTTTCTCTCTAGGCTTTGTCTGACTTGTTCCTCTTTCTCCTTTGAAAGGGCAGTTCTCACAGTATGTGTGTAGAAGTCAAGGGTAACTTGCAAGAGTCTGTTCTCACATTCTACCATGTGGGTCCTGGGATTGAACTGAGGTCGGCAGGCTTGTCAGCAAGGACATTTGTCCACTCGGCCACCTGGCTGGCCCCAGCTGCTCACTGAATCTGGAACTTTTACTGCCTAGACTGGCTGTCCGACAGGTCAAAGAATGCACTTCTCTCTGCCCACTGCTCACTTGGAAGTGCAGGACTTGCTGGCACACTGGCACACTGACACACTTTTACTTGGGTGCTGGGGACCTGAATGCCGGTCTTCATGCCTGCATAGCAAAGGCTTTACCATCAGAGCCATCTCCCAGTCCCTTCCTCCTTATTCCTCAGGTTTTACTTTAGACGTGTGTCCCGAAAGATGTGAGACCACGCCCCTCGGCTTCCCTGTGCTGTCATAGTCCTCTGAGTGTGCCCTGCTCATAACACAGGGTAATCACCCTGAAAAATCCCACGTTTCAGACTGCATGTTACGTTGTAAATTTTCTAGGGCATGTCTAGCTTAAACCTGTGTCCCACCTAGCAAGGATGATGGCACATAGTCCAGTCCCATCAGAGAATTCCTTCAGCCCTGAGCTGTTTCTGATAATGGAGACGAGGCCCAGCCGCAGGCCAGTTCTAGTACTTGAGGCTAAAAGCTGCCAGGACTCTGCTGTGGTCTCTTACTCACCGGACGGCAGATTCCCGCTTCCTGGTAGCATCTGTGATGTGCACAGGGAGAGTGTTGGCAGAAAAAGAAGCGAGACCACTCAGAGAACGACTCCTTGGCAGAGGAGTAGCTGTTGGCTGAGGGGACTTCTGCAAGAAAGGAGGTGCCATGGGTGACAACAAGATTAGTTTCTATCCTACTAGTTTCAGGGAAGGACTAGAACTGAGAATCTTTAATCCCCCACCCTGAGGATAAAGTGAACAAGATACTGTTTAGTTACAAGGCCCACACTTGCATATCTGGCCTAATGTTTTAATCAACAGAGAAGAGTTCTTTGGAATGTGTGATTAGTTTTGTCAGTTTAATACACTTTAGAATTACTTGGGAAGAGACTCTCACTGTGGAACTGTCTGGATCAGGTAGCTCTAGGGGCATGTCGGCGGGGAATGTCTTGACTATGTTAAGGTGAGAAGACTGGCCTTCTGTGTTAGAGTGGAGACAGAGCACAGTACAAGTGTGCATTCAGGCGCTCTTTTCAAGCTCCTGTGGCTTTGTTGTCGTAATGTAATGCCACCTGGGAATAAAGGGAAAACAAGCCATTCCTCCCTTCAGCTGCTGCGGACGAGGTATTTTATCACAGCACTAGGAAGCGAAGCCAGGACAGATTGGGCTCAGAGACCGGCTTGGACTCACGTTTGCGCAATTCCTCTAGGAAGGTGTGAAAGGGAATGTTTTTGTTTTTCGTTTACAGAACGTGGATCTGCGTACAACTGAGCAAATGTTCAAAAAATAAAAAATAAGACAGAAAAGTGTCAAGACATGTGCCTCCTTTTGAGATCTGGGCCTACTCTGTTACACTTGAGGATGCAGACCCTGACCCTCCCCGCTCCCTGCCTGGTTCTCACCTTTCCTCCACCAGCAGTAGCAGCATCACAGGACCGTGGAGTGTGACACAGGTTGGCCGTCCTTAGCAAGAAGGGCTTATTTCGGGTTGTCTCCCGGGTTTCCCTTCTCTCAGCAGCTCTTTTCTGGAAAGCCTTATAAAGGCCCTCATAGTCGGGGACCACAGGGTTCACCTTCGGCTGGAATCCGAACTCAGTCTGTAGAAAGCTCAGCTTCTCCTCCTGGGTGCGGGCAGCCGTTCGGGGAGCCTTGTTTCCGGCAGTGCTGACAGGGGAGGAAGCCATCCGGAGCGTGTCCATGGCCCTCATCTGGATTCGGATTTTCCTGAGGAGCTCCGCTTCTGTGAAGAGGCAATAAAAGAAGAGAATCCGGAGAATGCCTCCCCCATCCCCTTTAGAGACAGACTCACCACGTAGCCCAGATTGGGTCTCTGATTTATCTAAACCCTCTGGCCTTGACCTCCTGAATTTGAGGGATTACATGCACAGGCAACCACAGGTCCATGCTTTCCCTCCTTTAAATGGTAACAGTAGTGTGCTAAAGCCAGTGGTAAATGCAAACAAACAAACAAACAAACAAACAAAGTTAGCAATCATCCCCCAAGGAATTCACTCCTCTCTGAGATGAGGGCTGGGGAGGTGGCTTTCCCAGGGGCAGCAGGCTGGAGATGGCACTGGCTAATGGAGGTCCTTTATGTCTCATGCTGTTTGCTTCCATACCTATGCTAGTCCAGAGGCTGTAATGTGTGTTTACTGAGAGGACACCAGGCTGAGCCTGGGGGCAGGACTGCTGTGGGACCTCACTACAGACCAGTGATTCTTAGCCAGAGGGTCTCCACCCCTTTGGTGGGGGTTACATATCAGATATTCTACACATCAGATATTATATCATGATTCATTACAGTAGCAAAATTACAGTTATGGAGTAGCAAGGAAATAATTTTATGGTTGGGGGGGTCACCACAATGTGAAGAACTGTATTAAAGGGTCGCAGCATTGGGAAGGTTGAGAACCACTGTGGGACAGACCCAGCTCACGGAGCACGGGTTATCACCACCCCACTGTAATCCCTGAACTGACCCTGAATTCCTGCAGCACCTCTGGGAACACCAGCCCACAGGTAGCCAGAGATGCCAAAATTATCCTTACCCTGGAGTTTGTCGCCAAGGGCTGGTTCTAGAATGGACTTGGGGATCTTTCTAGGTGTGGCCTTCTTTGGGGGGACCTTGGTCTGAGCCACAGCAGCTGAGTCTCTCTGTGGAGTATCTTCCTTTTGCTGCTCTTTCTTCTCAAGGAAGCTGAAGGGCTTCAAGGAGGAGAGAAGCAGCTCCTTCCTCTTCTGAATCCCAGCACGCCTCCTTGCCTCTCTGCGCTCCATGATCTCCTGATAGAGGGGCAGGTAGACATG
Source organism: Mus minutoides (assembly GCA_902729485.2). NCBI lineage: Eukaryota > Metazoa > Chordata > Mammalia > Rodentia > Muridae > Mus > Mus minutoides. The sequence continues at coordinate 117,736 of LR749876.1, read as the reverse complement.
TGCGGGCACAGGCTGGGCCCGGAACTGCCGATGGCACTCTGCCTCTTCCTCGCCCTGCTTCTGGGCCTGTAGCCTTTCCTGCTCAAAAGAGGCAGGTGAGGCCAGCCACTGGGCCTTCTTCCGGGCCTCACGCAGTGTCATGCGGAATGGCTGAGGGACAGTGATGGAAGATGCCCAAGAGCAAACACTTCTGCGCTGGGAGGGAGGCCCAGAGTCTGAGGTTGGCAGTATCTGAGCCTTGGGAATGTCAGAGGGAAGGCTAGTCATGGAGCTGCAGCGCCTCATGGAGCCACGCCTGGGGAGAGAGCAGTTCTGTGTGGACCCAGCAGACAGGAGGTGAGGCTCCTCCCAGAGACCCTCCTCCTTTTCCTTCCTGCCCAGCAGATCATAACCAAGAGACTTCTTAGTCTTGACCCCAAAGCCCCAAAGGCCTCTAAGTTCTTAACCCTAACAGTTAGGCTTCCCTTCTTGCTACAACACAGGCACTCTTAGCAGCCCAATAAGAACTATGTTCTAAGAAGTCATGCAGGAATTGCCACTTGCATTCCGATAACTGCATACAGTGTAGTCGGGTAGCACAGGACCACAGAGTCAGGAGGATTCAATTGGAACCTCAGGTTTTTGGATTTCCCATGTAGAGTGGCAGAAATATTATTCACTTATAATAAAGTTATTGGGAAGAGAGTACATATTACATTTGGTAAAGGCCGGTGTGGTGGCATGACCTGCCCGAAGCCTTTTAGAGCTGTAACTGGGAAGTTCAGGAGTTTGGGCCAGCCTGGACTACATGAGAGCTGTCTCAAGAAAAAAAAAAAAGGATGAAGTGTATCTGATTTGAGAGATGTGGACACAGACAATGAACCTTGTTGTTCTTGGAGGAAAAGATGTTTGGGAAAGGCTTCCCTTTGGTCAGTTCCACTAACTCATGAAGTAAGTGTTGCCCAAAGTTACTAAGGATCACTGGGTAAGAACCAAGACATGTGGGCTAGAGAGATGGCTCAGTAGTAAGAGCATTTGCTGCTCTTCCAGAGGGCCTGGGTTTGATTGACAGCACCCACATGGCAGTTGAGAACTGTCTGTAACTCCAGTTACAGGGAATCCAATGTTGCTCTGCTCTCCGTGGTCACTGGGCATGAACATGGTATACATACAAGCAGGCAAAACACCCACTGACATGAATATATTTAAGAAGAATCACAACATGCAGCGGATCCAAGACCTAATTGGGCTGCATCTTAGATAAGTGGTAACGTGCAGAGGTGGCCTTACAGAGGAAAAGGCAAGGCCCTGATGCGGCAGACCCTCTTAGGACCCTAGTCTGCGTGGCACGGGTTCTCTGGAAGCAAAGTGGGCAAGGATTCGGCGAGTGACAAACAGACCCACACGAGAGAGTAACACCCTGAGACATGGTATGACTGTCCTGGTGCGCTGGAGCCTGGCAGTCACTAAGTGTGGCATCTTACCTAAGAGATGGAGGGTCCTGGACCTGTGGTTTCCCCCTGCTCTTGTCTTGAAAGAAGCTCTCCAAGTCTTCCTCATCCTCAGAGCCATGCAGATCACTGTCTGGATCAGACTGAAAGAGAGACTCCAATAGATCCCACCTGCCTCTCTGCTTCGGAACCTGTGGGGTTCTGTGAAAGCTCCCTGTAGAGTCAGAAGTCGAATCCGTGTCCTCCTCTGGGCTGAGGAACTCATGGAGTTTGCCAGCTCTGGGCAAAACCAGCCCTTCTCCAAACAGCTCATCTTCTGGCTCAGTGTCTGAGGAGGAGGATTTGGGGGGAAATATCTAAAACAAAACAGAAATCAGTAGAGTTAAACTCTAATTTCAAAGGTTCTCAAGACATGGCTCTAGCTTCACTTGGAACGCTTCGGTATATCAGGGATCAGGAAGGGGCAATGGAAAGTAAGATGCATTCTTCATTCAAAAGGCACTGGATAACACAGTGTATGTATATGCCTGGCTGTGCATAGCAAAGGCTGCAGAAGAGTTAATGGCAGTTCTCTGCTCCATTCAGCACAGAAAGAGGACTCTGGGTACCTAACCTGACACACACAGTATGTTTCCAGTGCTCCAGGAATCCTGCCCATGACCTGGCTACGTTCTGCTCCCAGTTCACTTGGGATTTATATAATTCTTACCCTTCTTCCTTTTCTTATTTTCCCATCGACACCCTTACTTTTCTCATACTCTCACCAGTTTCCACACCATCACCAGGAATGGATGATTAGTGGTGAGACGATGTATCTTGGAGAAAGAGCAGCATGGAAAGTGAAACTCCCAACCAGAGTTTAAATGCTTTAAGGGCTACGAGTGAAGCACAGTGGCCTTGCCTAGCATGCTCAAGGGGACCAAGCGTTGGCCTCGTTCCCCAGCACTGTGAAGCAGCAGCATCCAATTACATCCATCCATTTGTGCATACAAGACAATATGGGTTGGGTGCCTAGTATGTCATTGTCTTAGAGTTTCTATTGCTGTGATGAAACACTATGACCAAAAAGGAAGTTGGGAAGAAAGGGTTTATTTGGCTTACACTTCCACAATGCTGTTCATCAATGAAGGAAGTCAGGACAGGAACTCAAGCAGGGCAGGAACCTGGAGGCAGGAGCTGATACAGAGTCCACAGAGGCGTGCTGCTTACCAGCTTTCTCCCCTGGCTTGTTCAGCCTGCCTTCTCATAGAAATCAGGACTACCAGCCCAAGGATGGCCCCACCACCCATGGGCTGGGCCCTCTCCCATTGATCACTAACTGAGAAATGCTTTACACTTGGTCCTCATGGAGGCATTTCCTTAACTGAGGCTCTTTCCTCTCAGATGATCCTAGCCTGTGTCAGGTTGACACAAAACCAGCCAGTACAGTCATGAAGTCTGTATTCCGGTGAGGGCAGAGGGAGAACACGGGAAGATAACATAAGTAAGTGTGCGCTTGGAAGGCTTGTCTGCGGCTACCCATCAGAGGGCACTGGGAGGGCACTGATACTCAGAATTAAATGTATCAGTTTGTTGCACAACATCATGGAAAACTATCGCAAATGCACAGGGATAGATTAGGATCAGCGTGTTCAGACTGTTTTGAGAGGAGGGATAGGGAAGGGGATCAACTCTGGACAGGTACCGTGGTGAATGAGAACAGTCTAGAACGGTAGATAGCTATGCAATATTTTAGGGCAAAGGTAAACAGTTGATAAGTAAGCATCACCATTTAGAAGACAGACGTGTTAGTGATTCTGCACTCATGTTATGGATCCAGGAAAAGCACTGTTGCTTGGTGACCCTGCTCCTGCCCTTAGCTGCATCTGTTAGGCAGACCCTGCTCCTGCCCTTGGCTGCATCTGTCAGGCAGAGTGCGGATGCTCTTTCACTCATCCTGCGGTTATATCCTAAGTCACAGTGGCTTAAGTAAAAAGGTACTGATACATTAACCTAATGAGCAGGGCACTTAGAGAATAGCTCTTGTTCACGCTCCTGATTGGGCGACTCACTAGGAATGACAAGGCCCTGAACACAATGTCACCAAAACAGAGAGCGTATCCTGTTGCTATTTAAAGAAAGACTGAAATCTAGAGCTGGGGATTTAGCTCTGTGGAGAGCACTTGCCTAGAATGCACAGGACCCTGGGCTCAGTCCCCAGTACCATAAAAACAGAAAAATAAAAGTATGGAGTATTGTTTCTACTGAGTGGACGCTTGTCCATCATTATAGTGTAGAGAGCGAACTGAGCCACTGAGGTCAGGGGGTGTCTGACTGTGAGTGTTAGGGTGACTTTTATTGTCTCAGTTGAGTCTTGTAGTGATAGAGGGAAGGTGGTGTGGCTGGAGGACAGTGGCCCGAGATGTCCTTAGAGTGGCAGGTACAAGGCCAGCAGTGGACTTGATTAGTGGCAACTGGAGCAGTCTATCTGAGTTAAAGATAAGTTTGTGCTGTAACTCTAGCTCTGTTGCTGAAGAACATGTGACCTAGAGCAAAACTCTCTCCTTCCCCTGCCCCCCTCTCTCTGTTGTGACAGGGTCAAAGGGCGACCTTGAACTCTATTCTTCTGCTTCAGTATTTTGAGTTGTAACTAGGCAACTGCCAGCCTGCTTTCTGCTTTTAGAGATTTGGGGGCAAATTGCTTAACCCATCTGTTTTCTTTTCTAGAAAATGGGTTTGAGAGGATACACACATCAAACACATTCAGTTTAATGACTTTTAATATATTTGAAGAGCTTCATTTCGGTGCGTTTTCCTTACTCTAAAACAACAAAAACCTTGGAAGCCTTTAGAAGTCTCTCCCTGATTCTCCTCACCTCCTCTGCCCCATGCAATGACGCGCCCCTTAGATTTGCCTTTTCTGGATAATTATGTTAAGATAGAGATCCCTTTTTAAGATTTTCAAGGTTAATTCGTGGTTTGTTATTAATACGGTCCCTGATATCAGAGCCTGGTACAAGACTCAAAAGACCCACATCCCCAAGACTGATGCTCTAAGTGCCTAAGCGTTGCCAATTTTAATTCTTCGCCCTTTGGTGACACGCCCCTGACTGTCTCCACGGCAACGCTAAACAGTTTCCACTCTTGAGGATTCCTTGCTGAGGCATCCGGCTTCCTCCTTTCTCCACTCACCTCACGGCTCCGCTCGGCGCACTCGGGGCCTTCCGCAGTTCTCCCCACAGTCATCTTCCTAACTAGAGAGAGAAGCAGAGGTGACAGCAGCGGTGACCACCTTGACAGCGGCGCCGGCGGCGAGGTACTGCTAGCCACGCCCCCTCATGGCTTTAGCCTCGGATTGGCTTCCAGTCTCTAGTCTGTTCCGCCCAATGAGGCAAGAGCGTCTTCTGATTGGATAATTTTCTTCAACTATTTTATTTCCGGTTCTGAAGACAAGGACTAAAACACCACAGGGTTGAAGACTGCCCCGGAAGCACTTCCCAGGACCTATCAGCGAGAAGTCCCGGGCGCGGACGCACGCAGGAGTCATTATGGCGGCCCGCATTGGCTCCATGGCAGTCTTGCCCTGCGTTCGCTGGTGGAGTTCCGTGCAGCTCGCAGCCAGAGGAGGCCCATTAGTTGCCAGTCGGCGATGGGCGGGCTCCTCGGCAGACACCGTGTACGATGTGGTGGTGTCAGGAGGAGGCCTGGTGGGCTCTGCCATGGCTTGTGCCTTGGGTAGGTGCATCTCGACCGCGGGGTGGAGGATCTGGGCTGTGGAGGAACTATGCTCCCCGTGGGAGTCGGGACGCTCTCCAGAGACCTAGCGTGCCTGACCTGGTACTTTGCTTACTGTCCTTCCAGGGGAGTCCTCCGGAATGGCATGAGTCCTGCGGTATCACAAGTGGGCGGGCCTTTCTAAGTCAATCTGACCCTTGAGGACTGCCCGGGATTGTTTATGAGCACCTCGAGAGGCATCGGGCTTTCTAGTATGGGATGATAGATCGGATTGGCCTCGAAATCACAGAGATCATCTTCCTCTGTCTTCTGAGTGCTGGGATTAAAGGCCTGCGCCTCCACTCCTGGTCTTAAAGCTGCTTTATTAAGATTCATCTAGTTATAAGTCCTCCCACTTAAAGCATACAGACCAATGAGTTTTTAGTATTTTTTGCAGAGCTATTCAGTAGCTACAATAAGTTTTATTACAGTTTCCTTACTTCATAAAAAACCAAAAAGCATAAAAAAAAAAAAAAGACTTGGAATTGATTAGATGTCACTCCACACTTCTGCTCACACTCTCAGCCCTAGAGACTCTCCTGCTTTCTGTCTGTAGATTTACCTTTTCTGGATAGTTATATGTAGCTGGAGATATACTCTGTTTGAAAGGTTAATCCAGGTTGGAGTTTGTATCAGAACAGCTTTCGCTTTGAGGGCTGACGCCATCTTCAATTGTGTGTGTGTGCGCGCGCGCTTCACCTTTAGTCAGCTCCTTTATCAACTGTTGAACATGTGCCTGCTTTTCACTTTTGGCCTGTAAGGAATGACGCTAGTAGGGACATTCTGTGTGCAAGCTTTGGTGTGGACAGTGTTGATCACCTCGAGGCTATTCACTGGTGAAACCTCTGGGTTATGTGGTAACGCTGATGTTTTGAAGACCTGCCAGACTTTGAGAGAGTTCCCCAGTTTATGTTATCACTGACAGTAGATGGGTGCTCAGGTTTCCCCTGACCCTGACAGCACCATCTGCTGCCTTTTTCTTTGTCCTCTGAAGTTCGTAGGAAGTGGCTTGTGTTTATATTTCCCTAGTGACCAATGGTGTTGAATAAATTTACCAAGTGCTGGCATGATGTAGTACCTTGTTTCTGGACCCTTTGAAATGTTAGCGTTCACATTTTGGTGGCTCCCTCTTGTGTTAGGATTGTGTGTGTGTGTTTTCATTTGTACTGCATTCTTCTCTAGCTCTTTCCTGAGAGGCACAGGGGAAGGAAGGCAGCAGCTCTTTTATTGACGCACAGTTCTGTTTTGTTATTGCTTGCTTTTCTGTCTAGCAGAGCATTATATTTTAAAACTCAGGAGTGACTGTTAAAATCATGGTAGTAAAAAGCATGGTGGCCAAGCAGTGGTGGCACGTGCCTTTAATCCCAGCACTTGGGAGGCAGAGGCAGGCGGATTTCTGAGGCCAGCCTGGTCTACAGAGTGAGTTCCAGGACAGCCAAAGCTATACAGAGAAACCCTGTCTCAGAAAGTAAAAAAACAAAACAATAACAACAACAAAAAACCCAAAACCAAACCAAAACAACAAAAACAAAACCATGGTGTTTTTTGGCAGGAGGATCAGAAGTTCAAAGCCATCCTTGGGCTGCATATAATACAAACTCCCCAAACAAAAATATGTAACTAAGGCATTTCCAATAGGCTTTTTGTTTGTTTGTTTGTTTGTTTGTTTGTTTTTTGAAATAAGGTGCTGTGTAATCTTGGCTGGTCTGGACCTTTAACTGATCCCCCTGCCTCTGCCTCCCAAATGCTGGGCTCCCAAGCACACGCTGTTACTCCTGGGCTATAAAGGCGCTTACTAACTTTCCCCCTTCAGTCCTGTTTTCCTTAATTCTTCCTAAAACTCACCACTAATTGTTGTTTTAGGCTTGTGTTTCCCTCTGACATTGAGTTTGGGAACAGTTCCTGCATAATTCCACAAGTTCCATTCTTAATCCATTCTTGTCATACCATTCTTGTCATATACCATTCTTGTCACATACCATTCCATTCTTAACCCATTCTTGTCATATACCATTCTTGTCATATACCATTCTTGTCATATACCATTCTTTGGGTTTTATTTTGAGTCTCTTCCTCCTCCTTGAGCCCCAGGGTAGCCAGGAATACAGGTGTGCATAACTACGCCAAGGCTTCTCACTTGATTTTTAGGTTTTTTTTTTTTTTTCATTTCAAAAACAGTTACATTAAATAGCTAAGAAATAAAAATATGTCACCTGGGTGTATTTTATAACGTGCTTAGAAATCTAATTCTTTTTTTTTTTTTTTTTTTTTTGTTTTTTTGTTTTTTTGTTTTTCGAGATAGGGTTTCTCTGTATAGCCCTGGCTGTCCTGGAACTCACTTTGTAGACCAGGCTGGCCTCGAACTCAGAAATCCACCTGCCTCTGCCTCCCGAGTGCTGGGATTAAAGGCGTGCGCCACCACCGCCCGGCTAGAAATCTAATTCTTTTCCTCTTAGTTTTCTGGTGTATCTTACCCAAACAACACACAGCGTCTACTTTATGGGTTTGCATATGGAAATAATAATCTAAGGGGCCGGACGTGGTGGCGCATGCCTTTAATCCCAGCACTCGGGAGGCAGAGGCAGGTGGATTTCTGAGTTCGAGGCCAGTCTGGTCTACAAAGTGAGTTCCAGGACAGCCAGGGCTACACAGAGAAACCCTGTCTCGAAAAAAGGAAAACAAAAAAAAATCTAAGGGAAGAATGTAGGGAATGTGGAACCTGGAAAAGGATCACAGATAAGGGGGTGGGGGGACATGACAGGAAAGCTCCCTTGTAGAGGGACAAGCAGCTGGCCTGTGCTGAGGGAACAAAGTGTTTGCTGTGGATCATAGAGTACTGCCATACTCAGAGCGAGGGGCAGGGGGATGGGCGACTAGAAGGCCGTGATTTTGTGTCTGGGTCCCTCCTTCCTCTTGCTGCCCAGCGAGAGGGATTAGCGCGGCTGGGTTGACTGCTGCTCACTCCTGCTCCACTGAAGCCATTTTGGTTTTTACCCACTCAAGTGCCTGACATAATGGTGCCTATTCACCACCAGTGCTCAGGGACAGAGCCTGCAGGCACATGTGCAATTTATGGATGACACCAGTTGCTCTACCATCTGAAATGCAAAGGCCCATCGCTCACCCTATTGGAGTCAGAAGGGGAGGTTTGGAGGTTGCAGTAACCTTGCTTCTGGGTCCTAGATAGCCACTGGTTGGCCCATGAGATGACCTGCGACTGTTAATAAAGCATTTGTATATTTTAAAGGTATATACCATGTGGCCAGCTTGATTTTCTTTGCTTCTGTGTACATTATGTGCCCATGAGTGCAGTGTCGAAGGACATCAGAAAAGGGTGTTGGGTCCACAGGCTGGAGTTAGAGTTGGGAGCCTCTGGACACTGGGTGATGGCCTCCCTGCCAGTCCATGCTCTTTACTAGTGAGCTCCTCCTCCTCCTCATATTGCGAAGTAAAAAAAAACCAAACCCTATTTCCTAATGATGCCACATTTCTTCAACTTTATTGGCAGATTACATCCTCGTTCTTCTGCAGTCTTTGGAGCTTTCTCAGGTACTGGGAGAGTGTGCTTCGGGCCTTCTCCCAGTAATCCTTCCAAGTTCCAGTTTTCACTCCAGATGTTTTAGGATCAGATTTGTAGTGGTTTTGTTTTGTTTTGTTTGTTTTTAATTCTTTATTTTATCTTGAGACCGTAGTGAATTTTGCTTTCTTAAAATGCTCCATTGTGTGCCGGGCGTGGTGGCGCACGCCTTTAATCCCAGCACTCGGGAGGCAGAGACAGGCGGATTTCTGAGTTCGAGGCCAGCCTGGTCTACAAAGTGAGTTCCAGGACAGCCAAGGCCTACACAGAGAAACCCTGTCTCAAAAAAAAAAAAAAAAAAAAAAAAAGCTCCATTGTTATGTTTCTGTCCAGCTCTCCCCAACTCCTTGATTTCTCCTGTGTGTGCCCTGACTATGCAATTATAGCCTGGAGATGAAGCCCAGGCCATGCAGGTGTGAGGCACATGTTGCACTATTGAGTTGCAGGTGTGAGGCTCGTGTTGCACTATTGAGATGCAGGTGTGAGGCTCGTGTTGCACTATTGAGATGCAGGTGTGAGGCTTGTGATACACTATTGATCTGTGTGCATCCCAGCCAATGAAGTGTCAGTTTTAGTGAGTTTACTTTAAGGCTAAGAATTAGATGGATAGAGTTTTATTTTTTATTCTTCCTTCCTAGTGAATTCTACTTGTTGGTAATACATTTTTTCCATTATTTGAGTCTTTGTGTGTGGCGTATAGTGTGTTCTGTCTGGAGAAGCCTTACAGTTGTGTAGAGTGACTGTCTCAGGTCAAGTGGCAGGATGGGGTTAGTGCTCAGGATAGTGTTATCTCCTTCCCAGGGAACTGGAATGGGTATTTTTACAGTACTGAGGATTGAACTAGAACCTCACGCTTGGTAGGCACAACACCACGGAGCTATGTCCCCAGCCTGGAAATATCATTTCTAAGGCTAAGGGACCAGCTGATTTTCTGTTTAACTTTTTGTTGGTGTCTTGTCTTTTGTTTGCTTTTGAGACATGCTCTCATTCTGTAGCCTGGCTTACTGAAATCATAGCAATCTTCCTGCCTTAGCCTCCAGATGTGAACCCCTGGAACTGGTTTATATTTGTTTTTGATTAAATACTTAAAACATAAAAATTATGCATATTAATGATGTACCTTGTAATATTTTGAGTATGCATACATTGTATAATTTTAAATCTGCTTAAACATTTATGCTCTTAAATTTATTATTTATGAAGACTTTCAAAATTCTTCTCGCTTTTAAATATATAGCACATCATTATTAGATGTAGTCGCCCTACTGTATAGTTAAGTCCTCGCCTTCTGTAAAATGATTTAAAATGTTAATTTTTTTTTCCTTCTTTAGGACATGATATTCACTTTCATGACAAGAAAATCCTGTTGCTGGAAGCAGGTCCAAAGAAAGCCCTGGAGAAACTGTCAGAGACTTACAGCAACAGAGTCAGCTCCATATCCCCTGGTTCCACAGCCCTGCTCAGTAGTGAGTACAGGAGCCTGTCTCCGGGCCCTTTCCTCCGCTTTCCAGAGTGTTAAGTAGGGCAGTCACAGGAGTGCATGAGGGGAAACTGAGAGAGAGGGCCACAGTCAGGAGGGAGCGGGTGGGCGTGGCCACTGTGAGGAGGAAGCAGATGGGTGTGGCCACAGTGAGGAGGTAGCAGGTGGGCGTGGCCACGCCGAGGAGGGAGCGGGTGGGCGTGGCCACGCCGAGGAGGGAGCGGGTGGGCGTGGTCATAGTTGAAGATGCAGACTGCTGAAGATCCTGTGTCAAGTCTGGGGAGGACATCCCTGGGACATGGGCATCTGTCATGTGACCCTCATGTAAATGGTAGGCCATTACTGTTTGGTCTCCTGCATCTCTGTAACCTAATGGTGAACGTTCACCCTGTTCCAAGTCTGTCCTCACCTGGGCTGGGGAGTCTATATTTTAATGGCCTCCTTTTTTTGGTGGGGAGGGCAGTAGATGAATTGTCTTTATGTTTGTGATAGGCAGTATGCCCTCAGGCCATCCTGTCTGAAACCATTCTAAGGTTAAACTCTTCAGTCACTTTATATAGCTGTATGCTGGGATTATAGGAGGCACCGCCACTAGCCACTTTACATGGTATTGGGGTGAAACCCAGCAGTTTTACTTCAGAATTGAGCTATCGCCTCAGTTTGTACAGCTTTGTCTTTACAGAACTTCTACCTGACAAATTGTGTGTGTGTGTTCATGCTGTCTCTCTCTCCAGCTAGAATATTAGCTGCATAAGGGAGTTTGGTCTGCTCTAGACCTAAAATTATAACTGGCTCTTGGTAGATATTTCTTCTAAGTAAGAATTCCTTCAAAAATTAATTTTACTCTGTGCCATGAAGAGTTGAACACAGTCTTTAGTGCCAGGTGTGGTGGTGCACGCCTTTAATCCCAGCACTCGGGAGGCAGAGGCAGGTGAATTTCTGAGTTCGAGGCCAGCCTGGTCTACAGAGTGAGTTCCAGGACAGCCAGGGCTATACAGAGAAACCCTGTCTCGAAAAACCAAAAAAAAAAAAAAAAAATGATATCAGTTTAGTTTTCCTTTTTGAATTCTTGCTACTTTACTGTGATCTGGCCTGGTGGGTCCTTTTTTGTGCTTTATAATCTGGACCTGAGAGAAGAAAGGCTTTGTCCCTAACAGCACGCAGTTTTTCCCTTCTGGTTTTGAAGAACACTGAAAACAACCTCCTACTTAACAGGATGGAGAGACCAAAGGGGGCTGGAGCCAGGGTCACCTGAGGTCACTGTGTTTCTTTCGTAGGTTTTGGTGCATGGGACCACATCTGCAATATGCGCTGCAAAGCCTTCCGGCGGATGCAGGTGCCTCCTTGCCCTTCTCTGTCGGGATGTCTTGTCTGCTCACGCTACCTTGTTAGGGTCCTCTTGCTCTAGGCTTTTTATGAATCAAAATTTAAATTTAGTGTGGGGGCATTCTTGAGAATCTGCTTACTTTTTAATTAATTTGGTCTTTTTGAGATAAGGGATGTAGCCGAGGCTTGCCTGACTACCTGTGTCCACTTCCTGGGAGTTGGGGTCACAGGTGTGCCCGTGCTCCTGACCACGAGTCTCACTTTATGTCCTGCCAGAGAGGCCGACAGTCTGTGCTGCGCTGCTCCGCTTCGGGTTGGGACTGTGTTCCCTTTCTTTGGTATGGATTCCCTTCACTTTGTGTTTGCAGGTGTGGGACTCCTGCTCAGAGGCCTTGATAATGTTTGACAAGGACAACTTGGATGACATGGGCTATATAGTGGAAAATGACGTCATCATGCATGCCATCACCAAACAGCTGGAGGCTGTGGCAGGTGAGCTACCATCTCCACTTCCTCTCTAGGAAGTGATTGCCAGAGGAGAAGACCCTTCCTCAGATGTTGTAGCCAGGCATAGTGGCACACTTTAGTGCCAGCATGGCAGGGGCGGGGTGTGTGTGTGGCAGAAGCAGAGGCTGTTAAATAAGAGCCGGGAAAAGAGCCGAGGCTGGAGTGATCGCCTAGCTGTCTTAAGACCCTGCATCAATCCTGAGTACTAGAAAAAAAACCAGAACAATAAACCATCCATCCATACAAATCTGTATACAAAATATTCACAACACTATTTGCCAACTGCCAGAAAGTGCAAACAACCTAAATTCTATTAATTGATGAGTAAAGAAATACAAATTGATATAGCTATTCAATGAAATGTTATTTGGCAATAAAAGGGAGTGTATTACTAGCCCATGTTACAGTGTGACTGAATCTCAGAAATGTGCTAAATGAGGAATCCAACACATTAACACAGTGATTTCATCCACTGTCTGAGCTGTGAGAACAGACAACTGCAGAAAGATAAAAGCAGTTGCCAGGAGTGGTGGTGCTACACAGAGAAACTCGGTCTTGAAAAAAAAAAAAATTAGGAGTGGTGTAATAGTGATAGATCATTGTCTAGTGTGTGACCTTGGGCTCTATCAACAGACAGAATCACTGTGTGTGTGTGTGTGTGTGTGTGTGTGTGTGTGTGTGTGTGTGTGTGTGTGTTTGTGTGTGTTTGTGTGTGTTTGTGTGTGTGTGTGCATGTGCACATGTGTGTGAGAGAGAAAGAGAGAGACAGAGAGAGAGAGAAAGAGACAGAGACAGAGACATACTTGGAAGTGAACCTAGGATTTATAGTGTGTTAGGTAAGTGCATTTCCATTGTCCTGCCTACATCCTTATCCCTCTTCAAGCTATTTTGAAGTCTGTAATATGTTCTTGTCATCTGCAGCCACTGTTCCCTAGATTGCACACTAACATTTATTTCACTCATCTAATTACACCTTAGACCTAAAAAGATAACATGATAACAGGTGGTGCATGCCTGTAATCCTAGCGCTCTGGAGGCAGAGGCAAATCTCTGAGTTTGAGGTCAGCCTGGTCTAGAGTGAGTTTCAGGATAACTAAGGCTACACAGAAAAACCTTTTTTCAAGAGACAAACAAACAACCCCTCCCCAAACTCCAAGGCTAGACCATATTTTAGCCTGGGATATCCCTCCTGCTTGCTCAGGTGCAGATTGAAACTGGGAAAAGAACTAGGCTAGAACCCCCCCCCCCCATTGTGTATATTGAGGGCATTGTTGAAACAGGGTTTCTCTGTGTAGCCCTGGCTGGTCTAGAACTCCCTATGTAGCCCAGGATGGCCTCAAACTTGTAGAGATGTACCTTCATCTGCCAAGACTAAAGGCCTGCTCCACGATGCCAGGCTGTGCTTTCTCTTTTTAGTTTTCTGACATCAGGCTGTCCCTGGCTTCTGTCCTTTACCAGCAGTTCCTGGGCAGAGCCTAACCATCTGAGTCACCTTTAGATCTTCTTTTCTCATCAGTAAATGAGAGGACAGGGCTAGGCAGAGACCCTGCTTTTAGATCACTTACAGCTTGCCCTCTCTTTGACCCACCTTTCTGATGTTTGCTCTGTTCTCTTTTCTCCTGCAGATCGAGTGAAGGTTCTCTATGAGAGCAAAGCTGTTGGCTATTCCTGGCCTGGTCCATTTTCCATGGCAGACTCCAGCCCTTGGGTCCATATTACCCTAGGTGATGGCAGTACCCTCCAGACCAAACTGTTGGTAGTTGAAGATTCTTACTTTGTCAGGGGTCTTGCATGTCCACACCTTACATTCTAGGGTCTGTAGTTTCAGATGGAAACCATGGGTTGACTTTAGGTTATTGTCTCTAGAACAACCAGTCCCTATTCAAGGCAGCCAGAGCTGAGATGGTCTTACCCCTCCTGTACTGGAAGCAACCTCATGGGTCAGCTTAGTGTAGGATAGCCAGACTCCCAGGACAGGATGGGGCAGGAATATTGGGGACTCTGGCTGTTCCTTTCCTGTCACAGAGGTCCCAGTGGCATTCATCTTGCAGCTCTCATTCTAACTCCAGTGCCTGTTCTGTGCCTAGCTTCTCTCTAGTTCATGCATCCAGAGGCTCTGAATACGGCTGTTACTGGCACCTTTTGGTTCAGATAGCCACTTTGTCCCATTGGCTCCATTCTGAATGGCTTTCCTATGGGGGCTGTGAGCAGGACATGTTGGCTGAACAGTTTGATGACTACAGTGGTTCTAAGACTTAGCAGCGTCTTGTCTCCACGCAGATTGGTGCAGATGGGCACAAGTCAGGAGTGAGGCAGGCTGCGGGGATCCTGAATGTCAGCTGGAAGTATGACCAGTCTGCTGTGGTGGCCACTCTCCACTTATCGGAGGTAATCTCTTGTGCTGCCCATCGGGACCTTGTCCCAAGCACTCAGCACCCTTTACAAGAATTGTCTTTTATTCTAGGCCACAGAAAACAATGTAGCCTGGCAGAGATTTCTTCCCTCTGGGCCTATTGCTCTGCTCCCGGTAAGTGATCCTCTGGCCAGTTAGCTCAAAGATAGCTTGCCCTAGTCTTAAGAACATTACTTCTTTTCCGCCTGGTTTAACGGGCTCTGTTCCAGGAATGCACTGCTTCCTTCGCTCAGTTTCCATTGCTTGAAAATGACTGCGTTCAGAGAGCAGGTTCTCCTTGCTCTCCTCTGTCGTTCAGAACTGTCCCCAGGCTGGCCTGACACTCTCTGCCACTGCCTACTGTGATTACAGGCGGGCGTGTGCCACCACACCAGGCTGAGGCTCTTCTTTTGACACAGCTCTCCGATACCTTGAGTTCCTTGGTCTGGTCCACATCCCACGAGCATGCGGCAGAGCTGGTCAGCATGGATGAGGAAGAATTTGTGGATGCCATCAACTCTGCCTTTGTGAGTACCCCTTGTCCAGCTGCTGGTGTGATGGGGGAAAAGGCTGTCACACGGCTTCCTCTTAGCAAGGGCAGAGTCTGAGGGCACAAAGGAAAATGCAAAACAGTGGAGGCTGTGGGCGGCTGTGCTGATGGAAAGGCCTGCCACGGCGCATGGGTCATTTAGTGTACATCCCTATGTAGCCGAGCATAGCACCTTTGGTGCAGTGCCCTCTGTGTAACAGGCTCTGGAGAGCCTCTGCCTTTGGGAAGCCCACAGTCAAGTGAGTAAGAATGACAATCTATGTCCCATGACAAATGGAGGCTGAAGGAGAGCATGGGGTGAGCGGCCCTCCAGTTCCTTTGTGACTGTTGCCAAGAACTGGAGAAGGGTAAATAAAGTTCAGTTTTAGTCAGGGGCCAACCCAGAAATACTTTGGCATGATCCTAAATAAAACCTGCCACGTTTGTCAGCCATGAACAAATCAGTTTAGGCTTGTTACATAGCCTTGCCTTCAGATTTGGTTATAAAAAGTCTCGGGTGAGTTTTTATTTGTTTGCTGGTCACTAATCAAATCCCACTGTTTGGGGCTGATGGCATGCAGTGGAGCGATGTTCACCACACAGACTTCGTCGACTCTGCCAGTGCCATGGTGCGCCATGCTGTCACCCTTCTGAAGCCCACTAAGGTCTCAGCCCGTCAGCTGCCCCCAAGTATAGCCAAGGTGGATGCTAAGAGCAGAGCCCTCTTTCCTCTGGGGCTGGGACATGCTGCTGAGTACGTCCGGCCTCGGGTGGCCCTCATTGGGTAAGACTGTCATGGAGTAGGCTACTGCTTTCTGTGTTTGCTGGAGGCCACCCCTGAATGTTGCTTTATTCTTAGTGATGCAGCCCACAGAATCCATCCACTCGCGGGACAAGGTGTCAACATGGGCTTCGGGGATATTTCCAGCTTGGTTCATCATCTCAGTATAGCAGCCTTCAATGGGAAGGACTTAGGTAGGATTCAGGTACCCTGTCATCAGGTAGAGCAGCAGCAGAGTCTGCTGCAGACTAGAGGAGATATTTACTATTGCCATAAAGGTTTATCTTTGCTCTCGCTTTTAAACCACAGGCTCCATGAGCCACCTCACAGGTTATGAGACAGACAGACAGCGCCATAATACTGCTCTTCTGGCTGCTACTGACCTATTGAAAAGGCTCTACTCTACCAGTGCCATTCCGCTCGTGCTGCTCAGGACGTGGGGCTTACAGGCAACTAACGCAGTGTCTCCTCTCAAAGTAAGTGGCCACTTCAGGCTCACCCAAGTTTGTTTGTTTGTTTGTTTGTTTGTTTGTTTTTTAAACTGAGGAAGGACAACAAAAATTCTAAATTTCTTGGGATTAAAAGCATGTGCTACTCTTTACAACAACCACACCTTCCCAGATGATTATGAATAAGAGAATCTGCTGGGTTTGTTGGTGTCCACATCTAAGCAATAATTTGGAATAGTTAGGCGGGACCTAAGAATAGAGGGCTGAGGGCTGGAGACATGACTCGGTGTTCTTCCAGAGGGACCTGGTTCAATCCCCAGCAACCACATGGTGGCTCACAACCCTCTGTAACTCCAGGCCTAGGGGATCTGATGCCTTCTTCTGGCCTGAGCATACTGGGCATGCATGTGGTGCACAGGCATGCATGTAACATGAAGGCACACCAGATATAAGTAAAGGATAAAACAATCAGGACCGGAGAGGTGGCTCAGCAAACAGTGCTGGCTGTTTACTCAGAGCTCGGTCCTAGCACCCAGGCCGGATGCTCTCAGCAGGTACCTGAGACCCTCCTGGCCTCCTCAGGCTCCTGTACTCATGTGTGCACAGGCCACAGCAAACATGAGGGTCAGAAGAAAGCTTCGAAGAGCTAATCTCTCCTTCCACAGGGGAGATTGACCTTGGGCCCTGAGGCTTGTGTGGCAAGAGCTTTTAACTGCTGAGCCAGCTTGCCAGCCCTGCTCTTACAGCTGAAATAAGCAGGGCTTCTGGGAGGTGGTTTTCCATTGGGACTTCTTTGACACTGTGGCTGTTTCTTTATAAAGTTACCTGTCGTCCTCTCTCCTGCAGCAACCAAGCATCACTCCCTTCCTTTCCTTTTTCTCTAGGAACAGATAATGGCCTTTGCGAGCAAATGAGTGCTTCTCTTCTGGAGACCATGATGACAAAGAACACCTAGCCCTGGGACCTTTCCAATGTGGCTTAATAAATTTACACTAGAACTTGTGTCTCTTTTCCTATTCTGATTAACCGGCCTGTGGTGCCAAAATAGTGACAGCTAAGGAAAAACCCAAAGGAAAACTGTTTAATTAAAAGGAGCTTTTTATTACTACACAAACAAAGGAATCTCCAAGATGTTCTCCTTCACTTTACTTGGCAACAGTCCTTTCTAAATAAAGTACTTAAGTGCTGGTCATAAATTTATATAATTATCTTGACAGAGTAAGAATTAGAAATACCTTATACATTTTTGTTAGACTGTTGTTTTAAAATTAACACTGGCATGCCAATTAAATACAAATTGCTTTGACAAAGTACAGTGGATTTAAGGGGGACATGAAGATAAATAACAGGCAGATCTTATTATTACTGCTATTTCTCCTTCCATAGCACGGCTCCACAGATCAGTTTTATTTATGGCTCCTCTCTGGGATACCATTCTCTGTCCAGTAATAAAACAATACATGATATCATTGCACGAACAGCTGTAGAGGCCTCAGGAACCAGTCAGAAGGGGCTCAGCAGCTGCACAGGTCCTCCCTGTGTGGCTGCGAGTGGCGAACATGGGGTGCTGCATTACTTGGGGTTTTGAAGTGTGTACTGCAAAGTACCAGAGAGACCTCCAGAAGAGACCTTGAGCTGTGTTAGATAAAAACACTACAGGACGGCATGCCCAGCAGTTTATTTTGAAAAGATAAGCTAACCTGCTTTGGAATAGCTTTGAAGGGATGAGACAGCTGTTGGTACAGAGCAGCTTTTTAAGCAACGTGGAAAACTTAGTACAAAGTAATAATGTCAGTAAACCCAGAAAACGTTCCCAGAATAAAAGATGGCAACAGCTGGAAAAATGATGATGACCAGAGCCTCTCAGGACATGTTAACTTTTTTCAATACTAGGGCCTTCATAAGAATACTGACTTTGATGTATAAGAAAAAGTTAAAATGGTGAGAATTTTAAGGCACAATTTGCAAGGACTTCCATGACTCAGATGTTCATAATATAGTAGTGATAACACACACAGCATCCACCATGTACCAGACCACATCCCAGGTACTTAAAATGTTTTCACAGAGATGGAATTTCAGAACACATAGAAGCCCCTTAATAAAAAAGGTCCACGTCACGTGGTGGTGCACACCTTTCATCCTAATACTAGAGAGGCAGAGGCAGATCTATGAGTTTGAGGCCAGCCTGGTCTACAGAGACTCACTCTAGGGCAGTCAGAACTACACAGACAGAAACCATATCTCCAAAAGAACAAAAACCTTGAAGGTTAACAGAACATATGCAGATAAACTTCTGAGGTAAAAGTCCATGTATTTAGGAGTTCTGGCAGTATCCAAGGTAACCAGAGGTGTCTGTGGAACAATACACATTTTATAGCTAGGACCCCTGTGTCCGAGGTGTCGGGGACCAGCTGTGTAGAGAGCAGTTCTCTGCTTTGTCTTTAGTGCTGGGGACTGAATCTAGGGCCTGATGTGCCACATAGCTTTGCCACTGAACACTGTCTTCTAACTTACCCCTTTTAGAATTTGTTGAGTACTGCACTGAGTTGCCCAGAGTAGACTCAGCTGACTATGTAGCAAGCCTATAACTTGCAGTCTTCCTGCCTCAGCTTCAGGTAGCTAGGATTACAGGCCTATGTATGCCATAAGGCCTCTATGAAGGCATCCTTAATGAGCATCGCTTACTTACTCTCGGGGAAACAGCTTGGTTTTTCTCAACTGTGATAGCGTTTAGTGGACTATGACTGACTGGTCTAATACCTTTTTCTTTCTTTACATTATTGATTCAATGTAATGGCTTAAAAAACAAGGTCCCCCAGGTACTACCATGGGCCCAGGCATAGTCACATCCTTTGTGAAGAGCGGAAGGAAAAGGAGGTGACCAAAAGGGGAGGGGAGGGGAGATGAAAACTTCCTGGAAAGAGAAGAGGAGGGCAAAGTGCTATGACAGGAGCCAAGCGACAGGAGACCCTGAGGCCGGTGTCTGTCATGCCAGAAACAACATGGTGTCAGAAGTTTAAAATCTTTAAGGTAATGACTTTAAAGGGCTAAATCATGTAGCAGAGTGAGAACCCATGCCTCGCATGCATGACCTGTGTTCAACCACAACCCAGAAAATGTCCTGAGAGAGAAAACATGGTTCTCTAATGCTACTCACTGTCCTGACTTATACCAACATGGACCAAAATAGCCAATCAAACCAAATCTGGGTATCACTGGAAAGGGGTTCTGAGATCCTGAAGGCAAACCTCTGTGCCAGGCAATGAATTCAGAAAATAGCCAAATTCAGCAGGGGCCTAAGCAGGAAAGCAGGACTATAAAAGCGTAGTGCTAGCACATTGTGCCTAACATTCAATAAGTCCTGGGTTTAGCCGGGCGTGGTGGCGCACGCCTTTAATCCCAGCACTTGGGAGGCAGAGGCAGGTGGATTTCTGAGTTCGAGGCCAGCCTGGTCTACAAAGTGAGTTCCAGGACAGCCAGGGCTATACAGAGAAACCGTGTCTCAAAAAACAAAACAAACAAACAAAAGAATTCCTGGGTTCGATCCCTAGCACTTTCCACATCTCAACCCCAAAAAGGACAACTGAAAACTGGTAATCTTTAGACACAAATAGCTCACACATTAACTTCTAACTGCAGAGCAAAAACAAGGGCACATTTGTACTTCACAGAAATACAAAGGTACACAGTTTAGGGCTGTTTAATTCTATACACGGGCTTGGGAGGTAGGGCTGACTGACACTGGATAGGCATGCATCTCCAGGCTGAATGTTTCTAGGTCCAAAGCGGCAGCAGCTATCCTTGAGACCAACGGTCTCCTTGCTTATAGCGCTAATCTAGGCAGTTAAGAGCTACTCTCTCCGCCTTGTTAGATTGACTGTGACATGAGCCTAATAGCTCACTCCTATGATCCCAAGGTTCAGGAGGCTGAGGCAGGAGAATTGGTAGTTCAAGGCAATCTGGGATACATACTGAGTTACAGGCCAGCCTGAACAATACAACACATCCCTTGTCTAAAAATAACATATTTAGGACGGCTCAAGCTCTAAATGGGTTGGTTGATCTGTTGTACCACAGGATCACACAAATTCTAATACAGGATCTTTCCCACTCTCTCTTTCAATTATAGATGGGAAGCAAAACCAGGTATTTCCCCCAGGCTTTTAGGGGAGGGAATATAATAAGGGTAGGAAGAAAAAAATTACCAGCGTTGATGGGTTATAGGATTTCAGTAAATCAACTTAATTTAGCTCATAAGCAAAAATGAAACCATTCAAAGCAATGAGGCACCCAGGGTTGAAATGAGATTGTTCTTTGGTTCCCAGGGACCTGTCTCTGAACTCACAATCTAACATGGAGTTCCAAACCTTTTTTTTTTTTTTCTTTGCAGGACTCTAACAAAGAATCACAAAAGATTTACACTCCGGTGCCAGCCATGCACCCACCAAGTGGTTAGGAGCCATTCACATTAGATGTGCAAATTATTGAAGCCCAAAATCACTAGGCTCAAGGGCAAGACTCATCTAAAAACCCCTCCCTCTTATAAAGCCAGTTAATGGTTTCAGTCCAGGCTTTTCCAGAGAGGTCAGAAAAGGTCGGAGTCCATGCCTTCCTGTGAGAAAACTGTTCAGAAATGTAGGCTTCAGAGGTCGAGCTTGGCCTCAGCTGGTGATGCCCAGAGACTGGAGCAGGTGAAAGGTGGCCCCCAAGGCCCAACCAGTCTCTATGTTGTTCACTTTCTTTGTGAGCTGTTGAAGAAGAAGAAAGAAGTCTTCACACTCTCATGCAGTTTCAACATATGCAAGTATAGTCTTTGGATAGCCACTTCCTATAAAGAGTGCTCTAACTGCACCACATCCCACGTGCTCAGGAAGTGGTACTATCCAGACAGTTCTAGAGAGCCTTTGTCAGACGGGCTTATGGATGCTCCTTAAACTCAACAAAAAGAACAGCAGCTCTGGCCTTGTCTTCTGGATCACAGGTCACTTTCTCACACAGTGCTCATGGGTGTGGGGGGACCAGAACTGGCAAGAGCTGGGGGTGTGTTTAGCGTAGGGAAGCACACACTCAGCTTTCTGGTTCAATGTGAGCAACTATCCCTGGAGCACTAACAATCAACCGGGCATTCTGCACTCGATTGTCCGGATAGTTCAGGACCTTAATTGCTTTAGAGCTGATCCCTCAATTCCAGAAAAGGGGGTTGGATTACTGTCTATAAAACTGTTTTCCTTAGACTCCTTCCTGTCCCTCCCCATAAATTTCAGTACATGCAGGCTCTGTTTCCTCTGTGATAAGCTATTTATTGTAAATAGATCTTTTTAAAAGATTGTCAGTTTTATTATTTTTTAAAATTATGTGTGGAGGTAAGTGTCTGCCTGTGAGATGTGCCCTTCGAGTGCAGGTGCCCATGCAGGCCAGAGAGGTTGGCCCTCTTGGAGCAGGAGTTATAGGTAGTTGTGAGCCACATGACATAGGTGCTAGGATTGAACACAGTCCTATGGAAGAGCAGCAAGTATTGTTAACAGTGGAGCCATCTCTCTGGCCCCCTAAAACATATAATTAAAAATAGGTATTTATATTTTTTATGTGTGTCAATGTTCTGACCACAGGTATGTATGTGCACCGTGTGTGTACCTAATGCCCACAGTCAGCAGAAGGCAGGGTCACATGCTCTGGAACTGGAGTTACAAGTGGCTGTGAGCCACCATGTGGAAGCTGGGAACCAAACAGGGACCCTCTGCAAAGGCAGCAACTGCTCTTAACCACTAAGCCATCTCTCTAGCCCCAGTAAAATATATCTTATGAATTTTACACCATTTGTTTTCTTACTTTCTATACCACTGTTGATTACAAATTATATTCACAAAGGTCAAAGTCTGATCCTTGTCCTCAAGTCTATTAGAAGAGAGTAAACTAGCTATCCATCAGACTCGGACTATACAGGATGCACTACATATGTCTGAGACACTAATGCAGTCAGCACTCAGTGTTAGCTCCACTGTGCAAAATGGGACAAGGTTTGCCAATGTCACAAGCCAAGTTTTCCTGCCTCAGGGGCTCTCTGAATATAAATCTGTGTGATGGCCCCAGCTTCTTGTTATCTTGTGCTCTCTTGACCAAACTGATATTCTTATAACCACATGATCAGTGGCGGATGAGGGAGTACCAACCCAGGGTGAGAAGCCTGGGATTCGGGAGGCGAAGCATGGCTGTCCCGCCTTGCCTATGCTGTATTCTGGATGCTTATTTCTCTTGTCTTTTTCTTTCTCAGTGCTTATCACTGGGTTCTAAACTGACTTCATAAACTACAGGACTTGAACATCTTCACTGGGCTCCAAGTCTTTCTGTTCTGTGCAAAATGGGGGTGGTGGTGGTGGTGGTGATAACCAGGCCTGGTACTGTACTCAGAGACTAAACTGCATCCATCCCAGAGTCTGTTGTACCGAGTGAGAAGCCTAGGCTACAACCCAAACAAGAACATCTGCTGCTCTGATTACCAAAGTGTTTCCCACCTGCAGTGCTCTGCCTCTTTCTTACCTGTAAGAGGGTGCCATCAGCAAAGCCAAAGCCATCTTTCAATAGGGCTGTGATGTAACTGAGATCCATGCAGAGGAAAGGACTGCCTGAGGAGAAGTTCTCCAAGTTGTCACACACTGAAAGTGAGAGAGGACAGCATTGACACTTGCAGATAAGAGATGGGGTGGGGGCTTTTCTTCTCAAGATAGAGATAGGACTTGAGTAGGCCAAGACGTCTCTAGGTGTTGCCCGGGCTTCCTGGAAACTAGCTGGTGTGCCATCTTCTTTAGGATCTGCTGCACATTTCTGCTATTTCCATGCATCTTAGCTTATTTGCCACTTAGGGGAGGCAGGGGAGCGGGGAAAGGCACTGCTGGAAACTGACACACAGGCAAGTTCACTCTCAGCACCCTCCTTTTCAAATTTCTGTGACTTTCTGTGGCCGCTTAGTGCCAAGTCCCCAGGTGAACCCAGAGCACAGAGAAATGTCCTTTAGCCCTCTCTGTGGCCACCGGAAGAGGTCATTGGTGGTTCTGACCTACTTTCTCAAGGATGTCCATGTGGCAGTCAGTGTTCCATGCTTTCCACTGCTCGGGTCTTTATTACTACTCATAAGCCTGTTTCAATTTTAAGGGAAGCCGAGAGAGAGAGCTGCCCAGCATCCAGGAGACTGAACTCCATCCCCACCACCACATAAATCAGTCACCGTAACTCATGCCTGTAATCCTAGCACTTGAGAGATGAATCAGAACTCCGGTTATCCTCAGCTACACTGCAAATATGAGGCTGTCCTGGGATACATAAGACCTTATCTCAAAAACAAGACAAGACAACCCCCCCCAAACAAAAACTACCCCCCAAAACCCAAAACAATAACAATAACAACAAAAGTCCCCACAAACAAGTAATAGTAATGTGAGAATAATAATAGGGAAATCTGTAGAAATGTGGAAAGCTTGTTTGTTTGAACCATTTCCCTAAAGTGTCCCACATCCCCATGTCCTTCTTTGGCAGCACCTAGTGCATCTTCCAGCAGCCTGGAAGCAGAAGGGAGACAGTTCTGAGAGCCTCCACACCCAGCCACACCTCATGTCCACACCTCAGCCACACCCAGCCACACCTCATGTCCACACCTCAGCCACACCTCAGCCACACCTCATGCCCACACCCCAGCCACACCTCAGCCACTCCTCAGGCATGCTCAGCCACACCTCATGTCCACACACAGCCACACCTCATGCCCATACCCCAGCCACACCTCAGCCATACCCAGCCACACCTCATGCCCACACCCCAGCTACACCTCATGTCCACACCTCAGCCACACCTCAGCCATGCCCAGCCACACCTCATGCCCACACTCCAGCCAAACCTCAGCCACAGCTCATGCCCACACCCAGCCACACCTCATGCCCACACCCCAGCTACACCTCATGCCCACACCTCATGCCCATACCCAGTCACAGCTCATGCCCATACCCCAGCCACACCTCATGCCCACACCTCATGCCACATTTACCTTCCCGGGCTTTTCTTTCAAAATCTTCAACTCTTAAAACACCACCCTTTTCATAATCTAAAATGAAAAATAGATAGTATCAAACACTTCAAGGAAACAAGGACATTTATCCCAGTGATAAATGTAATACAAACTAGAAATATGCAGTATTTCCAACAAGAGACTTGCAACCTTTCTACAATACAAGCCCATGCTGCTCATTTATTCACAGTTAATGCATGGTACCCATTTTGTATTACATATTTAACCACAGTCCAAGTGTATGTTCATTCCAAAGGATAGTAAACGGGCTGGAAAGACTGCTCAGTGGTGAAGAGCATTTACTATAGTGGCACACACCTATACTCCCAGCACTCAGAAAGCAGAGGCAGGCAGCTCTCTCTGAGTTCGAGACCAGCCTGGTCTACAAAGTGAGTTCTAGGCAAGTCAGAGCTACACAGAGAAAAAAAAAAAAAAAAAAAGGAGGAGGAGAAGGAAGAAGAAGAAGAGGAAGAGGAGGAGGAGGAAGAGGAAGAAGAGGAGGAAGAGGAAGAAAAATAAGGGGAAGAGGAGAAAGGAAGGAAGGAAGGAAGGAAGGAAGGAGAAGGAAAGGGAAGGGAAGGAAAGACAGGAGCACTCTCTACTCTTGCAGTGGGCTCAGGTTTGGATCCAGAACCCACACTAGGTGGTTTACACCCACCTGTAACTCTCCTGGCCTCTGCAGACACCTACACATACATGGTACTTATGAACTCATGTAGGCACATACACATACATTAAAAAATACAGGGGCTGGTGAGATGGCTCAACGGGTAAGAGCACCCGACTGCTCTTCCGAAGGTGATAAGTTCAAATCCCAGCATCCACATGGTGGCTCACAACCATCCATAACGAGATCTGGCACCCTCTTCTGGAGTGTCTGAAGACAGCTACAGTGTACTCACATATAATAAATAAAATAAATCTTTAAAAAAAATACAGTAAAAAGGACAGGAAATCGTCTCTCAGGTCTTGTGTGTACTCTCACATATAAACAAAAACACAGATTTTAGGATAAGAGAAAAAAAAGTCCTAAGAGAACAGGAAATTGGGGTGATGGGTATAATATCTTGAATGTGGTGAGGTTTCACATACATGCAAGGTTTGGCAAACTGCATGAAAACAACACATTCATTTACTGTGTGTTAACTTGTTATGGTCTGGATAGGAAATGCCTCCTACAGGCTTGGTCTCCAGACACTGGAGTCCCTAGTCACTGAGAGATGACTGGACCCCGGGGGGTGGGAGGGATCTGCCTTCAGTGAATTAAGTTATAGCTAACATGATAGTGTAGTGGGAGGTAGTGGGAACCTCTGGACCTGGGGCTTGGGTGGGGAGCAGCCCAATAGGAATGTGTTGTTGAGGGCTCCATCTTGTTCTAGGGCCCATCCCCCACCTCTCCCTGCGTCCTCTGCCAGGAGGTAAGCAACTTCGCTCCTTCAGGCCCTTCCACCATTATTTTTCGCCTCACCATGGCAGAAACAAGGAGGTTGCTGAATCCTCAGAAACTGTGATCAGGAAGGAATCCTTAGTCCTCTGACAATCCTCTCAGTACTTAATCACGATAACAAAAGAGCTAATACAGTTATAACTCAATGAGGATGGAAAGCAGACTATGTCTGAGATCCTAGCTACTCAGGAGGCGGAGGCAGGGGGATCACAAGTACAAGGCATAAACAGGCTACAAAGTCTCAAAGCCATCATGGGCAACTTTGAACTCTCATGTGCAGAGGTTCTGGATTCAATCCCCGTACCAAAAAAAAAAAAAAAAGCAAAAAGATTTCACATACAAAGTCAGGCATGGGGGTACATTTATGTAACACTATAACTCAGAAGTCTGGGGAAGGACAGCTACAAATTTGGGGCCAACCTGGGCTACATAGTGACTTCAGTATCAATGGAGGATACATAGTAAAAACCTACCTCCAACAAACTTCACATACAGTTAGGTCATTTTCCACCTCCCAAAGAGCCCAGCATCCTTATTCTCCTTCCCGTCCTAGTGGCAAGTGTAATGCTACTGGAAAAGAACTGGGAAGTCACTCCAACCCTCACAGCCTTTCATTCTCTTCCTGAGCTTAGTCCATTCTCTTCCTCCATGGCTGACCGCAGGCATGAACTCACCGATCAAGTGTGTGTCGGCGGCTCGATCGTAGTAGTAAGAGAAAGCGTAGAAGGCACTTCCTCGGACCTCTTCTGGCTGGTGAAGTTTCCCTTGTACTACCCTCAGCACTTCCGCATAGCAGGGTTCAAAGCCCATCTCCCCTGTCAGGGCAAGAGTATACATCACACAAGAATAAGGATGTGGACATGGCAACAGTCAACAGTCACTCTCTGCGGCAAGCTGCTGGAGCCACAGAAAGAAGAGAGAGAAAACAAGGAGGCTGATCCTCCGCCTCTGAGCAGCAGTGAGAGCCCCTTAGCTATGGCTGAGGGTTAGGCTTGATACCCTCACAGAGAGGTGGGGGTGGAGCTCTGAAACAGCAGGGCAATCTGAGGTGGAGCTGACACAACACTAAAGTGACAGGTGGAATGCTGTCCAAGCTGTTCAAGATATGAGTTGTCCACAAGTGCAGGATTGTGTCCTCTCTGTCACTGTACTCAGAGAAGACCTCAGGAAATTCTACACGGGCCAGGCGTAAAAGGCCTGGACCTGCACTCCAGGAAGACCAGAGCCAGGTACTTCGAGCTCACAGAGTCTAAGAAACTGAAGCCAAGCAGCAGCAGCAGCAGCAGCAGCAGCAGCAGCAGCAGCAGCAGCAGCAGCAGCAGCAGCAGCAGAAACAGCTGTGCACACCTTCTGTGCAAGCATGCAGCTGAGGCCTGGAGCTGCCTCAACAACAAAGCCCAAAGCCTGGGGGCTGGAGACATGCATCAATCAAGAGCACGGGCTGCTTGTTTAAAAAGTCTGTTTGCCTACACACATGTGTGTGCACCACATATGTATTGGGTGCCTTCGGAGTGCAGACTCCATAGAACTGTTGTTTCAGATGGTTGTGAGCTGCCATGTAGGTGCTGTTAAGTATTAAACCCTGGGCCTCTGAAAGAGCAGCAAGAGTTTTTACCCCTGAGCAATCTCTTCAGCCCCAACTTCCTGCTCTTGTAGAGGACCTGGGTTCAGTTCCCAGCAACCCACGTGAAGGTTCACAATTGTCTGTATCTCCAGTGCCAGGGGTTCTGACTCCTAACCTCCATGGGTACTAGACACATACAAACATGCAGACAATGTATAAAACACACACACACACACACACACACACACACACACACACACACACACAGCTGTGTAACTTTCTTCAGCCTCACCGCTTGTGCGTGGAAGCCCCTCCCCTAAAGTGTTGTTCATCAGAACCAGCTCTAGCCACAGCTGTAACACCAGCCACCATGCTCCTGCCTGGCATTACCATTTATGGTCCAGAAAGCTTGTTTCCTTCTCTGGGATAACAAAATTTCCTCTGATGTTAATATCTAAGATGAATGATTCTTATCCCAATTTTGAGTTTTACTATAAATGAAATTGTTACACATTCCCCAGACCTGAAACAGGGATCGTCACTGCTGCATTACACAGTTGACAACAGACTCCTACCGCTACCATGGAACTCAGAACAGTATGCAGAGCAGGAGCTGTCTTGCTTGCTGGCCCTGGACATACCAAGACCTCTAGAATAAGTGCTTTCAACATGGCATGTCTCCCCTGGGCTCTGGAAGCTTCCTATAGGACTTCCCAGAACAGGGACTAGGAAGGTAACTCTAACTAGTGAAGAAACACCATTCACCTTCTTGGTTACCACCATACTGGTATTTCACACCCCCAAAGATCCACTCTGCTTCCAACCATCTTGGTAAACAGGCACTTCGAAACGTATGTCCATCAGTCCCTGAAAGAACACAACAGGAGATAGGCGGACTGTGAGAGGGAGATAGAAGCAAGAAGCTCGTGCGGCTGACTGACAGGGTCAAGGGGACTTATAATCTGGTCAGAGTAGTTCGTCGGCTGCATCCTGTGACGTGGAGTCGGCACAGGCTTTGTGGTAGTGGTGAACTCTCTAAAGCCAGAGGCAAATTTCATGCACATTTGCCAGGGGGGTTATAACGCTTATCACATCCTAAGGAAATAAAAACCCCATAGTAAAGTCAGTTCCTTCCTGCAGTGGAGGAGGAACATTCCTCCACTGGTAGTTGAGAGGTTAAAAGAGACACCCCTGAAGATAACCTGGCAAACTGAAGTGCTCTGTGCGCCTCAGCCCAGGACCGGCTTACTGTGAGCAAGCACTGTCTGGAGTGCATTAGACACTGCTCCTGTGCGAGGTGAAGAAGGGCACAGAAGGGTCATTGGTTTGTCCCCAGCCACACAACTGGGACTGCAGCCAATTCTGCCTGTGCCCAAATGTGAAGATAGAAAAGGAATTGCTCAGTCACTCCACTTGGCAAACAGAAAAGACCTTGTTTCCTGACAAAGGCTTGTGCAAGTTCCTACCAGACACTGCGGAGGTTCCAGCCTTGTGGCGACAGGTCCTTACTCCTGTGTAGTAACCTCCGCTCTAAAGGTGGTGAATACACACCACAGCACCGGCAGCTTTTATGTTTGTTATGCAACACACACTTCCCAGGCCAACACAGCCCTTTGCTCCATAGGAAGGATGCCAAGCAAGGGAAGGGGCGAGCCGTGTTTTGGCGTCTCCCAGGCTCCCACCACAGACCAGGACTGACAAACCTTCTGCTTCCAGGGCTCCCAGAGTTGCCAGTCTTGCAGCTTTCAGTCCAAATCCCAAGTAACTGAAAAACACAAGGTTGACAGTTTCAGGCTGTCCTAGATGTTGTCAGCCCACAGCCACGTTCTTCAAATGTCACATGGTTTCTCTGACTCCCTGGGAAGGATGGACGCTTTGCTCCACCTCTGTGCTGTATTTGTTCAAGGGACACTAAAGGAAGACTTCTGGAGTCTGGCTCACGGATGTGCGCTAAGAACTGCTCACAGTTGTGATACTAAGGAATAAGATTGTTCCTGGTGGCCCAGCCTGAGGGCCAGCCCCAGGAAAGCTCTTATCCGTTGCAGACTGGTCTCTGAAGCCCAGAAGCCCTGACTGAATGAGTTGGTACAGACCTCTGGCTGAGGTCTGAGCCTTCTCCACATGCAATCAACTAAAGAGAAACGGACTCTTACATCACATACTTTTGAGGCCCAGGCTAGAGATGCTTCCTAGCTTTCTCAGGTTTAGTAATGCTTAGGTTTCAGTAGACAGGGCTTAGGGGACTGGCAGAGGCTTTCTGAGGCTGGTAAGATACAGTAGCAAATATTAAAATGCTTTGAGAAGTAAGGAAAACGACATAATGTGAACTGTAATTTCCCTTACCCCTCCTCACCTGTGTGTATAGAGATTAAAAGTGCTGTTGAACATCTCAAAGGAGGTGAGGTAGCCCCTAGGTGTTTGTTCCAGGGTTTTCTGCAAATCAGAAAGAACAAAAAGACTATTCAGCGCCTGCAATCATATGAAGATTATAACACCGCCATCCACAACCCTCCCCTAAATCAGACATGAGGAAGATTAAACACCATGTCTCCCAAGGCTCCAGGAGCCAGAGAGACTTTCTCCAGTCATTTATTGACTCTATGGCCTAGTCACTGTAGAGCTGTTGTCTCAAAGCAGCATTATACTTTCTTAGCACCATGATGCTTTCTAAGTATGGTGCCAGAAAGGCCTTGATAAAAATGACTCACCTCAAACTGGGGTAGAAACGTGATTTGGGTGGAGGCACCCCCCAGGTCAAGGGTCCCCACAGTCTCCTGACCACGACCATGCAGCTGACCTGTTAATGAGAGCAAGGGATGAGTGAGTACCCCGGCTACCCATCCATTCTCTGCAGGTTCTCTCCTGCTTACTGGACTCCAAAGCTGTCTTGTGAAGATTCACTGCTCCCTGAACCCAAAGGCTGGCAGGCTAATATAAACTCAGAGAGCCTCTTGAGCCACTGGGGCCTTGAATGCAGACTGTAGAATTAGCTTGTCTCCCTACCCTCTTCTTTTTTTAAGAAGGGTTTTGTCCAGTTTTATTCTGGGTATGTGTATGGGTCTGTACAGAGTGTGGCTGCACAGAACTAGGGGCCTAGAGCCCGAGTCACAGGCAGCTGTAAGCCACCCATGTGGTGCTGGGAACTGAAAAGGAGTAGACTGAACTGCTTGCCATTTCTCTGGCCCCACCCCCTTCTTTCAATCAAAGAACAGTACAGGAAAAGAGAAGTGGATTTTTACCCTCCTGGTCTACCTGTAAAGGCCAGTTAAGGTTGTAAGATAAACTTCAAGAATTATTTTACCTGTTAGAAAGTTCACGGTAACCCAAGCTAGTATGCCTACAGGAGAAAAAAAGACAGGTTTACACTCCAGATTGTTTCTTCTACTTCTCTCTGGGTCTCACATCTCTCTCGGTCTCCCCGTCTATTTACTTAGCTCCTTTACTCCCCTGCTGCATCCCCATCCCCAGGTCCTTTAACTGACTCCATCTTTTTCCCCACAAGTGTGTATTTCATCATCTGCCCCACCTTCATAGGACCCATCCATGATGCTAACGCTGCCATCTGGGACCAGGAAAGGTGAATTCTTGAAGATCTCCTCTACCTAGAGAAAAGATACAAAAATCTGGGTTCTGTGGGGCAGAGAAACAAATGATCATGCTCGGCTCCTTTCTGTAAGTCTTAGCTCACCCCCTGCCCCTCCAGAGAGAGTCTATAATTGTGTTAGCAACCTGAAGAATTTTACCTGACCCTGTAATGAACACTTCGAGGACCTGTTGCTGTGCCACCTCTTAGATAAGTGATGGGCTGGCCACAGAGAGGAGCTGAGGCCCTCCACCTCTGCTGGATTTTGGTGCAAGGCTGGCCCACAGAGACTTAGGGAGGCCTCAGACCTAGCTTATGGATAGACTCCTATTTTAGGAGGTGTGAATCACAACCTGACACTAATGTTTCTGATATTCCACCAATACAGACCTCTGACACAAGCATTATGGCTTTAGGTGTTTTTACCCTTATGGAATCTGTGTGTGACTGTGCACATATGTGTGCATTCATGTGTGCTTATGCATGCCACAGCATGAATAGAGGCTAGCGGACAACTTTGAGCTCTCAGTTTGACCCTTCTAGCATGTGGGTCCTAGGGACAAAACCCAGGTTACCAGCATGGTGGCGCACACCTCTAAGGATGACTCATCTAACTGACCAATGCTATAGCTTATTTTTACATTACTATTATAGGTGGGGGATTCTCCAAATATAAGTAAAAGGACTCTCTCCAGCGTGCTGATCTCCGGTCTGATGTGATAACCTATCATCAAGCAGGGACCCACAGCCTCTATTTCAGCCAACAAAACCAGCTCGTCAGGTGATCTGTAGACAAGCTCTAAAGAACATAGACAAGCAAACAGAAATAAGCAAATTCTGCTCTAGCCATCTCTGAAGTGGAAATTTCTGGTTTCTTTGGGAACTCAGTTTTGACAAGTGCTATTTTACTGGGGCAGATAGGTGAAAGGATGTTTTGCTGAAGCAGACACAGGGGGAATGTTTTGCTGAAGTAGACACATGAAAGAACACGTGCTGTTTAGAAAGTATATAAACATGCCCACAGACGGTGGGGCAAGCCGGGTGCTTTGGTTTGCCTTGTTACACTTCACTGGTCTCCATTGACAATGCTCTGGCACTGGTTGGCCTTAACACCATGTTCCTGATTTTCCTTGTTGTGACTTCGTGGAGAGTAACTCACCAAAGAACTGCCAGTGATATTCCAGCAGCTTGCGGGACCCATGCCTGTCCAGTTTATTCTGGATAGAGCTGCTGCTGCTGGTTTGCGTTTGGTGGTTTGGTAGGAGACTGAACTGCTGATATCCTGACAACAAAGACTAGAATTGCCCCAAAGGACTATTTCTAAACAAGTCTACTTCCTCCATGCCCTCATAACCATTCTTTCCCACCACCTCTGCTGGGTGGTGGGCTAGAAGGGAGGATGACGTGTTTAAGAACCCTTGTTAAGGTAGGTCGTGAAAAACCTAAGCCTATACTCTACACTCCCATCTGCTCCAAGTTTATTTTCAACACTGCACCGAGCATTGTATTTACTTATTTATATGTATTTGTGTGTGAGCACAGGGGCACGCTGCTATGCCTGCCATATTGTGTAGATGCTAGGAATTGGAACTGAAGTTCTCATGCTTGTGCTGTTTCCAGGACGCTGTTTTTAACAGACTACTTCTCTTTAGTTCCAAATTTCCTGGTATCCTCCTTTAAAAAAAAAAGTCTCTCTATTTGTCTTTTGATGATAAATCCCCTGTGACCGAGCTTCCAGATGGCTTCCTGACTACTTCCTTTCCTCTTATCGAGCTGGCCACAGGACATCACGGAAGCGGTTCCTGACTTCAGGCACTCCCCACATGCTTGAGCCTGCTTATGGCTCTTCACAGAACCTACAGGGCACAAAGCACTCTGTATTTACCTATTTAATTGCTTATTTTCTGTCTTCCTAAGACTAGAACATAAGTTCAACATGGGCCCTGGCTGTGTCCTTTCTGCTCCTTGTCTGTATCCCCAGGGACTTCGCAGATGGTGGACACATGAATAAATGAGTGAGTGAATGAATGAATGAGTGAAGAATGAGTGAGTGAATGAGGATGAAGAACTGGGGTATAAGGGACTGGAGAGATGGCTCAAAGGTTAAGAGCACTCATTGCTCTTGCAGATGACCTAGGCTCCATATCCATTACCCCCACTGTGGGTCACAACAACCCATCCTTTGTTTCAAGGATCTAACTCCCTCTTCTCCCCTCCACAACAACAGGTATGCATGTGGTACACAGAAACACACATGGGTAAAAAACTCATAAAACAAAAATAAGTACATCTGAAGAAAAAGCTTTTAAATAAGAGTTGGGATCTGAATTTTCCAAACATGCTAGATGCTTGATGCTGGACAAGGGACTTAAACTCTCTGTGCTGAAAGTGAAAGAAAACCTGTTGACAATAAGACCGTGCTTACAACTCACCTCAAACTGGGAAAAGAACACGATTAGGTGGCCACTTTAGTTTAGAGGGCGGAATCCCACTTTGCTGTGATTTTTTTTTTTTTCGAGACAGGGTTTCTCTGTATAACCCTGGCTGTCCTGGAACTCACTTTGTAGACCAGGCTGGCCTCGAACTCATAAATCCGCCTGCCTCTGCCTCCCGAGTGCTGGGATTAAAGGCGTCTGCCACCATGCCCGGCCTGTGATTTGTTTTTATTATAACAAGATTCTACCTATAAATGTTCTTTACAACATGAAATCTTGTAATATGTTTATAAGTTTGTATGGTAAATAAAATATTAAGTTTGAAAAACTATACTTTTTTAAATTTGAATAACAATGTTTTTAAAAATAGTTTAAACATTTTATCTGAGAGAAAAAAAACAGACTTAGAAAACCAGAGACTATAAACTATATGATTCCATTTGTATGAAATGTAAGAAGAAACTTAAGAGTTTCTTTTCTCAAGGTCTGTCACCGGGCCCTGGGGTTCACTAATTAGGCTATGTTGGCTGGCCAACAAGCCCCTGGGATCCCTGTCTCCATCTCCCTGCACTACAATTTCCAGTGTGTGTCACCGTGCTTGGTGTTTTCATGTGTGCTGGGCATGAAATCCAGGCGCTCAGGCAGGTGTGACAAGTACCTTCCTGATTGAGCCATTTCCCCAGCCCTTCATTGGACATACATTTTCTTTGGTAGAGTTTATTTAAAACCATTTCTATATTATAGCATTAGAAAATTCAAATGAAGAATACCATACCAACCCCAGTAGAATCTGTGTGACAAGTTCCACAGACTTAGGTGGTTGACCTCAAAAGGGGGAGGCCTCCTGGAGCCGGTTGTGGAACTCTTGGCCTGGGCAAAATATTGAGCCGTAGTTCTCATGGCAATTTATCTGTTTTGTTTTCTCTTATTCCTTTTCTTATTTACATGTTCCTGGCTGCCTAGGCCAAGATCTTAAGCGAGAATAAGGGGTAAGAAACTGTCCCTTGAGATGAGGTCACTAACATGACCTTATCTCTGGGGAAGCCAAAGCTTTACTTTATAAATTATTTACAAAATTATATAACAGTATTATGACAGATAAAAACTTTCCCAACAATAAAATTTCATATGGCTACACATGTATCATCAGAGATGGGCTTTGGTATATGGTAAAGAAAGCCTTAAAGAAAAAGAATTAAAATAGTTTAAATTTATGCACTGAAGATTTATAAAAACTCAGGTATTAGATGTTAAATAATAATTGACCATAAAGATTTATTAGCCTGCTCCTGGAAATATGCCACCAGTCTTGGATGACTGCCCCACTGAATACACAGTTTCAGAGTTGTTACACTTGGATGATTTCTATTAATCATGATGTCACCTGTTCTGTTTGTGATTCACTGAATACATCTGTACTGGCTAGTTTTGTGTCAACTTGACACAGCTTGAGTTATCACAGAGAAAGGAGCTTCAATTGAGGAAATGCCTCCATGAGATCCAACTGTAAGGCATTTTTCTCAATTAGTGATCAAGGGGGAAAGGCCCCTTGTGGGTGGGAACATCTCTGGGCTGGTAATCTTGGGTTCTATAAGAGAGCACACTGAGCAAGCCAGGGGAAGCAAGCAAGTAAAGAACATCCCTCCATGGCCTCTGCATCAGCTCCTGCTTCCTGACCTGCTTGAGTTCCTTGGTGATGAACAGCAGTATGGAAATGTAAGCTGAATAAACCCTTTCCTCCCCAACTTGCTTCTTGGTCATGATGTTTGTGCAGGAATAGAAACCCTGACTAAGACACCATCTTTTCAGAGTTGTAATGCTTGCTTCATTTGTGTGCTTTACTGTGCCAAATGATAAGGATGGTATTTGTGATTGCTTCACTGAACACATCTTCTAAGAATTCTTTTTTTAATGTATAAAAACCCCTGCTCGAGAGCTGTGAAATACACTCAGATTCAAACTGCCTGTGTTTGTTTCTGTTTGTCACAGCCAAATCCTTACCCACCTAGCTTCGAGGACCCTCATTCCAGGAACCCCCATACCCGGCTGGGGTGGTCCGTAGCAGAAGAATATGTAGGGGGCCTGGCAAAATGGCTCAGTGGGTGAGGGCACTTGCTGCCAAGCCTGATGATCGGAGTTTGATCCCTGGGATCCACTTGGTGGGAAGAGTGAATGAACTGTAAGCTGTCTTCTGACCGCCGCACTGTGCCGTGGTGCATATGAGTGCACACACACACACACACACACACACACACTCACACACACACACTCACACACATATACTCACACACACACTCACACACGCACACGCACACGCACACACACACACACACACACACAAATAAATAACAAACGCAATAAAGACATCATAGAAGGGGGTGCTTTGAACTTTTTGGGGAAACGCTCTTTAAATGCAAGGGTGATCATTTAAAATGGAAATAACTAGTTACTATCCTGGTCACCACCATGACTGAGCAACGAGGGGTCACTGAAAGCAGCTGCCACTCTGACGGGCTCCTTAAGAGAACAGACAACGTTATGCAAGATCCAGCCTCAAACTCACCTCTGAGAGCAGAGCCTGGGCTTTCTGCTCTGGCAGCAAACGCAGTCCGGCCGTGGCCTTCAGAACCACTGGGGTCCTTTCCCAGTGACTTCTGGGGATCGAGTCTTTGGCCACCTCCAAGAGCTCCTGAACGGTCTCAGCACCCTGTAAGAGAGAAGGCACAGTCAACCCATGGCAGTCCACTTAGCAGCACCGCAGCACCGGTCTCTTCCTTCGAGAGAGAGGCAGGGAGCAACACATGCTCTCTGGTAGAATGAGTGCTCTGAGTGTTCCAACCCCTCTGCTCGTCAGAAGCAAAACCTAGAGAAATGGAGCATTTTAAAGGAGGAGACCCCCATTTCTTTTACAGAGCTGTCATCTTGAATGATTGTTATTTTATGTTTCTGTAAATTAGATTTAAGCCAGAAAGTGAGAGAGAACTCAAAAGCTGGAGTCACGGGACTTGCTCGCTAGCCGTGACCTACTGTGGGTTATTCAGCTTTCCTGGGGCTTGGGCTTCTAGGGTAGGGGTTGGCAGGTATGTCTCATATTGCCACTAAACTGCTGTGTGCACAGCGGTTATATAATCTCTAGGAAAGAGTGTGACAGGTTCCTTTTGTTGTTGTTGTTGTTTTTAAGAATACACTGTAGCTGTCTTCAGACACACCAGAAGAAAGCAAAGGATCCCATTACAGATGGTTGTGAGCCACCATGTGGTTGCTGGGAATTGAACTCAGGGCCTATGGAAGTGTTCATAACTGCTGCGCCATCTCTCCATTGATTCTTTCTTTTCTCTTTTTTTTTTTCACTATCACTAATACCAACATGCACGGCACTCAGCATACCACTAACTTATGGCTATTTAAGACGATTATTTTGGATTGT
The DNA here is from genome assembly GCA_902729485.2 of Mus minutoides. Classification (NCBI taxonomy): domain Eukaryota; kingdom Metazoa; phylum Chordata; class Mammalia; order Rodentia; family Muridae; genus Mus; species Mus minutoides. The sequence continues at coordinate 80,997 of LR749876.1, read as the reverse complement.
TTTTGGAGTTGGAGGGATAGCTCAGTGGTTAAGACATTGGCTGCTCTTGTAAGGGCCTAGGTTTGATTCCCACATGGCAGCTCACAACTGTCTGCAACTCCAGTCCTGGAGGTGTCTGGTACTCTCTTCTGTCCACCACAGACACTGTATGCACATGATGCACAGACAGATATACAGGAAAAACATCCATATACATAAAAGAGATTTAAACCCTGGTAACAAGCTGCCTCCACCTTTTAAGACAAAATCATTATGTTGCCCGAGTTAACCTTCAACTCCCGATCCTCCTGCTTCAGCCTCCACCATGCTGAGATGACAGGTGTGAGCTGCCATACTCCCCCCTTAGCAAGCACCATATAATCATCCTTCCTAAATGTCAGATCGTCTTCTGCTAATGTAACTGCTTTCAACATGTCAGTCCTTAGCACATTTGCCATTTCACCTGCTAAACTGGAAAGTCTGTCTCAGTTCTTTAAGCTCACACTGTTCTGTTTATTCATTTGTTTGTTTGAGACAAGGTCTCTCAAAAATCAAATCAAACAAAGGCCAAGCTATTTCAGTATGTAGTCAAAGCTGGGCTCCAACTCTTGATAATAATCTTGCCTCAGCCTCCCAAGTGCTGGGATTATAGGTATGAATCACCACCCCTACCTATGCTGGAAGCTAGCAAGGCCCAGTAATTCTCTGGCCCGGTTCCCACTGAGCTGTGGTTACAAACATTCAGGAAATGCATGGCCAGCTTTTTCTGACAGTGCTGGAATCAGAGCTCAGCTCCTCACTCTTGCACAGCAAATGCTCTTACTCAGGGAGGCATCTGGCTCAGCTCTGGAAATCTACTTTCTAGCCTTCTACCTACTCCTTGGGGGGCTGGGATACACAGTTATGGTTATTCAGACGACTAACCAAGAAGGGAAACCTCAACTCCCATCCTGAACACCAGGAGATGTTTAATGACAGGGGTGTTGTAGGCTTATTAAGATTCAGAACCCTAAACATAAAATTAAGCCAGGCCTGGTTCTGTTGGCCTAATTACAGCTATTCAAGAGGCTGAGCCAGTAGGATCACAATGATAAGGCCTTCTTATGCCACTGAGTGAGTTCAAAGGCAGCCATGCCAACTTAGTGAGATGCTATCTCAAATAAAAATGGAAAGGGTTCATGGACAGAGCTCAGACACAGAGCACGCACTCCCCCTGGGTTTGATCCCTTGGATATGTAAAATGGAAACAAAGTCCATCAAATTGTAAGACTCACCTGTTTGGGTTGATCCACAAAAGCAGACAGTCCCGGCTTCACAGAATCAAAAATTTCACCTTCCAGAAAGGGGAGCTGTCCTATTTTGTCCATGGGAGAAAGACAGACAGACAGACAGACAGACAAACAGACAAGGAAAGAGAGAGAGAGAGAGAGAGAGAGAGAGAGAGAGAGAGAGAAGGAGGGAAGAGGAGGAAGAAGAGGAGGAAGAAGAGGAAGAGGCGATGATTATCAGATGGTAGTCTGCTTCTGATGCTAATGACATAAGTATATGGCTTAATAGATTAACACACTTTACATCCAGAGCTGTTTTTTCCCCATGGTCCCGCCCCATGGTCTGTGGAGGAGTGCTTTGCAGCAGCATTAGGAAGGAGAACACATGCTGCCATGCAGCCCTGCTGCGTGCAGCCCTGGAGGCCCTGTGACTGACCGCCTCTCTGCTGGGACTTTAGCTCTTACTGCTTTCCTCCAACTCTGTATTTTTTTAAACTGTTAATAAAAATTTGAGACAGGGTTTCAATATATGGCCCAAACTGGCCTTGAACTCCCTATACAACCTGAATTGTATTCCTCCTGCCTGAGCTCCCTGGGCTCTCCAGATAATTCAGAAAAAGTTAAGTCAAAGACCCATCAGTCCCCTTTCCAAGGAAGGCAGTGAAAGGATGCTTCTCCCTGGAATCACTCCAACACTCTCAATACTCTGAACCTTTGTGGTATTAACCTTTAGAGAAGATGGACAAATCACAGCTATATTTGCACCAAAAACTCCCCCTCTTTCCTTTCTGAGACAATGCCTGCTGTAGGGGGCATGTGGGACCTTGTTACCAGACAGGCATAAAAATGGTAAGGCTGGATGAGTTTAAACCCCAAGAATCTCAGAATTGAGAACTGCAGGAGTGAAGCCACTCCCTACCTGCCTCTACCTGCTTTGGAACATGTAACCATGACACCCCACTGAGGACCGTGGGCACGGGGGTCACATAGCATAAACACCTGGAGTCCTCCATACTCATGAGGAATCTAGATATCATTCGGTCAGTGAGCTTCCCTTCCTGGGCAGTCTTTCTGGAAAGAGGTATTTAATCCCCAGTTCACCCCAAATAAAGTGTACACATTCACATCCACCATCAAATAAACCAGTATGAACAAGCCAGGATTATCTCTTCATTAAGGAAGACCTTAGTCTTAAAGATCTGGGTCTAAATCTCCCAAGGAAGGCCTTCTCCATACTCTTGGCACTCACTCCAAATCAGCCCAGGGTTCCACCGTCAGGAGATCTGCCTTTCCCCTCTCTGCCTGGTGCACAGCTGCCCAGAGGGAAAGGCAGACCCGTGGACCCCTGGTTCTCAATTCCCCCTCTCTGTCCTTAGGTACCCAGAGAGGGGACGGGAAAATCACTGTATGACTCCCGCTTTGGACTTTGCTCTGCCTTTTCACAGTGGGTAGAGGCAGCACTCTTGAGCCCTCTCAGGGGAGAAGCAGAGCTTGGTATGACGTCTTGTATTGTACACTGGCCTCAAATATCCTACGTAGATACGGGTGACCTTGAACTGATTCCCCTGCCTTCACTTCCCAAGTGCTTCCATGCCCAGTTGTGTTATGGATCAAATCCAGGGCTTTGGGAATGTTAGGCAAATGCTCTACTAACTGAGCTAAGCGCCAGTCTTCCCACACAAGTCTCTCTTAATTCCACACTAAACTAAACTATGTGTTCAGTTCTATCTCTACATCCACATGCCACACTCAGCATGTGTTTCTGGGAGAAGATGCTAAGGTACGGACTCACGAAGCCTGCAAAGGGTCCCAGGTGTACTTACCTGCTGTTTTCTGCACAAAAGTGTAAACATGAATCCGAGTTCCAGTGCTGCCTGCATCAAACATAATTCCATAAAAGGTGCCAGCACTGACATTAATGGGGCACATGGAAGACAGGAAGACACCTTCAAACCAAGTCTGCTGTTCTCTGTAGAAGACAGTGCTGCCAACACTGCCTATGATCAGCATGAAGACGGCCCCCCAGGAAGTGGCCATATTCTTCCCAAGATGTGGACCCGAGGCTTTGTTGCTGAAGCAGTGCTGCTCACACTCCTGTGGAGGGTTCAGGAACAAAGATACACAGGGATGTCGGCTGGCTTTTATGGTTAAGCTATGTTAAACAAACAAACCGCCAACAAATAAACTCCTTATGGAAATCCTACCCGTCTCCGAGGTGTTCCTGCTGTATTTCAAATAACCAGTACAACAAGCTAAACCAGGGTAACACAGGCTCTTAGGCCCCTCTTCTGAAGAGTATCTGATTCCAAGAAGAAACTGGAATTTAAAGTATATTTTCCCACACCTCGCTTTGAAATTGTAGGGTCTCAAAGGTGTGTATTGAGACAGGATCTATGTAACTCTAGCTGTCCTGGAACTCACTCTGTAGACCAGGCTGACCACAAACCTGCAGAGACCCACCTTCCTCCACCTCCTAAGGACTGGGATTAATGGTGTGCACCACCACACCTGGCCCAAGCAACCATATTTTGAAATGTGCCCTCAGAAAAGAGGAAAACAGTGATGTGTTAGGTAATCATTTGGTTTGAATTTGTGTACAGTGGAGGTTAGATTACACACACTGCTGGAAACCTAGCATGAAGACATCTGACACAGTGGATCGAGCACAGCTGTTCAGTCAGTCATGAATGCCAGACTGGCACTTCCCTCAGCCTCTGTGCCTCCACAGCCTCATCTGTAAAGTGAGAATACGAGCAAGTGTTCTGTTTTCTTTCCTATATGGTTTTCTGTTTTAAAATTATAAGGTATTATTTAAAGACTTTTTTTTTTTTTTTTTGGTTTTTCGAGACAGGGTTTCTCTGTACAGCCATGGCTGTCCTGGAACTCACTTTGTAGACCAGGCTGGCCTCAAACTCAGAAATGTGCCTGCTTCTGCCTCCCGAGTGCTGGGATTAAAGGCGTGCACCATCACGCCCGGCTAAATTTTTAATAATATCATCTAATCTTTCTCTAGACTGACATAGGGAATGGGAGGAGACAGTGGATTTGTTGTTATTATTATTGTTATACTGTTATCAGTTATTATTATTATTATTGACATTTTAAAATGTACAAGAAGCTTGGGTTTTTTTTTCCATCACAATGCATCAAAGCCATTAAAGGAAGTTGTGAATGTTCTTGAAGTCTCTGATGAAGACCTCATTAGCAGGGTTGGAGAGATGACTCAGAAGTTAAGACTATGCCCTACTCTTACAGAGGACCTGAGTTCAGTTCCCAGCATGCACAGAGGGTAGTTTGTAACTGCCTATAATTCCAGATCCAGAGGATCTGACACCCTCATGCAAGTACTCACCCAACACACACAAAATAAAATAAATCTCGATTGAGGAAACCTAAAGTAGTAGCATTCAGTAGAATAATGGAACCAAGTCTACCTGGTTGCTTTAAATATTGTTTTTTTCCCTAGAGAGACACTAAATGAAAAACAAAATGGGGGGGGGCCTGTTGGGATGGCTCAGTGGCTAAAACACTGACTTCTCTTCCAAAGGTCCTGAGTTCAAATCCCCCATCCATAATGAGATCTGGCACCCTCTTCTGGTGCCTCTAAAGTCAGCTAGAGTGTACTTATGTATAATAATAAATAAATCTTTGGGCTGGAGCGAGCAGGGACTGAGCAAGCAAAGCTGACCGGAGCAAGCAGAGGTCCTAAAATTCAATTCCCAACAACCACATGAAGGCTCACAACCATCTGTACAGCTACAGTGTACTCACATACATAAAATAAATAAATCAATCTTAAAAAGGAAAAGAGAATGACAGGGGATGGTGTTTTGGGGATTTGCAGCTGACCTAACCTGTAAGGAGCACTACCATCTGGCTGCTGGTTCCCAGTCATAAGCTGTGCGGTGTAGAGTAGGTTGTTTAACAGCTTCTCTGGTCTACACTCACTAGACACTCATAAGAAGCTTCACTCCACCTCTGCCCAGTATGCCAACTGGGACAACCAAAAAATGACTCCAGACATTTCCAGCTATCTCCAGCTTTAGTCTGTATGTTTTCCTGACAGCTATCCTCCAACGGTTAAGTCTTGCTTAGTCGGTTATTGTGTATTTATTCCAAACAGTCTTCTGATCCCACTTTCATTTCTACATTTTCTGTGTTAAGTCACAACTGCTGGTTAATTCACAAGATGAGACCAAGGCTATTTTCCGGGCCCTCTATCTTTAGTAGATAACGGTAATAGAATACTTGGTATATTTGGAGTATACAGGTCCATGATTACTCCCCTTGTTAACCATTTAGGATTTGTTTAATCAAAATACTCTTCTCCCCAGAAATGATACATTATATAAAGTAAGGCAATTGGAAGTCAATTGCATTTGCAGTTTAAAAATATTTAAAAGAACTACAGTTATACTAACACACTACAATGGCAGTTTGAATATCTATTTGAACACCAAGGTTCAATTCTATCCTGTGGCCAAGAATGAAAGCTACTGTGTAGGGAAAGAAACAATGGGAACTCTTCATCCTCTAGAATCCCACACAAAGGAAAACTGCATCCCAAGCAACCAGCCAAGGAAAGGGCAGCTGCCTGACCAGGTCTGTACTCACTTCTTAAGGCCCTCCCTTTGGCCGGCTCTTCTTTTACAACAAACAGGCTGGTCACACAGGTCAATTTAAAAAGCTGAAAACAGAAATGCGGTTTTGATAAGGTTTTTTTCTTATGTAGTCTTAGCTAGGCTTGAGCTCAAAGAGCCCAACCTGCCTCTGAGTCCCGCTGCTGTGATTAACAGCAGGCACCACCATGCCTGGCTGTTTCAGATTTGGTCTAACACTCGGTCCCTCTTCTCTCTGAGAGACCCAGGCACCAGCCTTCTCAGAGTGTCACTTAGCTCCTTCAGGAGTCACTCAGATTTGCCATATTACTGTAGGCTCCATAAACCAGTCCAGCAAACATCTCATTGAGTAAACATTTGTTTTCTTCCAGAAGAGATTAAAAGGGGGTAACACATGTAGTATCTATTTCCACAGAGTGAGAAACTGCAGAGTCACACTTGTGTAAGTAGAAGGTCAGGCAAAGGGTTTACAAGAAAGCAAGTAGACACTCAAGATGCCCTCTGCCCTCAGACCGTGCCTTCTAACACCACTGTGATCTCCTTCCTGTTGCTTTAAGTTTGGAGATTTTGAAACTGGCATTAGAAGGGCTTGCCATGCGGGACTCACAGGAGGGCCCTGCATTCTCTGTGACCTGCTTACACAGCTTGCTCAGTCACGTTTTAACAGCCTTCTCTCACATGCCACTTCTAACTCATCCTTTACTGTTCCCCACACCAGTCTACCTCTATCTCCACACTCCCCCTTTCTCCACTTCCATCCCCATGTGAGCTCCCCATCCACAGAGATTTTTTGAGTTTTGCCCCTGATGTACTTATTGCTAGAAGATGGCTAATACATGGTAGGTGCTGGGTAAATACTCTGAAGAGATAAAATTGGACCTACAGCTCAGGTTCTAGGTCCATTTAACACAGTTCAGGAGCTTGACTTTTTCCACAGGATTAATCACCCCACACTGGAGAACACAACTCCACGAGCCAAGGACAGACAATCTTCCCGAATGTGTAGATTGCACAAAGGTTTCATTTTGTCCAAATGTGTCAGGCTTTATGTGCTACTCGAAATAATGCAGGACAGTTGTTTCCTTTTTACAGACTGGGAAGAATACAAGGGTATATTTAAGCCCACTCTTTTCAGAACTGTTCTCTTCAATAATCTCTTGCTTATCCTCTTCTCCCCCAGCACAGCCCCTTCGGTTGCTTTAAATCTTTGGTACCAGGTCTTGCATTCCCACCTCCTGCTCCGGTCTTTTCAAAGGTAGTTTGGGGTTTGTTTGTATTCTGCTACGGTCTCTAACTCAGATCCTCCAGCCTTGACCTCCTGAGTGTGTCACGTTTGTTTATAACCAGACCAAACACTAGTCCCTGTGCCTAGCCTTTTGCCTATTCCCCAATCCTCCATGCTCTCTAGAATAAGGGATTCTACAGGCAGGAGGCCCCGGGCTCCCTCAGTACTCACCAGCTCGTGCCTGCCTGTTTGCTGTGAGTGCTCCAGCTCACTGTGGATTGCCTTTGCTCTTTGCTCCTGGTCGAGCCCTTCTGAAACAAGCCTTGCTTCACAAATGAGTCACTCTGTGCTACTTTGTAACTAAGGAGATTTTTGCTAACTCATTCTCTTTATCTTTTACTCTTAACTTCTCTACCTTTTTTCTGCATACATGATTGGTTCATTTGCTTTTTTTTTTTCCATTTGCTTTTATAATTGCTAAATTCTAACCAACAGAACTATTGTTCATTGGGCAGAAGTTTCTTTCTGCCCTCCCCGCCACATGAGACAGTGTTTCTCTGTCTAGTTCTGGCTCTCCTGGAGCTTTGTAGACCAAGCTGGTCTTGAACTCAGAAATCCTACTGTTCCTGCCTCCCCGGTGCTGGGGATTAAAGGCATGCAGCACCAATAGCCCATAGGGTAGAAGTCTATTAAGAATTAAATTCTAGGGAGCTGGAGAGATGGCTCAGCGGTTAAAAGCACTGACTGCTCTTCCAGGGGATTTGAGTTCAATTCCCAGCAACCACATGGTGGCTCACAACCATCTGTAATGGTATCCCATGCCCTTTCCTGGTGTGTCTGAAGACAGCAACAGGGTACTCACATACATGAAATGAGTAAGTACACTTTTTTTAAAAAGTAAATTAAATTCTAGAGGGGCTTGGTAGAACAGGCCTGTGGTCTGAGCATATGAGAGGCTACGATATGAAGATTGTAAGTCACCCAGGGATAACAGTCAGTTCAAGGCCAGCATGAGCTAAGTAATGAGATTTTGTCTCAAAAAAATAAACAAAAAGAATTACATAAAAAGAACCCCCCCCCTTTTTTTTGAGACAGGGTTTCTCTGTGTAGCCCTGGCTGTCTTAGAACTCACTCTGTAGACCAGTGGCGCATGCCTTTAATTCCAGCACTTGGGAGGCAGAGACAGGAGGATTTCTGAGTTTAAGGCCAGCCTAGTCTACAGAGTCAGTTTCAGGACAGCCCGGGCTACACAGAGAAACCCTGTCTTGAAAAAAAAAAATTCCTTGAATTTTGATTTTTTTTGAAGATTTTGGTTTTTACTTATATGTATGTGCCCACCTTGTTGTGTCTGCCATGTGTTTGTGGGTGCCCAAGAAGGTCAAAAGAGGGCACTGTGTGTGATGAAGCTGAGGTTCCAGATGGTCATGAACCACCAGCTGGGTGCTGGAACCTACAAGAGCAAAAAGTGCTCTTAACCACTGAGCATATCTCCAGTCCCTGGGGTTGTTTTTAGATTAGATCAGTGTGGAAAAGACAGTTTCCACTCCAAGACTGGACTCTAGAAAGCTGGGCGAATCAGGCTAGAACATAGATCTATAAAGGTCACCAGCTTTAGTGGGGAGACTCACCGGGAAAAATGGGTACACTAATGGCTACCATGTGTTGGGACAAGTTCTCTGGCAGAAATGTGTGTAAGGAGCCAGGAGGGGCAAGAGTTGTTACTGATAGAAGGGAAGGACAGGGGTAGGAGATGATTAGAGTTGGTTAGCAGGGGAAGGACAGGGGTAGGAGATGATGGGAGGCTTCTCAAAGGATGAAGGGCCAAGGCAGATCCCGAGTCAAAAGAAGACATTCACCTGAAGAGGTGACTCATGGGAAATGTATGCCTAGAAAGTATGGGTGGTCCAGAATAAAGAGGTCAAATGTGAGGAAGTAGTTCTGGAGACACTAACTCAGCCTGTTAAAGGGACAGGCATGCTTTTCCTGGTGACACTCTAAAGTAATTATTAAAGTCTTTCTATTCTCCCCCTAAGCAAATAGCAGTATTGATTAATTTGGATAAAAGGACAATATTTGCCAACAATTATAAACAACAGAATAGGATAAGACACTAGAGAAGTGTCTAAAGGTCTGAAAACAGTAACACGGAAACCAGCCTACTGCCAATATTTCTGAGGCCACAGCAAAGCTGTCTTTAACAAGGTTAAACATTAAGCATAGGGCAGGTTTAAAATGCAACCCGGATAACAGTTTTGCATAATAAACTTAACTATGGCATTACATATGGCCAAGGCCACACTAAACCAAAGGGAGGTGGACCTAATACAGTAAGTGTGAGAGAGCTCAGCAGTAAACAGAGCCTCATCTGGGGTGGGACGTAACTAATGCCAAGGGTCAGGGCCTGGGAATACTTGTTATCTGCAGCATGTGGGTACTCATAGGCACCTTAGATACGACTGAATGCACCCCAAACTGACTAAGGGAGCATGCAGTGGAGACAGAGTGAACGCCCAAGGTCTCACTAGGATTCCATCTTTGTGAACTCCTAATCAGCCTAGTCTACCTAGGAAGTTCCAGAGTTATACAAACACAAACAAAAAGGCAATAAAAAGAAGAAAATTGGTAAAAATATAGTAGTTTTTAAAAATCCCTTGAAGTTTTTTATTTTATATTAATAGTCTCATCATATTACTTAAGGGAAAGAATCCAATTTTAAAAACTATATGTCATACAATATTCTGCTTTTTTTTTTTTTTTTTTTTTTTTGGTCTTTTGAGACAGGGTTTCTCTGTATAGCCCTGGCTGTCCTGGAACTCACTTTGTAGACCAGGCTGGCCTCGAACTCAGAAATCCGCCTGCCTCTGCCTCCCGAGTGCTAGGATTAAAGGCGTGTGCCACCACACCGGCTTCTGCTCATTTTTATAAGCAAAATTGAATTAAAAATTTTAAATAGCCAGGTATGGTGGCGCACACCTTTAATCCCAGCACTCGGGAGGCAGAGGCAGGCAGATTTCTGAGTTTGAGGCCAGCCTGGTCTACAAAGTGAGTTCTAGGACAGCCAGGGCTACAAAGAGAAACCCTGTCTCAAAAAAAAAATTTAAATAAAGTCAGGTACATTTCTGAAAGAGTAATAAATATGTAAGTGCTATTTCTATTAGTAAACAATTGAACAATCTACTGTAACTAAATACTCAGAGGAAAAATATAAGCAGAAAAGGAACTTACTTTATAGTACATACATAAAAATGTTTCTAACCATACAGTGGTAGATTAATAGTGTATAGAAGAGGTATTTGGTAGAAAGGGTTAAGATTGACAACTGACACAGCTTTGAAAATCACAAAAACACTTGACCATATGTCATTTGAAGTATCGATAAAACGAATAAAAAGGCTTAATGAAAAATCAATTTTTATCAAAGCATCAGCAAGGAGTTATTTTTAAATCTGTGTAAATGGAAACAGCAGGAGCAAGCAGTCAGACGCTCTCTGTGTGGAGATTCGTCTCACACTGAGGGTGAGGGTAGGGAAGGCCTTCTGCCTCAAGGGCTCAGCCCAGACCTCACCACACTCGTCAGAGTGCACTGCCATCAGAAGGATAGTGAACCATAAGTCCTTTATGATTCCCTCCTTCTTCATAAATTCCTCCAGTCCACAAATCAAATCCTCTCACTCCCAGTAAAGGCTTAGAATCCATATGCTGGTAGTTACAACAAATGTAAAGCTCTTTCTTCTATTCAGATTCCTTCCTTCTGTATCTTATTCCCGTCAGAACAGTGTCAGACACAGACCACTACTGCCCGTAAGGCTCATTCTGTATAATGTAACTGTGGCTTTATATCAAAATGAATCTGGCAGTACAAGCCTCCATTCTCCATTGTTTGAGCCTGACTGAGCTACAATAATTACCTTCCAGAGACAGCTGTTGCTATTGCCCCCCCACACACACACATACAATCACAAGGTCTTTTCTCAGCCACACATGAAAATCAGTCTTTTAGATAAGAATACACCATTAATCGGAGAGGCGTTTATACTGCCCCAATAAACAACTATAGTGAACATATGAGGTGATAAACTATCTCTACCTCATAAACTCATATTTACTGTAGAAGGCATTTACAGCAGTCCCTTTATCCATGGTTTTGCCTAACAAATTTTCTCTTTTTTTTATTAAGATTTATTTATTTATTATATGTAAGTACACTGTAGCTGTCTTCAGACGCTCCAGAAGAGGGCGTCAGATCCCATTACAGATGGTTGTGAGCCATCATGTGGTTGCTGGGATTTGAACTCAGGACCTTCAGAAGAGCAGTCAGTGCTCTTAACCGCTGAGCCATCTCACCAGCCCCACCTAACAAATTTTCAATTCACAGATAATTGTTTTTGGAAAATACTTAACTGGAAAATTCTAAAAATGGACAATTCATAAGTTTCAAATATCTTATCAAAGCATAATTATATTTACCCTATTTTATCATTTATTATTGTGAATCTCTTACTATCCCTCACATATAAATGAAACTTTCTTCCAAGTAAGAGCATACAGGAAGACTCCAGGGCTCAGAACCTTTTCTTGGAGACAGGGTCCACTATGTAACCCTAAACAGCCCTGAAGAGATCAGTGCCCAAGTCTGGCATATAGTAAAGTCTGGCTGTGGTGCTCTATGCTCCTCAGTGCACACGTCCACGTGTGTGCACACACCTAAGTGTGCATGCAGGTGGAAGTCAGAGGGGAAGTCATCCCACTTTATAGAGCAGGGTCTTTTGCTGACTGCGAAGCTCACTGCTTCAGCTAGAATGACTGCCAGCAAGGCCCCGTGATCTGCTTGTCTGTACTCGACAGCACTTTGGGTCAGAGGCATATAGTTCCATGCCTGGCTTCTTGTGTGGATGCTGGGAATCCAAACTCAGATCCCCCTGCTTACACAACAAGCACCACGTCAGAACCTTATATACCTGAGCCGTATCTCCCCAGCCCCTCAATGGGGGCTTTCTTACACTTGTTAACTATGAACACTTCCGGCATCCCTTAGAATCCTAGGATGCAGTAGGATTCTCCTATGTTTTCCTTTAAACACATACACACAGAGAGACAGAGACAGACAGACAGACAGAGACAGACAGACAGAGACAGAGAGAGAGAGAGAGAGAGAGAGAGACAGAGAGAGAGAGAGAGAGAGAGAGAGAGACAGAGGCTGGAAAGATAACTCAGCAATTAAAAACCTTTGCAGTTCTTGCAGGGGAACCAAGTTTGAATTGGTGTCTCAGAGGCTCACAATTGCCTATAACTCCAATTCTAAGGAATCTGATATCTCTTGCCTCCTCAGGCACCTGGACTCATGTGTACATACCTACAGAGAGATAGACAGCCAGACAGATACACACACACACAATAATCAAATATTAAATTGCATATACCTCATGATAGCAATCTAAAACCAGGGCTACTTTGATTTGGCCCTTCTATAGCACCCCCTCCGGCTTTATCCACGACTTTACAAAGAGAGGGAACAGATCCTTTGACTAATCTCCCACTTTTTCAGAGGTACCACAACTTTTCTCATAAGGAACTCCAACTGTTTTTAACTTTAATCTCTCTTGCCATGTATATTCAACATTCTTACCAAGTCTTCATTTACAGCCTCCTTCCACTCTCTTTTTCCTTCCTCCTAGCTCCTCAGATAACTGAATTCTGTCCTTACCACTTCAGACTTGAGCTGTTCTGGTTCCTACACTGGTCAGTTAGTCACCACCAATGCTATTCTGAAACCCAGGTCTACCATCTTCCCAAACACCCCTTTCTTCACTTTTCTTCTCCTCAGAGAACCTGCACAGCAGGGGCTCATGTTTCTCTAACACCAACTACTTTACACCAAGCAACCTCACATACACATAACGAGCCGCTCACTGAATACATACATAAAAATGTTTATTACTTTCTCCCTGTCTACAACAGAAGTTACAAACTCACACACCTGCAGAGACCATAAAGGAAGTGTAATGAGTGAAAGTCTATGTAAGACTGAAGGACGTGACAGGGACTGTGACAAGTTGGAGGGCACACATAGTCACCAAAGGGATAGGTTTTAGATTTTTGCTTGTTTTTGTTTTCCTGTTTTCACTGATTGGTGCAATAATGGAACACAGGTCCCATGTTTCTAGCTCATGTGATTCTGAAGATAAGCTTGCCCAAGTTGGCTCACTTTAGGGCCATGCTGCCAAGTGTGGCCGCCTGAGTTCAAGCCCCAGGCCACATATGGTAGAATGAGAACAGATTCCCCAAGCAATCCTTTAATTAATTGCACAGCCACATCACTGCACACAGACTCCCACACCCACTCCTACCAAATAAATGCATGTCATCTTTTAAAGGATAAGCTAAAAGCACAGATGTATAAAACTTGCTAGTTTTTAAATGATGACAACTTATTCCCATTAAAATCTAAAAATATCACAATCCCCTCACAAACCAACCAACTCAATGATATAAGTTTAAGCAAACACACCTATGAAGCAACACTAGCCCTCAAGTCATAAGCTGTTAACTCTAATAGTCGGGCTAAGAGATAAACTTCTGACATTCTAAGTTCTTTGTACTTCCTTTTAATTTTTATTTAATTATTTGAGGAAGGATGTCTTTACATAGACCAGGCTGGACTTGAACTCACAGAGGTTTACTGTCCTCTACCTCCTAAGCACGTGGATCATAGGTATGTGCCATTGTGGGCATCTCAAGACCCTGTCTCAAACACACACCCCTTAGTTATGACTTTAAAATTAGCTTTCTTTCTTTCTTTCTTTCTTTCTTTCTTTCTTTCTTTCTTTCTTTCTTTCTTTCTTTCTGGTTGGTGTGTGTGTGTGTGTGTGTGTGTGTGTGTGTGTGTGTGTATATACACCTTTATGGTAGGAACTCTTTTATTCCTAAGTACCCCTTAGTCTAATAGGGAGCTTGGAATGTACTTTATATCAGTAAACACTTGAGGATTTTTTTGTTGTTTTTGAGACAATGGATCCCTCCTGTTCAGCCCCCACAGTGCTAGTATTATGAGTATGAGAACTATGTAAGGCAATATTCCTTAAACAGATGAGTATCTGAAGGATCTGTGACATCAAAATACAAACAAATTTTGAGTCTTTTTCTCCTCCCTTCCCACCCTTTCCTCTCTGTATATCTATCTTTCTGTATCTCCTTCTTTCTCCACTCCTCTCTTTTATGAAGCCCTGGCTAGCCTGAACTTCCTATGTAGACCAGGCTGGACTTGAACTCATGAAGATCCACCTTCCTTTTCCTCTCTAAAGTTGAGATTAAAAATAAACACTGCCGCCGGGCGTGGTGGCGCATGCCTTTAATCCCGGCACTTGGGAGGCAGAGGCAGGTGGATTTCTGAGTTCGAGGCCAGCCTGGTCTACAGAGTGAGTTCCAGGACAGCCAGGGCTATTCAGAGAAACCCTGTCTCGAAAAACCAAAAAAAAAAAAACAAAAAAAAAACAAAAAAAACAACACTGCCACATCTACCAGGGTCACTTTTCTTAAAGAATTGGCTTTTAGTTTATACTAATGGATATGTTGGAAGAAATAATTACTAGAAACATGATATTTTGCAAAGAACTAACAGTCAATTAGTAATAATTATCTATGAGAATAAAATATTTTTGAGAAAAGTTCTCATGTAGCTTAGGCTGGCATGAGAACTGATGCCCTCTTCTGGTGCATCTGAAGACAGCTACAGTGAACTTACATACAATAATAAATAAATCTTTAAAAAAAAAGGAATCTGGTTTAAAAAAAAAAGGCTTCATGAAAATAAAATTAACGACGTTTCAGTGTAAAATTACTAAGTAAAGCCTAGTAAAATCACAAATAACCAATGATTAAAGAGTTATGAAAACACCTGGAGAAAAAATTATGAATACTATTAATTTTGATACAAAATAATCCTGAACTGACATCTGACAATAATACAATCATTGAGAAAGAAAAAAAAAATCTTTTGGCAAAAGGTGGCCAAATTCAGGAATAACAAAACAAACAGCTCCTACCCAGAAGCAGAAGCCTCTGAAATACAAAGTCCGCATTAAGCGGAGGTGGCACCTATGTCTAGATAAACACTCTACTTACCAGGGTCATAATGATCACCTCTGCTTGAAGATTCAGCCAAGACACTTTTCATTTCTGTGTCAACCAAGAACTGTGAGAATTGAACACAGAAAGTTAACAAGCCCCAGTCAACAAAACACTATATAGCTTAAGTCTTAAAAACATTTAACATTCCCAACAATGAGACAAAGCAAATTCATAAAACAAAGTATTTCCCTGAAACTTAACAGTAAAGCTACCCACCAGCAATCCCAGAAGGAAATGCTAACAGATAAAGCGTCTGAGCAGGAACTTCCTACTGCATACTCTGTGCTATCAGTTGCTTCTTGTCAATAGCTGACTGAATAACAATACCCAGTTCTTTGGGAGAGAACAGTGTAGTTTCTAGAACTACTTCTACCAAAATGAAGGATCTTGGCCTTTCTCCAGTGATTACTCATGGTGCTGGCAAGATGCCTCTGTGGATAAGAGTACTTGCTATGCAAACCTGACAACCTGAGTTCAATTCCCAGAACCCAGAAAGAGAACAGACTTTATGCACACAACATATTCATACACACACTCACCTGCCCACACACATACTTACACACACAGACTCATGTAGAGAGTAAATTTACAAGCTTTAAAATATATATTCATGGCCGACCATCTGGTACTGAATAACCAATGGGAGGCTCCTCCCTAGGGAAGACTCTTTCTCCCAATCTCAGTTGTCTGTAGTGCTTTCTAGGGTTGGGTAGGGGCCCTGTGAGATTTCTCCCTGCCACGTTAGCAAGTCTATTGGCCTCATCTTGATCAAGTCTTGTTTAGATAGCACTAAAATCATATACATACAAGTGAGTAACATAATATGGACTGAGCATGTTGCTTTTGNAAAAAAAAAAAGCACTATGCATATGTTAAGAAGCAACGTTCCACATCTTTAATTGCAGCGCTCAGAGGCAAAGGAAAGCAGACCTTTGAGAGTTCTAGCCCAGGAAAACACACATAGTGAGGCTGGATCTCAAAAGAGTGGGTGAGGGTCTGGAGAGATGGCCCCGAGGTTAAGAGCACTGGATGCTAGTCCAGAGGACCCAGGTTTAATTCTCAGCATCCACCTATCGGCTCACAACCATCTCGAATTCAAGTTCCAATGACTTCTTCTGGCCTCCAGAGGCACTGCATGCACCTAGCACATAGATTGGCAGGCAGAACACCATATATATATATATATATATATATATAATAAAAATAAAGGTGAAAAAATAAAATAACAATAAAGAAACTTTTAAGTCAAATTTTTATGTCTGAGATAATCTGTAGAAGTTTATTCAAATGGTAAATGTGGGACTGGCTTTTATTTACAACCAATTTTTGTAAAATAAATAAATAAATAAATAAATAAATAGTCTAAATAGACACACCTGTGACAGAAAATGCCCCTATTCCCTTTCTGCTAGTTAGCAATAGGTGCTTTATAGATTGCTTCTCAGAGGTAATGTACATTATCTAAGGGAAGGTACATTATGTAGAGGTGAGTTCATGAGTGCATGGCAATGTCACCAGAAATATAGTCAAAATAGGCCATAGCTGTGCTAGCAGAAGGTTCAAACGGTTTCCAAGGTCTCTTACCAAATCTACTTGCTTACTCTAACCACAAAATTTACAAACCACATAAACCACGCCTTCTGGGGGGGGGATGAGGTGGGAAAAGAGAGATGTAGGTCACCTTACAGTTAGGGGTTTAGTAACTAAGGTCTCCCTAGAGAAAGGGGAGGAGGAGGTCTAACAATGACGTTTCAAATAAAAGTTAAATGAAATTTGAAACGGAGGATAAAGCAGAACAGCGCTTCACTCCCAAGCCTGTTGACAAGGCAGCCACAATACCTGTCTTCCGTAATGACTCACTCACTCTCAGTGAATGAAGACATAATCACAGGGTTCCTCTTCTGAACAAACTAGAATACTGGAGTACTACTCCTCGGGAACCCGGGTGCGAGGCAAGTGCTTGCAACTTTATGCAACTTGCAGCAATGGGACTTCAGGCACTAGAGGATGTGGGCGACGTTAACTAACAGGAACCTGGCGGTCCGCTAGAGCCAAGCACCTGCCACCTAGATACGGGGACAGACGATCCTCCCCACCACACCGCTCCAGGCAGGGGAGCCCTAGTCTGAGCACCGGAGCCCGCCGACCCGGGGAGGCTGACAGCCTCACTCAAGCCACCGCCCTCGGAAAGTCAACTGCCTCCCTGAAAGCGTTTGGCCTGGGATGTCCCCGGGTGCGCTGTCCTCCAGGGACCCCGCGAGACAGAAGCGAGGATGGAGGGGAGGTAAGCAGGAGGCGGGCAGCGCGGGCGCCGCCGCCGAGACAGGAGCAGGGACGCGGGCAGGACCGCCACGGTGGCCGCGCCAGAGGCTTGGAAGATCCGCCCGCCCGACTGGAAGCGCTTCAAGCCCCACAGGCGCCGCTCGGACGCGCGCGGGGCGGTCGGAGAGCCGCCGGCCATGGAGCCTCAGGAGGCGCGAGACAATTCTTGGGAGGCTAAGACGCCGCAGCCCCGCGCCCGACTCCCGCCCCTGCCGAGCTCCCGGCCTCCCGCCCGGCTCCAACCCGGCGAGCGCCGCCGAGGCTCGTGCACACTCACCGCGCGCGCCGCCCTGGCGCGGACGCCCGCCGCCTCGGAGCGATCTCCGCCCCGCCCCTCGCCGCGGTCACGTCACGCGCGTGCGCCCTCCGCGCGCCCTCAACGGCGCGGAGGACGTTAGCCCTTCGGCGTGGTGGTTTCCTTAGAGACGGAGTCGGCCCCGGTGGCGGCCACCAGGACACCGGCACGGTGAGACTCCCGCAGAAGTCAAGATGCCGGCAAAGGACAAGAGGAAAGACAAGAACAAAGGCAAGAACAAAGGCAAAGACTCAAAGTAAGAGCAGCGACGGCGACGCAGAGGGTCCCCGTTCCCCCTGCCTACCCTTGGCATTTTTTAGGCGCTAACTGGCTGGCTGCCTCTGTCAGGCTTTTGTGGACAGCTCCTGTTGTTCATTCTTGATTGGCCCTAAGATCTGAGAGATCTCCATTGTGAGACTGTGATATAAATACATTCTATTCTATTCTAGCTCTTGTCTGAGTGGTTAAAGTTGTTCCTTGGGTCTTTCAGGAATCCTTTTGGGATCAAAGTGGGCACGCGAAATGATTTGACCAGACGGATCAGCACACACACACACCACACACACACACACACACACACACACACACACACACACACACACACAGTGAACAGCTATAGCGCTAAACCCATGGTGCCTAGGAATTGTTGCTAGAATGTCAATAGAATGACTGGGCTACAGGATGGTTCCTTGGGACTTTGGAGTCACACAAGGAGTTCAACACCGTAGATGAGAACTGCAAAGGGATCGCTTAAACTTGTGACTGTAATGTGAATTCTCTGGAGATGAGTTTAGTAACACACATCTCATTGCTCTGGAGGCTGAGGCAGGGAGATCACAACCACTGCTACATAGGGAGACCTTGTCTTTAAAAACAAGTCTGAGTGTAGTTCAGTGATAGAGTGCTTGTTGTGCAGGGTCCTAGGTACCATCTCCAGCAAAGTGACTTAAGAAAGTAACTTTGTACTCGGTACAGAAAGCTTCTGAGATATGGAAAGCAATAGAGGAGAAAGAAAACGATCTGTCATCCCACAGTCCATAAATAACCACTACTATATATTTTTCTATATATTTTTTCCTGTGTAAATGATACATTTGTAGACCCCTTCCCCACCCTAAAAATTAAATACAGGGCCTCCTGATACACAAGTGTTCTACCACTGACCTCCTCTATTTTATTTTATTTTATTTTTTTCGAGACAGAGTTTCTCTATATAGCCTTAGCTGTCCTGGAACTCACTCTGTAGACCAGGCTGGCCTTGAACTCAGAAATCCACCTGCCTCTGCCTCCCAAATGCTGGGCTTAAAGGCATGTGCCACCACTGCCCGGCTTGACCTCGTCTATTAACATATATCCTACAAGATGATTAAGAAAACAAAATATGGGGCTGGCGAGATGCCTCAGCGATTGAGAGCACTGACTGCTTTTCCAGAAGTCCTGAGTTCAATTCCCAGCAACCACATGGTGGCTCACAACCATCTGTAATGGGATCTGATGCCCTCTTCTGGTGTGTCTGAAGACAGCTACAGTGTACTCATACTCATATTCATAAAAAACTAAATCTTCCAAAAAAAGTAAACAAAATATAACTTCTCTAGCACATTCTATAAATTGCCAAAAGCTTGACACATCCCTGCAGCTCACAGCCAGTGTTTTATATTTTTCTTTCCCCATCCTCAGTGCATATGTGAACAAGGGGAAACAAGAATACATTTTGTATTCCTTGAATGTTCCATGAGTCACTATTTGAGAAACCCTACTTTGTTTATCCAGTAATTTAGTGGTCATTTTCTTAGAGACATCGAATTGCATCCAGCATTCTTGATACTTTCAGGTAGCGATCGGAGATTGTAGGAAAGGTGTCCCATTATTAGTGTCTTAATACATATTGGAAAGGGACAGCAGCTGCTAGGTCAGGCTGGAAAAATTGGGAATGGAACTGGCCTGAAATTGAAGAGAACAAAAGGTAGGTGTGTAAAGGGACTAGGTGTGCAAAAGACTCAGGAGTTGAGAGATTAGGGAAGGTGACAGTGTAGGAAAGATCTGCTATACACTCACAGGAGACTGTTTAGAATTAAGATACAGGTGAAACTTCTAATGCTTTGTTTATATAGCTGGTACCTATTGTACCACAATATTTTTGTTTGTTTGGTTGGTTGTTTTTTTGTTTGTTTGTTTGTTTTTTTTTTCTTTTTCGAGACAGGGTTTTTCTGTATAGCTCTAGCTGTCCTGGAACTCACTCTGTAGACCAGGCTGGCCTCAAACTCAGAAATCTGCCTGCCTCTGCCTCCCAAGTGCTGGGATTAAAGGCATGTGCCACCACTGCCTGGCTTCCTTCCTTCTTTCTTTCTTTCTTTCTTTCTTTCTTTCTTTCTTTCTTTTTTAAAGATTTGTTTATTTTTATTTCTATGCATACACTGTAGCTGTCTTTAGGCACACTCTAGAAGAAACCATTACAGATGGTTGTGAGCCACCATGTGGTTGCTGGGAGTTGAACTCAGGACGTCTGGAAGAGCAGTCTGGTTAAGTGGTCTTAACCTGGAGAGCCATCTCTCCAGCTCTGTACCACAGTGGTTTGTTAATGCTGGTGCAATCTTTATTTCGAAGGACTTCACCTTTTGAATCCATCCTTTTATTGTTCTGGGGATCAAACCTAGGGCCTTGATGTATACCTACCATGCATTCTACTTCTACCTGATGCATGCATACTATACACTCTACTTTACCTGATGTATGCATACCACACAGTTTTCTTCTACCTGATATATGAGTACCATACAATCTTCTTTCTAATGTATTCTTATTGTACATTCTACTTCTACCTGATGTTTGCATACCATACAGTGTACTTCTACCTGATGTATGCTTACTGTATATTCTGTTTCTACATGTCTACATTCCCAAGGTCTTACTTTTTTCCCTCTCAAAGATTTTTTTTTCCATCTCTGCATCAATGACTATGGTGTGTGTTTTTCAGGCATCCTTAAAGCCTGGTATACTGTGGTACCAACAAGTGAAGTACTTAACATACCTGCCCAAGTAACTTGATCCTTTGTCTATGAACTAAACAAAACAAAACAATAGCAACAAAGGCTATGGAGAGGACAGATGTACAACAGATGTGTCTTCATGTAGAACATGAGACCCAGGCTCACAACTGAGTGAAATAGGAGAAAGGATGACAGAGCACTTGCCTAGCATGCTCAAGCCTGGGTCTGATACTCAGCACAGCAAAAAGCAGGAAACAAAAGAATATGGAGAATGAGAAGGTATAGAGCTTTATGAAATACATTTGGTCTCTTATTTCCTCTTTGTTTTTCTCATCCTTTAAGGTCATACTTCAAAAATAATAGTCATACTCCATAGTTCTCCTCTTGAGGAAGAAGCACCAATTTAAGTCTCTTATATGAATATATATATATATATATATATATATATATATATATATATATGTGTGTGTGTGTGTGTGTGTGTGTGTGTGTGTGTGTGTATAAATATATATATATATCTTATTAATGTATTAATGCATTAGTCCAACAATATATGCTTTTATGTGCCAGTGTGCCAGGCAAGCCAAACAAAACAGAAATGATACTAATAAATTTCATGTTGTCAATATCTTTTTCTGCAGGAAAATAGTCAAACCAGAAGAACCTGCAATTGAGCGAGCCAAAGCCAATGCCTCTCTTTGGGAGGCCAGATTGGAGGTCACAGAACTCTCTAGGATTGAGTATCGTGATACTTCCCGAAGACTGGCAAAAAATAATGAAGACTTAAAGAAACAGCAATATAACATGGAAAAAGACATTATGTCTGTATTAACCTACTTGAAGAAGCAGGATCAGGAGAAAGATAATACGGTAGGTAGGTAGAAAACTGAACTTCACAACTTCCCTCTGTGTTTATGTGACATGGTTATACTTTTGTCAGGTTTTTTGTTTTGTTTGTTCCCAGCAGAGTTAACCCTTAGCCCTGTTTGAAGCGTGCTGTTATTTCAGAATGGCTTTGCTGTCATTGTCTTTTCTTTCTTTCTTTCTGTTGTGTTATTCACATTAACTGATATGAAAGCAATTCCAAAACACAGAGTGATGGCTTAGCAGTTAAGAGTGTGCACTGGGGGCTGGTGAGATGGCTCAGCGGGTAAGAGCACCCGACTGCTCTTCCGAAGGTGATAAGTTCAAATCCCAGCATCCACATGGTGGCTCACAACCATCCGTAATGAGATCTGGCGCCCTCTTCTGGAGTGTCTGAAGACAGCTACAGTTTACTTACATATAATAAATAAAATAAATCTTTAAAGAGTGTGCACTGCTCTTCAGAGCACCCACACAGGGCAACCTATAATTCCAGCTCCAGAGAGATGTGATGCTTCTTGGCCACCAAAGGCACCCACATACCCACATACATGTGGCCATACTCAGATACAGCACATAACTTTTTAAAAATCTGAAAAAAACAACTGATAAATTAAAAACCTACTTGAGGGCTGGAGAGATGGCAGAGCAGTTAAGATAACTGACTGCTCTTCCAGAGGTTCTGAGTTCAAATCCCAGCAACCATATGGTGGCTCACAACCATCTGTAATGAGATCCGATGCCTTCTTCTGGGGTGTCTGAAATAAGCTACAGTGTACTTACATATAATAAATAAATAAATAAATAAATAAATCTTTTTTAAAAAAACAAATCTATTTTAAAAGAATTGGGTAGAAAAAAATCAAACAAGGCTGGGTGTGGCTGCACACATTTTAAGTCCAGCACCCCCAGGACACATGTGGATCTCTGAGTTTGAGGCAAGTCTGGTCTATATATCCAGTTCCAGGACAGCCAGGGCTAAATAGAGAAACCATGTCTTTACCCTTCCCCCTAATAATCCTCCCCCAAAGGGAAAATTATAATCAGGTACACATTTCTGAACAATTGTACAGCCTTAATAAACATGTAACATGCTCCAGTATAGTAAACGTCCAAAATATTACGTTAAATGATATAAGCCAGTCACAGGAGGTCAAATGTTGTAGAATTCAAGTCAAACTCACAGAAACAAAGTAGTGATTGCCAGAGGCAGAGAGGAGGGGGGAAAAGAGAATTGCAAAATATATAAAATAAATGTTCTAGAGCTCTTTTCTGTAACAGCTTGATTGTACTTAGCACCACTAACCTGCACACTTAAAAATGGTTGACAGAGTAAATGTAACATTGTGTGTGTGTGTACCACATGCATGCAGGAGACTGCAGAGGTCAGAAGATGTCAGATCCCTTGGAACTGGAGTTATAAGCAGTTGTGAACCACCATGCAGGTGTTAGGGATTGTACCTGGGTCCTTTGCAAGTGCAGTAAAAGCACTCTGAACCACTGAGCTATCTCCTCAGCCCCACATTGTGCTTTTTACTACAACAGCAACAACAAAGTGTTATCCACATAGTTCTGATGACAGCTAGATTTTGGAAACTGCCAATAGCAGATTAAGTGTATGAGGAAATCCCTGTCCCTCCTTCTCCTAACTCACTGTCTTTCCTGCCTCACTGGCTTTAATGTTACTGGAAATAATAAAGCATACGAATAGAAACACGACAGAGCAATATCTGCACCTTCCTTACTCTCCCATTTTACCTTCTACAGATAGAAAAACTGAAGCAGCAGTTGGCTAAAACAAAGGAAAATGCCCAGGAAGAGAAGGAAAAATTGGTGAGTCTCTGCGTCTACTAATTATTTACTTATTAGGGAATCAGATTTCTAGTGTGTTTGTTATTTTAGACTGAATAGGAACAAGTGAAAAGAAGGTCCAGAAGATGGTTCAGTGCTAGAGCATTTGCCTAGCACCCACAAGGCCCCGGGATCGACCCCTGGGTCATTAACAAAAAAACCAAAAAATAAAATAAACCCCCATGCACTTGTTTGGCATCAGTATGATGACCTCATTACAAGGCCTACTACAGTAACAATCTCAGGATACTAATACAACCACCAGTAGATTCCTAGAAAGAGTTCAAAATAGTTTGAAATTTTGGAAAAAGGGTGTTTTTCCTTCTACATACATATCAATACAAATCTTTGATCAAAACTGCAAAAACTTTCCTCGCTATGGTGTTGAGGATTGAATCCAGGGTTTCAAGCAAACTTTTTCCCTGACTGAACACTAAGTGAAAACCAAGTGTGGTGGCTCATTCCTGCAAGTTAGTATTCAGGAGGGTCAGGCAGTAGGACTGCTGAGAGTTCAAGGCCAGCCTAAGCTATATAGTGAGTTCAGGGGCAGGGTAGTGGGGAGCTAAGGAACTTCAAGGGAAGCTAAGTAGAAAGGCCATGTCTTAAATATAATATGAGACTCCTTTCTGTAGGATTGTGCTACCAAACACAAAAGCTGTGAGCTTTCCAGGGTCTTAGTTGGTTTGGCTTTTATTTCCTTAGAGGGGTCTTAATTTGGTTTAGGTTTTGTTTGTTTGCTGCTAGGAACTGAACCCAGGGTTTTACCTGCTAACCACACATTCAACTCACTGAGCCACAAAGACAAAAAAAAGTCTAGAATTTTTTTTCTTTTTTTTTCTTTTTTTCTTTTTTGGTTTTTCTTGACAGGGTTTCTCTATATAGTTCTGGCTGTCCTGGAACTCACTTTGTAGACCAGGCTGGCCTCAAATTCAAAAATTCGCCTGCCTCTGCCTCCCAAGTGCTGGGATTAAAGGCATGTGCTACCACGCCTGGCTCTAGAATTTGTTTCTTATTTAAGGCTGTTGGTATCATTTTACAGGAATTAAAATTTCATGTAAAAATTATAGCTTTATGCAACATAAAGAAGGGTAGTTCTTTTAAGAAGTTGTACAAATGGCTCAGGCCTTAAATAAACCATGGCTGTGTGGAACACTTGGGTTCTTCCAACTCATTAACTTCCTTTTTTTTTGAATACAGGAACAAAAGTATGCTCAGCAAATCAGTGAGTTGGAGGGACAGTTTCATCAAAAAGCCAAGGAAATTGGCATGATTCAGACAGAGCTAAAGACAATAAAACAGTTCCAGAAGAGAAAAATACAAGTGGAAAAAGAATTAGATGATGTAAGTCTGTTTCTTCATTTCTTCTCTTAAAAAAAAAAAAAGATTTATTTTTATTTTATATGTGTTTATGTTTTGCTTGCATGTGTGTAAGTACACTTCCTGCATTTCTGGTGCTGGAGGAAGCCAGAGAAGGATGCTGGATCCCCTGGAACCTAATGCTAGGATTAAAGGCCTGTGACTCCATGTCTGGCCCTCTTTTTCTTTTTTTATGTTTATTCATATATCTATTTTCTCAATGTGTTTGTGGAGTATATCAATGTGTGGGTCAGAGAAGGCCATCTTGTAGGGTCAGTTCCTTCCTTTTGCTCTGTTCCAGAGATCAAACTTAGGTGGTCAAGCTTGGTGGCAAACACCTTTATGTGCTGATTCGGTTCACCTGCCTGATAATGATCTTTTCTTAGGCATTGATTTCTTTGTGTGCTTGTCAGATCTTAGCCAGCACACCTTTTTATGTTAGTCAGAAGATGAACCTTTGATTTGAATTGAAGTAAACCCCCAGTTCTTAGGAACTATCAGTGAGTAGGTAGAAGAATTCTACTGGACAATGTGTTTGGGATGAAGAGAGACAATTTGAGGGAAAAAAAAAACCCTAGAAGCCTGTATAGAGAGGGATCCATGAATTTTCCTGAAAGGCCTGTTTCATACCGTTTGCTGATTTCCATGGTATAGCTGCGGACAGAGTCATCTGAATGCCCAATTCAAGCTTACGCCTGTGTCATATGGCTGAGCAGTGTTGCTAGTGACAGGTGGCAGCCTCAGCACTGTGCCCCTGGCCCTCAGGAACTTGCTTGTGTCCTTGTTATATGTCAGACGATGACGCTGGGAGTGAAAACTTAGAATTCAAGAGCTGTGCAGAAGCTATCTTGTGAGTGTGTGTGTGTGTGAGAGAGAGAGAGAGAGAGAGAGAGAGACAGACAGACAGACAGAGAATGTGTGTGTGTGAGAGAGAGACAGAGAGAGAGAGAGAGAGAGAGAGAGAGAGAGAGAGAGAGAATGTGTGTGTGATGTGTGTTTGTTTTCGTTCCCAGGGCCTCATGTGTGCTATGAATGCATTCTATCCTGACCTGTATACCTATCCTTGCCAGTGGCACAGCAACATTTCTCCCATAGAATATTATTTAAAACCAAGTCTCCAAATCTGGTCCACATTCTAAGGGTGGAAATTCAGTTCTGTCATTTGAAGATAGTGTCAAAGAATTGCAAGCATACTTTAAAGCCACACACCCTATACCCCTAAGTATACACAGCTGCAATAGGAATATTTATGTAACTCCCTCCTGTTATAACAGCTGGCTGCGTTCTTTTCTTATGCCCAGTGTGGCCTCATAATTGAAACACCACTTCTGTGTGTTTCAGCCTCTCAGTGCTGAGATTACAGGCACAAGCCTCCCCACCTTTATTTGGTTTTTATTCTTTTTGCCTCAAAGATTTTATCTTTAATTATGTGCATGGGTGTTGGGGGGTGGGGTGGGGTATACATGTGTGCTCCTGTACCAGCAGAGGCCAGAATCCTCTGGAGGATGGATCCTCTGGAGCCGGAGCTATAAGCAGTTGTTAGCTGACTGATGTGGGTACTGGAAACTGAACTCTGGTCTTCTGCTCTTAATTGCTGAATCATCTCTCCAGGCCCCCATCCTAATTTTATTTTGAGGAGGGTCTTGCGTAGCCCAGGCTAGCTCTGAGCTCCTGACTCTCTTGTCTGCCTCCCAAGTTCTGGGATTAAAATGTTCTGTTCACTTCCCTCAAGAATCTTCTATATTTCTCAGCTGTAAACAGCATATCGTTTAGACAGTTTAGTTTGTGAGTTAAATTTACCCATATAGAGTTGTAATCTTTTATAACACTATACTTACACCAATACACGGCCTTTTAACCCTTTAGTTTACCCAAATTGGATATTCACGTAACTTTGAAGTCTTCTTTATTTTCTGTTTTGGTGCTTGAACCCAGATCCTCGGGTATGCTTGAGAAATCAATCTACCACTGAGCTACACTCTCAGCCTTTGGGTTTTTGTTGTTGTTCTTGTTGTTTTTTTGTTTTGTTCAGAATATCTTTTATTATCAATAAATAGCTGATAGATCTTTATCTATTAAAATTTCTCCTAGCATTTAAAGGCTTACATCATTAAACGCACTTTCTCCTCGAGGTCTTTCCCCAGAGTTCTGTTTAACGACTCCTTGAATCTTTCCATGGGATTTGATACAGAACACATCCTGATTTACCTTCTCCCTAGTAGACTCTAAGTTATTTGAGGCTGGAGTTTTGTATTCGTTGCAATTCAAGAAACACAGCCAAAAAAAAAAAAAAAAAAAAAGAATCACAGCAATACTTGATTGAAGATCTAGGTTCATCTAAAAAAACCTTTAGCCGGCGGCTGGCGCATGCGCCGTGACAGTCTCGGGCTCAGCGGCAGACACCTCGCAGCTCCGCAGTGACGTAGCCGCGCTGCTTAGCAGTGACGCAGCAGCCCGCGCCACCCTTCACGCCGCAGCTACTGCCAGCCGTTTCGGCGTTCCGGAGTCGAAGATGGCAGAACAAGTTTCTCAGGGAAAGTCGGAGGACCAGGTGTGCACCTTCCTCTTCAAAAAGCCCGGGCGGAAAGGGAGTGCTGGCCGTCGGAAGCGGCCGGCGTGCGACCCGGAGTCTGGGGAAAGCGGAAGCAGTAGCGACGAAGGATGCTCGGTTGTGCGACCGGAGAAGAAGCGGGCGGCCCACAATCCGATGATCCAGAAGACGAGTGGCAGCGGTAAACAGAAGGGGACCTACTGTGATCTGAGCAGCGAAGAGGAGGAGAAGGCGGGGAATGAGAGTCTAGGCGTCGTCTACAAGTCCACGCGCTCGGCGAAACCGGTGGGGCCCGAGGATATGGGGGCCACAGCAGTCTACGAGTTGGACACAGAGAAAGAGCGAGATGCACAGGCCATTTTTGAGCGCAGTCAGAAAATCCAGGAGGAGCTGAGAGGCAAGGAGGATGACAAAATCTATCGTGGAATTAATAATTACCAGAAATACATGAAGCCCAAGGATACGTCCATGGGCAATGCCTCCTCTGGCATGGTGAGAAAGGGCCCCATCCGAGCTCCTGAACATCTACGCGCTACGGTGCGCTGGGATTACCAGCCCGATATCTGTAAGGACTACAAGGAAACTGGCTTCTGTGGCTTTGGAGACAGCTGCAAATTCCTCCATGACCGTTCAGATTACAAGCACGGATGGCAGATAGAACGTGAACTCGATGAGGGCCGCTACGGTGTGTATGAAGACGAAAACTATGAAGTAGAAAGTGATGACGAGGAAATACCATTCAAATGTTTCATCTGTCGCCAGACCTTCCAGAATCCGGTTGTCACCAAGTGTAAACATTATTTCTGTGAGACGTGTGCCCTGCAGCATTTCCGAACCACTCCACGATGCTATGTCTGTGAGCAACAGACCCATGGGGTTTTCAATCCTGCGAAAGAACTGATTGCTAAACTGGAGAAGTATCGAAAAGCAGAGGGTGGTGCTTCCAGCACCTCAGAAGACCCCGATGGAATCTAATTGCCATTACTTAGATTTCTCATAATTATCAAATCTCAAAGTACTTTTTGTTTTGGTCATCTCAAACCAAAGCAGCCATAATTGAAGAAATACTAAGTTTTCTAGGAAGAATATCCAAGTTTTGTTTTATATGACAGTGCTGGAGATGGAATCAATACAGTAAACTCTCCTGTATATAGCTATACTTTCTGAATCTAAATAAAGAACTAGCTCATACTCTAGTACCCTGATATGATTTTTCTTTTTTAAAGAACAATGCCGCCACCTATTGGAGAAGTAGATTTCAGATTACTTAAAGAGGGCTGCTGAGGAACACTTACAATTCAAGGGCAAAGTTAGTGCCTTACTGGAAAAAAATAGGGCAGGTCTGTGGAATCTGAAATGTAGAAGAAATGAGGCAGATATGAGGGCCCCATATACTTAAAATTATTAATTATATATATACATATATGAGATTATTTGTATAGAATTCACTGCATGTTGAGTCTAATACATTTAGTTTATGAAAAGGGATTCAAATTATGTTTTTCAAAGGAAAAAAAAATGAAAGCCAGATTAGTGTGTTTGTTGTATGTGAATGTGTGAGCACTCTACCTTTGTGCAATTAGGGAGGTCAGTCAGCTGACAATTTTGTAGCGTCATCTTCATCCACATTTGTTTGTTTGTTTGTTTGTTTTTTGAGACAGGGTTTCTCTGTATAGCCCTGGCTGTCCTGGAACTCACTTTGTAGACCAGGCTGGCCTCGAACTCAGAAATCCGCCTGTCATCTCCATCCATCCACATTTATTTAAAACTCGAACTTAAGTTGCCAGGATTGTGTGACAGACACCTTTATCCCTTTACCTTCTGAGCCATTTCACTTGCTTCTTGTTTGAGTTTTTGAGACAATCTTTTATTTATACGTGTGCGTGTGTGTGTGTGTGTGTGTGTGTATAGAAGTCAAAATATAACTTGGAGTCAAGTATTTCCTTCCAATTTGTGGGTGCTGGGTACCTTTACCCATTGAACCCATTGAACCATTTTGTTGGCCCCACTAATTATCTTTTGAAAGATTTATTGATATACAGATTTTGAGGGGAGTCTAATAATGTATCAAAGATTCATCTCCAGATGCTAGAATGGGGTTTATTTGATTCATCCATGAACTGGTACATTGACATTAATTTTGAAAGTGTGACAAAAGCCATTTGAAAAAATGCAAACAGTAAAAAGAACATCCGAAAGAAAAATAAAACAGATTTAGGATATGAGAACAAATTATAATAGAGAAAGTTGATAAGTAATAGGTGAGGATTATGTTATGTCTTTAACTGTTTACTGTGCTAAGCACTTTACCTGTTCATTTAAATCTTAACTGTATTTTCTCAGTATTGTGACAAATGGCCTGAGTCAAAAGCAACTTAAGGAAAATTTGGCTCATAGTTTGAGTCCAGGCCATCATACTGGGGAATGTCATGGCCTCAAGACTATTAAAGCTGCTGGTCACACAATTAGCAAAGAATGATAAATGCTGTCATTCTGTTTGCTTTCTCCTCATATTCAGTCCTGGACCCCAAATGGTGTTGCCCACATTCAAGGTGGTGAACCTTCCCATTTTAAAATATATAAAGTATATCTATGTTTTTATGCCCTTGGAGGCCAGAAGTGAATGTGAGATTGCTTGAGCTGGAATTACAGGCAGTTGAAAGCCCCAAACATGGGTGCTAGAAACCAAACCTCTGGAAAAACATTAAATGTTCTCAACCATCTTGTCAGCCCCTGAACCTTTCTAAAAACACCTTCATAGACACATCCAGAAGACTGTTTCCATGGTGATTTCTAATCAAGTTGACAGTGAAGATTAACTGACATATTATCACACCCTCTGAGATAATTAATTGCATGTGGAGGCCTAAGGTTGGTGATGGGAATCTTCCTTAATTACTCTTTCACCTTATTATTTGAGGCAGAGTCTCTCAGTCAAACGTGAGTTCCCTGATAAGGACTAGCTAGCTCTGAGGGTTCCTTGCCTCACCATTTTGTTGGCCCCACTAATTATCTTTTGAAAGATTTATTGATATACAGATTTTGAGGGGAGTCTAATAATGTATCAAAGATTCATCTCCAGATTCTAGAATGGGGTTTATTTGATTCATCCATGAACTGGTACATTGACATTAATTTTAAAAGTGTGACAAAATAAGCTGTTTGAAAAATTAAATGCAAACAGTAAAAAGAATATCTGAAAGAAAAACAGATTTAGGATGTGAGAACAAATTATAGTAGAAAACGTTAAGTAATTAGAGAAAGTTTGTTTGCCTTCCAAAGCTGGAATTATAGGTGAGTGCCACATCTACCTGTCATTTACATGAATTCTAGGGATCTGAGCTATTCTGTCTCTCTCTCTCTCTCTCTCTCTCTCTCTCTCTCTCTCTCTCTCTCTCTCTCTCTCTCTCTCTTGGTTTTTTGAGACAGGGCTTCTCTGTATAGCCCTGGCTGTCCTGGAACTCACTTTGTAGACCAGGCTGACCTCGAACTCAGAAATCCACCTGCCTCTGCCTCCCAAGTGCTGGGATTAAAGGTGTGTGCCACCACTGCCCAGCTGCTATTCTCTTTTTTATATTTTGCAGATTGTGTAATCTGATTCCTAAGGTTTTTTTCCAGTTTAAGAACTTTATTGTTTTGTGATTCCATATTTTGTAAATCTTAAGAGAGTATACCTGAATGCCCTAGGAACTGTTATTCATAAAAATCTTCAAGAAACTCAATGTCTGGTAATCGTGGAGACAGTAATGGAAGATGTGCTAAGA
The DNA here is from genome assembly GCA_902729485.2 of Mus minutoides. Lineage (NCBI taxonomy): Eukaryota > Metazoa > Chordata > Mammalia > Rodentia > Muridae > Mus > Mus minutoides. The sequence continues at coordinate 49,786 of LR749876.1, read as the reverse complement.
GGTGATAACACTGATCTGCGTGTTCAAGATTATATGATAGTATATCTTCAGAATTCTCTATGAATATGTCCCACTCAATCTTTCCTTTATTTTTTTATTTTATTTTTATTTTAGCTGAAAGAAAATTTAAGGAACTCAGAGAAGAACTATCAGGAGACTCTTAGAAGACTAGAAAGCAGATTTTTTGAAGAAAAGGTATTAATATTAAGACGTGCTTTGTGGGCTGGACCTCACCCTCCTGCACGTATGGTACAGATGTGCAGTTTTGTTTTCATGTGGATCTAGAACAACTGGAGCAAGGACTATTCCAAAAGCTGTTGCCTGTCTGTGGGATTTGTTCTAGCTTGGCTGCCTTGTCTGACCTCAGTGGGAGTGGATGAACCTAGCCCCACAGATACTTGGTGTGTCACAGTGGGGGGATACCCAGAGGGAGCCTCCATCTTCTCAGAGGGGAAAGAGAGTGGGGAGGAAGGTGAAGGATTGTGGGAAGGGGTGACTGGGAGGGTGGGCAGTGAACGCAATGTAAAGTGAATAAATAAAAAAGAAAAGAAAAAAGAAAAGAAAAGAAAAAGTCCTGTATGAAAAAAAAGGAAAAGGAAAAAAAGAAATGGTTTGTTTATTAGAACAAAGGTATGTTCATATGTACTATGAGCATTCCATTTGGTATCTTAGAAAATATTATCAAGTAGCAGAAAATAAGTATAGGGACATGCACTGGTATAAACCTATGATTGTGGGACATAAGAGGCTGCTGAGGTAAAAAGATCTTGAGTTCAAAGCCACCTCTGAGCCTCATGGCAAGTTTTATGCCAGCCTGGGCTATACTGAGACTTGTCTCACAAAAAAAAAAATTAGGGGCTGGTGAGATGGCTCAGTGGTTAAGAGCGCCGACTGCTCTTCTGAAGGTCCGGAGTTCAAATCCCAGCAACCACATGGTGGCTCACAACCATCCCTAACAAAATCTGATGCCCTCTTCTGGAGTATCTGAAGACAGCTACAGTGTACTTACATATAATAAATAAATAAATATTTAAAAAATATATTTAAAAAATTAAAGTAAAAGTACAAATGAGGGAAAACAAACTTTTATATTCTATGAATCTCAGTGTCTAATCCTTTTTTTCTTCTCCACTTAGATATTTCTTAATTTTTAACTGATAAATAAAAAATAAAATTTGTACATTTTAATAGTGTACCATCCAGTTTCTCACTATCTTTATACAATGCTTAAGTTAAACATACCTTTTCAGTTTGTTTCTTACTTTTTTGAGATAAGGTCCCATGTAGCCCAGCTTGCCTTGACCTTACTATTTAGTGGGACTCTGCCTTGAACTCTTGATTCTCCCACAGAGGTGTATATTGTGAGCCATTATAATTGATATCTATCTGCTCATAGAAGTACCTTTTGTGATGGACCTTTCAAAATATTTTCTTCTATCTTTTAAAAACATATTTTACATTGTTATCAATAGTCAAACTGCTTGTGCAACAGCTTGTATGTAACTATAACTTAGCACACAAGTCCACATTTCTCCATCTTATCCCCTCTGTGTTGGGTAGTTTTATGTCAACTTGATACATGCTAGAATCTTCTGTGAAGATAAAGCTTCAATTAAGAAAATGCCTCCACAGGTCTGGGCAGTAGTGAAGTCTGAGGGACATTACTTCAACAGTAGTAGATGTGGGAAGGCCCAGCTCATTGTGAATGGTGCCATCCCTCGGCTAGTGCTCCTGAATGCTATAAGAAAGGCAGACTTGAGCCAATACCCAGCATGCCTCAGTGACATCTGCACCAGCTCTTACCTCCAGGTTTCTGCTCTGACTTTTCTCAGACTGTGATGTAGAAGTATAAAGCAAAATAAACTCTTCCCAATTTGTTTTTGGTCATGGTGCTTCATCACAACAGAAACCTTAAGATACCATCTTCACTTTCCCTGGGCTCTATAACCGCCATTCCAGTCTCAACTTCCCTGAGATTATCTATCATCCTTTTACCCATTTTGTGGTGTTATGGATTGAACACAGGATATTACACATGGTAGGCAAGCACCCTACCACCGAGTCTTCCAGCTACAGGTAAAGCTTTCTAGATTATATTTCTGAGGGAAATCATGTAGTTCTTGTCTTTCTGAGTCTTGCTTGTTTCGGTAAGCACAATAATCTCTAGTTCTATTCAAATTGTGACAAATGACAGAGTTTTGTGTTCCTTTTTATGGCAATAGCATTTCATTATGTATGTCCACCAAATCCATTCATCAATGGTAGGCATTCAGGTTGTTTCTATTCCTGAGTGTTGAACTGTCATCTTGTCTTCACAAGGCTTAAGGCCTCAGCTTGTTATTTCCCCCTTCCTTCCTTCCTTCCTTCCTTCCTTCCTTCCTTCCTTCCTTTCTTTCTTTCTTTCTTTCTTTCTTTCTTTCTTTTATTTTCAAGTTTGTTGAGATGGAATCTCACTATGCAGCCTTGCTTCACCAGGACACAAAATGTAGATCAGGCTGGCCTTGAACTCACAGAGATTCCCCCTGCTTCTGCCTCCTGAATGCTGGTTATTATAGGTGTGTGCCACTTTGCCCTGTACATTCTTCTGTTTTAAAGTTAGTGACTTTCATTGTGTTTTGTTTAGCAAAAGTTAACCTCTTGGCTCTGCTTCTAAAATAAACGTCTCTTTTCCTATTTTATGCACATGCCATTGTTCCAGCTTGCTTTTCTGTTTCTGTGTTAATCACCATGACCAAAAGGACTTGACGAGGAAAGGGTTTAATTCATCTTCCAATTTCCATGCCATACTCCATCACTGAGAGAGGTGAAGGCAAGAACATGGAGGCAGAAACTGAAGCAGAGACCATGGAAGACTGCTGGTTTCTGGCTTGCTCCCAGGCTACCTTGTTCTGCTATCTTTCTTTTTTTTTTTTAAGATTTATTTTATTTATTATACGTAAGTACACTGTAGCTGTCTTCAGACACTCCAGAAGAGGGAGCCAGATCGGATAGTTGTGAGCCACCATGTGGTTGCTGGGATTTGAACTTATCACCTTCGGAAGAGCAGTCGGGTGCTCTTACCCGCTGAGCCATCTCACCAGCCCCTCTGCTATCTTTCTTACTCAGCCCCAGGCCTATAGGGGGCCTCAGGACCTCCTATAGGAAGCGGCCATCAAGAAAATACCTCACAGACATGACCACAGGTCAGTCTGATAGAGGCAGTATGTCAGTTGATCCCCTGAAATTGGAGTTAGAGATAGCTGTGACCTGCCATGTTGGGTGCTTGGAATTGAACCCCTGTCCTCTGGAAGAGCAACCAGTGCATTTAACCACCTAGCCTTGTCTCTAGCCCCATACTATCCTTTTTGTTGGCTCTTTCCTCCACCAAAACTTAAGAGTTCTTTATATCAGAACAGGAATATTTTTAAGTCTGTTTATTTAATTTTATGTGTGTCTGAGTATGTGCATATGCACTTTGTGCCTGCAGGGGCCTGTGGATATCAGAAGGTGTCAGATCCCCTGGAACTGAAGTTATAGATGGTTGTAAGTCACCAACCATGTGGGTGCTAGAAACCTAATCCAGTCCAGGGAGGCATCTCTCCAGCCTCTAAACCAAGTATCCTGTTTGATGTTAAATACTTTGTGATATGCAATGTTTGTTGTTAGAAATATAGTTCTGTATTTAAACATATATTCTATTTTTAGCACCGTTTAGAACAAGAGGCTGAGAAGAGGATCATAATGCTGGCAGAGAGAGCCCACCATGAAGCTGTAGTGTAAGAGACTGTTGCCTCAGTCAGACAGTCTTCCTTCTTTGCTGTCTATTTTATTCTTAGCTTAGCTTCCTCTGTCCCTTGGCAAGCCTTCTTTAATTCTTGTCTACCCTTATACTCTTTGTGTTTCCTACTCTTTACCCTTCCACCCTTTCTGTAACAACATGGTAGCAATATCCTTCTCTTTGAAGTTAGACCTTGGCTATATACATGCATGCTGATTTACTTGAAAATTATTTTATTATATCTAGGTAGGTGTGTATATATGAGGGAACGCCAGTGGCACGATGGGAGTGTGCAGGTCAGATAGCTTGTAGGAAGGAAGTCAGTTCTCTCTCCACCATGTGGGTTCCAGGGATAGAACTCAGGTCATTAGGCTTGGTGACAAGAGCCTTTACCCACTGAGCCATCTCCCTGGTTCCACTGGAAGAATTCTTAATATCCTTGAAAGTAAATTTCATTTAAAAAATAGGCCATCCTGGCTTGGTAGCAGACACTTAAAATAATCTCAGTGGTTAGGAGGCTGAGGGAAGCAGTTCATCAGTTCTAGGACATCCTAGGCTACATAGTGAGACCCTGATACAAAGAAATCTACAATAGGGCCATAATAGCCACTTTGTAGGACTATTGAAAGAGATTTGCATAAGTAACATTACAGTGTTTTTATGTTAGTACATGAACCCCCAGGTCTCATGGTTTATTTCTTGTTAATGTAATAATATGAGTTGAAGCTTTTTTTTAGATGGTGACTCAGGAACTTGGGCTGCTGCCATCTTCTACCTCTGTCACTTTAGAGTTCTTTAGGTCTAGTCATATGACAAGGATGGAGAGGACATGGGAAACTGGTGCCACATTACTGTGTTTAAGGTGCTAGAGACTGAAAACCCAAACATGCCCATCCATTCCACCACTGACTGAGTGCAGCCCTGCCCTGTTTTAACCTTTTGAAACTGAGTCTAAGTTGCCAAAGCCAGCCTTGTACATGCTATGCAGCCAAAGCAGGCCTTGAACTTGTGATCCTCCTGCCTCAGTTTCCTTAATAGCTAGGATTAAAGGTGTGATACTATTGCCGGCCTTTTTTTTTTTTTTTAAGAGAAAGGGTCTTGCTATATATAGCTCAAGTTGATAACCAACTTGCCTCATCATGACCAGCTAACACAGTTTTTCCCATTACTGCTGAAGAAGTACTTCATCCTGAGGTCTTTATCCACCTAGTGAGTGGTTAGTTACTCATAAGTGGTGGTAGTGTCATGTGTGTCCCATGTTTGGCCCTCCTCCAACTCTGGTGCTAGGGATTAAACTCAGAGACTTGCACATGCTAAGCAAGTATTCTGTCCCTGAACTACACACCCAGCCTAGCGGTGGTCAGGGTAGTGTTTGGAGGGTAAAACTGTTATTGTTCCTCTCAAGTATTTAAAATTTAGGTATGAGTCAGGCCTGCTTTTAATCCCACTGCTCCACAGGCAGAGGCAGAGGCAAATGGATCTCTGTGATTTTGAGGCCAGTTAGGTCTAGCGTGACCTTGACTCAAATCTCCCAGACCCTCTCAACCCCCCACCCTCACTCTACCACTCAACCCCACCCCAATGTAGTAAACTTAGGCCTATATTTTGGGCTCTTAAATGTGTGTGTGTGTGTGTGTGTGTGTGTGTGTGTATCTCTATTTCAGGCAGTTGAACACTGCTGGAAGAAATGTTTTCAAAGAGAATGTTTATCTTCACAAGGCGCTTGCATACCACTTGAAGGAAGCTGAAATTCTCCAGCAAAACTCCAAGAAGATGGAAGAAAACCATTCCTGCCTTTTACAGCAAAAGGTTCCCACTCGTATTTACATTCTTTTTCTTTTTCTTTTTTTTTTTTTTTTAGAATTGTGTTGGTAAATACCAAACATTGAGCATAATACCAATTGATAAGGAGAGTATCTTGATAATTGTCTTATCTGAAAAGATTAATTACTAAGTGACTTTAAAGACACATTAAGCATGACTTTATAAATATATCAGAAATATAAATGTGACTCTTACCCTCATATCTTAGAATACTCATTTTGCTTGTTCATTGTTGAACCCTAAATCGTTTACTAATTGGTTTGGCTGTAACAGACTTGACATTAATGGTATCATCACATAAAGGTTTAGTTTTTTTTTTTTCTAAAGGCACTTGAAGGAAAGTAATACATATCAGGATTGTCTTCATTAATTCTCTGTAGCATATAGCTTATATCCTTAACATTTGAAAAAATTTTATTTTGTGGGTATGGGTGTTTTGCCTGCATGCAGATCATCTGGAACTAGAATTACAGACAGTTGTGAGCCATTGGGTGGGTGCTGGGATTCAAACCTAGTTCTTCTGCAAGAACAGCAAAGGCTCTTAACTGCTGAGCCATCTCTCCAGCTCTCATCTTAGACAATTTCTTTTTTTATTTTAGTGTTTGTGTATGCTGGACACTTCATGGCCAGGGTGGCCGATAGAGATCTAAGGGTTACTCAAAACAGCAGGAGGGAAACATGAGAAAAACCAAACCAAACCAAACAAAACAAAATCTTAGCTCCTTTACCAGTCTTCCCAGGTATCCTCTCTCCAATTCCATCCCAGCAAGGCGTGGTGGTGCACACCTTCAGTCCCAGCACTTGAGAGGTATAGCAGGTGGAGCTTTGAGTTTGAGGCCAGCCTGGTTTGAGAGCCTGTTCCAGAACTGCCAGTGCTAAACTATACAGAGAAACCCTGTCTCTAAAAAGAAAGAAAGAAACAAACAAACAAACAAAGAAACAAACAAATAAACAAATCCACTTATACTGCAACCTGCCTGACCTTGTTCAACTTCAAGGGACCTTTATAGACTTACTGGTGGTTTTTTGGTACAGTTTTATTGATTTCTATAATATAAAATATATAACCTTGTATGAATTATAGAGGAACTTTGAAAGTTTCCTAACTAGTAAAATCAGTGGATCACCTTCACAGGTCTAGTCAAGGACCCAAGGGTATGTATTGGCTACTTTTTCTGTCCACAGAGATTTTTAAAATAATTGCTTCCACCTGACATGAAGCTCAGATCCCCTTAGGTAACAGAAATTATTGAAAGACTTTAAATTCCAGGATATTTAAAGAAAAAAAAACTCCCTTTCCTGTTTTTAAGGAAATCAATGATCTGTTGGTTAAGGAAAAGATTATGCAACTCACCCAGCAGAAATCACAAATCCAAACTCTCCAGAAGAAGGTGGTAAGCTTGGAGAACGCTCTGACCTACATGACCACAGAGTTTGAGGCTGAAGTTTTGAAACTGCAGCAAAAGGCAATCATAGAGAACCAAGCAGGTTCGGTAGAGATTGACAAGCTGCAGCAGCTTCTTCAGATGAAGGACAGGGAGATGAACCGAGTGAAGAGGCTGGCTAAGAACATACTGGACGAGAGGACAGAAGTGGAACAGTTCTTTTTAGACGCTCTCCACGAAGTGAAGCAACAGATTCTGGCCAGCAGGAAGCATTATAAGCAGATAGCACAAGCTGCTTTCAATTTAAAAATGAGAACAGCATGTGCGGGAAAAACAGAATATCCCAGAATCAGGACCTTTGATGGCAAAGAACAAAGTACCAATAGTGTGAACCAGGATCTCATGGAGGCTGAAAAATGGTACTAATAATGCTGAAATGTATTGTCTTTTTGTGTCCTTGTTTTCATATCCTTTAAAAAAAAATCAGAGCTCATCAGGTTGTGGTGGCTCATGGCAAGGCACAGGACAGACACCAACCCCTTGGCTGGGCCACAGAGAGCCTGCTTTAACATGTCTTCCTTTCTCTAAAAAAGAACAAACTGAGATTGTTGCATAGATTTATTAATAAGCTACTTGAGAACAGGAACTGACTTAACTTTGTAGTCCCCATGCTTGGCGTAGTGTGTAAGACTTAGTATGTAAACCGGACGTGGTGGTGCACGCCTTTAAGCCCAGCACTTGGGAAGCAGAGGCAGGCGGATTTCTGAGTTCGAGGTCTGGTCTACAGACTGAGTTCCAGGACAGCCAGGGCTACACAGAGAAACCCTGTCTCAAAAAAGCAACAACAACAAAAAGACTTAATATGTATTCTTGGTAGCCATGGCAGGAATCTGTTGAGGTGACTATTGTCCCATAAGATATCATTGTAATGTTTCTTACTTTCTTTTTCTTAGTTCTTATAAATTGGAAATTTGTTGAAAAAACTTGACTAAGTTCAGGTTAAACTTTTTTTTTTTTTTTTGGTTTTTCGAGACAGGGTTTCTCTGTATAGCCCTGGCTGTCCTGGAACTCACTTTGTAGACTAGGCTGGCCTTGAACTCAGAAATCCGACTGCCTCTGCCTCCTGAGTGCTGGGATTAAAGGCGTGCACCACCACGCCCAGCTCAGGTTAAACATTTTTAATTATACCTTTTCAGATATTTTATGGTATTCCTTTACTATTCTAAGATAAAATTAATAGGTAACATTTTTTTTTAAAAAATCAATGTAATAATTCTTAATGACTGTCATGCAGAAATCTTCTGTGGACTGGAGGACATTCTCTAGTGACCTCTGTATCACTCAGATCAAAATTCTCAAAATGTCCAAACAATCTAGAGATTTACTTGCGCTATGAACAAGCGCAGTGTCTGCGGCAGTTGAGTCTATCCGGGTGGGTGCGTTTGGTTTCTCCATGGCACTTGGTTTCTAGTGATCTGCCACTGGAACCTGCCCATTCAGGTCACAGCACATCATGTGTGTCTCTCATTTCATCTCAGGCCCACAGAACATTCTGGAGTGACTAGCATGTGGATAGTCTTTCTCAGATTGTATGGTTTTGTAATGTGCAGTTTGCTTTGAAATCATTACATATCTGGTTATGGGATAGGAAATTTCTATATCTTTAGAAGAAGATAAGTTTACTTTGATCACATTTTTTACCTTTCTTTTCTTTTTCTTTGAAATTCTTCAGGCCAACTACTCATAAAAATGTGGATATTAGAGATTTGACCTGGGAGCAGAAGGAAAAAGTCTTAAGATTGCTCTTTGCAAAAATGAATGGTTTTGCTGCTAGGTAACTTCCCATTTTTGTAATGAAATAACAGGTTGTCAAACCTAGAAGCTGCACAGGAACAAGGACTGTACTGTTTGTTATTAAAGACAACACATTAAAGGCCTTAGGTACTAGTTCAGCTGATGCAACTTTTAGACAGAGACTGGGAGATGAACAAATGGATATGGAGGCAAAAGGATCACTGAGCAATCGATCAGCTGGACATGGGCCAAAAGGATCACTGACCAATCGATCAGCTGGACGTGGGGCAAAAGGATCACTGATCAATCGATCAGCTGAACGTGTGGCCCCTTCAGGGACTCTTAACTCTTGAGCTTATGTTGCTTTGCAAAGATGAGCAAATTATTTTAGGCTGATATTTGTTTGGCTTGTTTATTTTGTAGCAGAGGCTCATGTAGTTCAGCTTGGCTTCTAGCTCACTGTCTCATTGAGGCTAGCCTTGAAGTCCTAGTCTTCCTCCACCTTTCAAGTGAGAATAATACTGAGGAACTTGGTAAAAGCTCATGTACAACTGTAAATTCAACAGCAGAACTTTCGTTAATTGACCTAAGTCCGAGGAGTGTAATCACAAACAGCTAAAATAAATGACATAGGCCATCACTTAAGTGCAATTAGTGGTGTACTAGGATATTTTCATGTTTAACTATTAGAGTAATGTTTCCATCATTTGACTAGGTTTATGCTGTTTTCATCAGCACTTGCTTGAAGTCAAGTTCAGGATTGACATATGTGACTTTTTTTTTTTTTTTTTTAGTTTTTTGAGACAGGGTTTCTCTGTATAGCTCTGGCTGTCCTGGAACTCACTTTGTAGACCAGGCTGGCCTCGAACTCAGAAATCCACCTGCCTTTGCCTCCCGAGTGCTGGGATTAAAGGCGTGTGCCACCACGCCCGGCTTCATATGTGACTTCTTGAGAAGTCAGCATGTGATTTTTTTTATCTCTATAAACTTATTCAAAATAGTGAAGTCAGTTATATTCTATTTCCGGTTTATTAACCCTACACTTTATACTGGGCCTGTCTCCATTGGTTAACTTTTCTATGTCCTGAAAGTCCTGTGTTACATGTATGTAGGTGTATGTGGTGTGGGTGCCTGTGCAGACAACAGAACACCAAGAACCTCCCTCTGTAGCTCCACCCTTTCTGTTAACCTTGGAAATTAGCTCAAGCTTTTTTTTTTTTTTTTTTGTCAGAAACTTTTTTGACCTTCACAATGAAGACATATTCCTCCAATCCAGGCCCTTCAAACCTTTATATAATCCTCTTATCTGCAGAAGGGGGGAGGAGGTTCAGGGTCATCCTAGGCTACAGATTGAACCGGAGGTGGCTCTATCACAGAACAACCAAAATGCCATTTCACTTGACATACATTCTTTCTTTGCGTTGTTTTTAGTTCTCAGGACCTGCCTGTATTCTCCTTCAAATGCTAGGTTGGAACTCTGTCTTCTTGCTTATACCACAAGCACTCTCACCCACTGGCCCATCCTTCTCGTTCCATGAAGTTCTATTGTGGGATGGGAACTTCTCTAGGTGTTTTGATCACTTCTCTCATTCAGCCTTGCCTTCCACTAGCAAGCATTGCCTGTGAATACCTTTATTATAATTGTCTCCAGAAATACTTGTTTCTTGAATTCAACATGTTTGAACTTTAAACAGTTATTTTCGATTCCTTATCACATCTGTGTTTATAAGATGCATTCTGAAAATAGAAATCCTATCCAACTGAAATGCAACTCAGCATTTTAAGGGTAGGAAGGCACAAGGACACATTGCCTCAACTGTTCATTGATTTTTATCCACCACAGGAAATACAGTCAGAGTTCTAAGCCTCCTGTTCCAGATCATATTATTTATGGCAGTGGAGAAATGAAAGAAACTGGGTAAGATTCTCTGGCCAGAGTTATGAGTAAGAGCATGAACACATTGCCCTTGGTGAATATTTTATAGCTTAGCTAAGTGAAAATGATATAGCAAGTCTGTTGTTCTGAACCAAAGTCTATACATGACTGTTGAAACAATATTTTTTCCTTTATTATAGGGATGAAAATAACCTTCCAGATCAAACCTTCATCACCCAGCAAGCGCCAGTATCAGACTCCAATAGAATGGTGTCAACTGGTGTTATTTCTCAAGGATTACAGCACTCTGACATAGTAAGGAATCTGCTCTCTAATCAAACAATATATAACTGTTAGCTTTCACTATGTGATGTCTTGCTAGGTCATGGTTCTCTACTACGCAAAGAGCTCCCAGGGATGATCATAGGCAGTGTTGTAACAATGTCCATACTAATAAGGCATATAATATAACTGGTGAGAGCCTGTAGATTACTTGTGGAATAGGCAGCTCTGTCCGATGTGCACTGCGCTATCACTGTTTCCAGTGCTGCAGAGCAAGCCTTTGTGCATACTAGGGCAGATGCCCTCACTTGTGAAGCCACCCTCCATCCTATCTTTTAGATAGGTCCTTATAAGTCTGGCTCCAAGCACAAGCCCAAATCACTGTAACCTAGAGAACAAAAGAAGAAAAAGACCACTTTTTTCAATACTGTATTTTTCCTAAGGCTTTTTTATTTGTACTTTGTTATTAATAATCAGTATAGAAGCTCACAAAATTCAATGAAGCCATATAAGGACAAAAAGGGAAAATGCTGGATTTCTGGTTTAGTGATATTAACCCAAATGTAACCAAATATAAATTGCATCTAAGAAACAAGAAACCCTTTTGAGCACAAGTAGCTGGTCAAATCTGTTAATTGTAATTAGAAATAACACAATTCTGATTAGTTGTGATTTTTTTAAAAGTAACTTCCTTTACATATAAGGAAAATATTAGGAGTCTGTGATTAAATTCTACTTGGATTTAGATAATAACCACTTTTCAACCCAGCCCAAAATTGTTGGATTAAATTAATATGAACTGTGTTTTATAAGAAAACAAAGGGCATTGCAGTCACAAAGTATAAATGTCTACTTAGCTTTAGGATGGAAAACAAAAGAAGATCAGAGTTGTGTTTTGTTAAAGTGACTGAAGCTCTGAATTCTGCCAGAGCTGGTTACTCTAATAATCTTAGATCCAAAGAGTAGAGAAGTCCAGGGTTTTCACCACCTTTAATTTTAACTCACCTGGACTGGAGCAGCACTGTCCACACACGGCTGTACAGAGCAGAGCACAGTAATGACAGTGCCACGCCGCACTAAGCACTAGAGATGAAGCAGAATCCATAGCCGCCTAGTATAGAAAGTCACACTTCAGACAGGTCAGGCAGACAGACTGTTCTGTTCAGCACATCAGTCTCTTCTGACTTAAGGTTTCGATCATCAGAGAAGCTTAAAGGCAGCTGAATAACTAGTTTAGTTGAATAAAGTGACTGAACACTGTCAAAGCATGAAACTTTGATGTTTCTAGTAGCCTAATCAATTATTCTATATGAAGAGTTCTTTCATTAAAAAGTATCAAAAAAAAGTATCAACTAATGAGAAATACTGCCAAAAGAAGAATAACAAAATTTGGCAAATAATAGGTTAAGCCTACTTAAGGCAAGAGTGTATCCACTTTCCTGATTGGAGATCCTTTGATTTCTGGGTCAAAAATCATTTGTGAAGAGATTTTGTCTAAGGCTCTATTTGCATCTGCATTAATGGCTGGAGTATTGATTTAATGGTTGTTGAGGCAAACCATGAAGAATGGCACATGTAACAAAAAGCTAACTAATCACTTCATCTTGAGGTATCCTTGAGAAGTATTTTAAGACACAAGAACATGGACAATGATAGAATTAAACAGTGGCCATGAGTCACACAGAAGAAAGTGGCATTGAGCAGAGAGCAGTCATCACAATGCTAAGAGATGTAACACTAGGTTATGTGTTAGTGTGGGGACCCGTGGAGGGCTGTATTTGAGGTTCAACTAGTGGATGAACTGTTTCAGTGACTGGAAGATCTGTCCCTACATTGACATTCCTCCCACGTTCAGAAAAGAATTGTTAGAAGACAGTTCTAAGCTCGCATTCTAGGCAAACACTTCACACTTAACAATAATTTCCTCAGAAACTGTAGAGACATATGGAGAACAGTGAGGGAGGGCCTGGCATTAGTGTTATCCTGCACTCCCTGCAACTTTGAAGGGATTGAGAGTTCTGAGAAAGAATTTAGTTGCAATATATTCCATTCTCATGGATCTGTTTTGAGCAAAGATGGCACATGAAGGCTGCCAAGAGAGATGGGAAATTACTCAGGCTGGACTGAGTCTTGAAGAACTTGTTTCTAACGCCCCATGGTAGGCATGACTACAGCAGGTGAGGAAAGAGTAGCATCTTCTTCTTTCCACTGAGACGTGATAGTCTTTAACTGAGTGTAAAACTGGATGCCCTTTAAAAAAAATCACAGAGAGAAAGAGTCAGCGTCTACTTCCTCTTTTTAAATTAGCTGTTGAAGGTGGTGCTGTGAGCTGTACTCATGCTCCTGTCTGAGTTAACGGGTGCAACAGAGCCACTGCTGCTCATGAGCTAGTATCCACAAACGTCTAGGAGGGGCAGAGAGGTGCTTACACTATCAAAAGCTGCTGTTCCTCTAGCAGAGGACGAAAGCTTTATTCCCACTAGCCACATGGCAGCTCACAACCATGTGTAACTCCAGTTCCAGGGGATCCAACACATTCTTCTGTCCTTTTAGGGCATCAATCACTACATGGTGTACAGCCATACGTGTAAGCCAAAATGTGTGTGTATACATATATATTTAATCACATATAATTGAATATATAACTTACATAGTATAAATTACATATTTAATTATATGTAATCAAGTATAAGCTATAAATATATAATATATAAGATGCAGGAGGATCGAGAGGTATAAAGGTCATGCTTGGTTTTGCAGTGAGTAGGAGACCATCTGAGGATATATAAGATCATGTCTCCAAAAAAAATCAATAAATCTTTGGAGATGTGTTTGTGGGTAAAGCAGTTACCACATGAACATTAGGACCTGGTTCAGAGAGGTGGTTACACTATCAAAACATTAGGACCCGGTTCAGACTCACAGAACCCATGTAAAGGTTTAGATTGTATGATGCTTTTTCCTCTAAACCTATTGCTTTGAACTACTCATAAAGAGACATTTGGTAAAATTTTGTTAACTTTTACAATTTTTTAGGGGCCTAGGAATTAGAGCAGCACAGCAGATGACTCCACAGTAGATGCAAGAAGACCCTTCTGTATGTAATCTTGCTCTGATATGTTCAAGACAGCTTCTCAAAGAAAAAGAGAATTCCAGCTCAAAGGTTACCTGTTTGCCATAGAAATTGGTGTCTCCCCTGAATGAAGAGCGAGAGCCGGTGAAGGAAAACATCGGCAAAGGCACTGGAATGGGGACATTCACACCCACCTAAAGAGAACAAACGCACATCAGTGTCCAAGAGTACCCCTCAAAGGACTCAAACACAGTGTCTTGTAGAAGCACAAAGGCAACAGAGAGTCATTTTATTTTTGATTTTTTGATTTTGTTTGGCTTGGGTTTTTGGGGGGAGATGTCAGTTTTAAGTAGTCATCCTGCACCTGTGCTCTATCCTAAGAACTTTTATTCCTGAGGAAGAGTTGGGGAATTGTGGGTAATTAAAGGGGCAGCGTTCAAACAAGCTGTAGTTGACTGATCATTGTTTATCGTCTCCTCTTCAGAAACAGCTGTAAGAATCTCTAAAAGTCCTATTCACAAACCTGTCCCACATCCACCATGTGAGCATATTTCCGAGCCGTGGCTCCGTTGGTGGTGAAGATGGCAGTTCCATTTCCATATGGGTTGTCATTTACAATCTTGATTGCTTCATCCAGTGTTTCTGTCTCCAAAACCACAAGAACTGGACCAAATATCTCCTCTTTGTAACAAGTCATACTTGGCTGTCAGGAGAGATAGAGCCAGAAAAGAAGTCACCTTTTTTATTTTTTTATTTTTATTCATTTTATTTTTTGTTTTTTTGAGACAGGGTTTCTCTGTATAGCCCTGGCTGTCCTGGAACTCACTTTGTAGACCAGGCTGGCCTCGAACTCAGAAATCTGCCTGCCCCTGCCTCCCGTTGTGCTGGGATTAAAGGCATGTGCCATCATGCCTGGCAAAGTCAGCTTTTTAAATTGAGTGTTTTATGCTTTTGGCATTACAAGTCACTACCCATTGTCACCAAAAGCTGCTTCCATGCCAGTGATCTTTTATCTTCTCTTATTTCTGTCCAAAAGGTAGAAACCTTTTGAGCTACCACCATATAAATCACTTGGAATTTTTGCATTCTTTGCTTTTCAGTACTCTATTTCAAGTTCAAGGCCCAGCACCAGCACCTGTACAACTTGTTTCATTACAATTTTACTGAAGGTTACATGAAAAGTCATTTTTATGAATCAAACATATATTAAGTATACCAGAACTTTCCTAGAAACTTCTTGATAAATGCCTGTAACAAAACATTCTACTCTCATTCATTTCTTTGTGTTGTGGGGAATATTAAAAATGAACTCACCAACTCTCCATGCCACGCTGGACCACAGGGCTCCCTCAGGTACACCCCCCCCTCCCAGTTCCTCTTGCTACCACGAAATGCCCCCCACACCCCACAGTCAGTCATCTCAACATCTAACTACCGGGTAGAATCAAGACTCTTAAAGCTTAATTAACCTATCAGATTTATCTATCAATTGAATTACAATTTACAAGATTCCAATACAAATAATTTCAGAGCCAATTGATAATGCTAAAAACTTTATTCCAATATTTCTAACCTTGTGAAATCATAACTACTTGCAGCTGGAAAATGCCATGCAGGTAAACGTCCTCAGCCATGGTTGTTCTCCTCCTCTGTCTCTGCAACTCTTAGCTCCACCTCCCTTTTCCCTGTCCAATCACAGGCCTCCTCTGCAATAATATAATTGGACAGGGAAAATCCTGCTACATCTTTGTTTCTAAATAAGTCTCCAATTTTGACACTGGACTTTCTTAAACATTCAGAGCACCCTTTACCTCAGCACCTAGCCAGCTGTGTTTGTTGACAATAAGTTTTCCTTTGCAGTTCGGTAGCAAGAAACTTCAATTCATGATCTTTCAGGGGTATGAAGTGAGGACATACAACAAAAAGCCTGCCTCAATTAGTCATGAACGTTAGCTGAGAGACCGTTACACTCTGTTTGATAAATAAAAATTAACACACGATTTCTTTTGTTTTCAGTCTGATAACATGGGCACAGAGGAAGGTAGTCAACAAATACTGGGTGGTTACTGTATTGATTGGGATAAGTGAACAAGTAGGAAACAGAAGTGTAAGACAAGGGTTTTAGTTCATTATAATTTTACAAAATGATTTATTTTAGCTGGGCGTGGCAGCGCATGCCTTTAATCCCAGCACTTGAGAGGCAGAGGCAGGCAGATTTCCGAGTTCAAGGCCAGCCTGGTCTACAGGGTGAGTTCCAGGACAGCCAGGACTATACAGAGAAACCCTGTCTCGGAAAAACAAAAACAAAAACAAAAAAAAAAATTTTTATTTTATGTACATTGGTTTGCCTGCATGTATGTCTGTGTGAGGCTGTCAGATCCTCTGGAACTGGAGTTACACAGTTGTGAGCCTCCATGTGGGTGCCAGGAATTGAACCCTGGTCTTCTAGAACAGCAGCCAGTGCTCTTAACTGCTGAGCCATCTCTCTAGCTCCCAATGACTAGGGTTTTAATTGCTGTTTATGGACCAAATATACCTGTTTTTACACAGTCCACAAGCTAAGAATAGTTTCTACCTTTTTTTTAATCGTTAGGAAAAAATTCAGAAGATTATTTCATGACATAAAATTACAAAATTCAGCCAGGCGTGGTGGCACATGCCTTTAATCCCAGCACTCAGGAGGCAGAGGCAGGCGGATTTCTGAGTTCGAGGCCAGCCTGGTCTGCAGAGTGAGTTCCAGGACAGCCAGGGCTATACAGAGAAACCCTGTTTCAAAAAACCAAAAAAAAAAAAAAATTCAAATGTGTGTCCATAAATAAGATTTTTTTTTTTACTGGAATATAGCCATGTATTCGTGGTTGATTTTATACTATACACCAGAATGTTTGTGACAGAAATTGTATTTTTTCAAAGCTGAGAACATTTAGCCTTCCATGGAAAGTCTATTGTAGTGGTTAATTTGTGTCATCTTGATATATCCCAGTCATCTGGGAAGAAGGAACCTTAACTGGCCTCCTTCAGATTGGCATGTGGGCAGATCTGTGTGGTATTTTCCTAATGATTGGTGAGAGAGGGTCCAGCCCACTGTGGGTGGTGCCATCACTGGGCAAGTGGTTCAGAGTTATATAAAAAAAGCATATTGCAGCCATAGGGAGCAAGTCAGTAAACAGCCTTCCTCCATGGTCTCCGCTTCAGTTTCTGCCTCCAAGTTCCTGCCCTGCCCTCCTCCCTCAGTGATTAACTGTAATCAAAGCAAACCAAACCAAACCAAATAGACCCCTTTTCTCCTTAAGTTGCTTTTGGTCATTTTTATCACAGTGATAGAAAGCAAGTCAGGACATGTGCCACATAGTGAAAAGAGCTCTGGTTGGAAGCCAGAGAGAGATTTATTTAGTTTCCAGACAGAATAACTGAGCAGTCCTGGCAAGAGTTATGATCATTTTTAAATATCTTCGCTTTGAGAGGGGTGAGATTTCATAGCCCTAAGGTGTTTTTAGCTCTTGTATTTGTGAAATAATTCAGAGTTGTTTACCTTAACATTTGAGATGATGGTTGGCCCAACAAAGTTACCATTTTCATAGCCCTTGACTTTAATTCTTCGCCCATCCAGAAGGATGGAAGCTCCCTCTTTTGTTCCGCTATCGATCAGATTGCAGACTCTCTCTTTGGCCTGGGGTGTGATCAGGGGGCCAAGATCAGCTCCAGGCTGGTCTCCTATAAACCAAGTAGAAGTGTCTAAGGATTTTATCAAAAAACTTGACTGCTGAGATAAGTTTGAATGGAGAGAAGAATTAAGGAGAGGTAATAGTAGGAACATAACTGCCCCGCTCCAGCAAGGCCAATAAAGAATTTAGTGCCTCAAAAGCAAAGGCTAGCGTTACAGGGTAGCTGATGGATACCTGCATTGCTGATTGATTACCTGCATTGACTCGCAGGTTTTTGGCCCGATCTACCAGCTCTGGCAGCCACTTCTTAGCTTCTCCGACGAGGATGGCTGTTGAAAGAGCCATGCAGCGCTGCCCAGCAGCTCCAAATGCTGCCCCGACCAGTTGGTTGAGGGTGTTTTCTTTATTGGCATCTGGCATGACTACTCCATGGTTTTTGGCTCCCTAAAGAAATGCAGAAAGTTCACATGTCCTCCTTAGCAAAATTAACTTACACCAAAAAATTAAGCAAAGATTCTGATATATGAGAACTTATAGAACGAAAATCCATCTTTTGTTTTTTTTTTTTAGTTTTAACTTTTGAAGTCTTGGGAATTAAACCTCGCCCTCATGTATGCCAGGCAAATATTGGTCTTTTATTTTGAGGCAGAGTCTCACTGCGTTGCCAAAGGTAGTATTGAACTCACTCCATAGCACAAACCAGAGATTTTTTTTTACTACTGCATAAGTTTAAGCAATACTACATGGCTCCATGTTTCTTTAATCTCGTTGAGAAGCTGATATGTGTTTATTTAAATCAAAACTATTAACATGGTGGGCAGGGGAAGACCCAGCTACTTTCAAATTGACAGGTTGAAAAACTACTAGAATACAAAAGTAATCCAGGTATTGTATGAGGACATATGAGAAAGTGCCCTCTGTGGACTAGCCCTTTCCAACTCCTTAACAAACTGGTCATGGTAAAGATGAAATAATCTTAGGGATAATCAGCTCTTTATCTTTTTTCTTTTAAAAAATTTTTTTCAAGACAGTGTTTCCCTGTGTAGCCCTTGCTGTCCTAGAATTCACTCTGTAAATTAGGCTGGTTTTGAACTCAGAGACCTGCCTGCCTCTGCTTCACTGGGATTAAAGTCATGTGCCACCTGGCTCTCTACCATATTTTAAAGCCATATCACTAGTAGAGTACACTTTTTAAAGAAGCAATAAATAAGGTCAAGAAAGTGAAAATTTGGCTGGTACTACTTAAAGACTAACAGATTTAGTAACAGTTTTGAGGAGGACTGTGCCTTTGTCACCAAGATCTATTGTATATGATGAAAGATAATTATAACAGTAAAATGTCATGAGGTTCAGAGACTCACAGAGAAGACGATCAGGATGAAATGACAAACACTGGCCTTTCTGAGACATAGGATGAGTGGCCTGTCTACTGCAGGACAGTCCCTAAGTCTTACATATACACATAGCCAAGTTTGAGGAGCTAAAGGGATGAGAAGTCACCATATTGGCTTGAACCCTCTTGCCATTTCTTGATCCTCTTTCGAAGATGTACTCTCCTGCCTGGTTGGATCCCACAAAGCTGATTGCCTTGATGTCTGGATGATCGCAAATAAAATTTACAGCTTTGAAAAGAAAAGAAATGATTACCACAAAGAATTAATAGCCTACAGGCTTACCAACAGCAATTCTCTCCTTCTCCCACATTGTAAACTAACATTCGAACATTTCTACATGGAAATCTCACTGTGGTGTGCTCTTTTTTCTCTTAAGTTATAATTTGTTTTGAAACAGGGTCTCACTATGTAGCCCTGGGTGGCCTTGAGCTCACTAGACTAGGCTGCTCCCAAACTCACAAGAGACCCACCTACTTCTGCCTCACAAATATTGGTATTGTAGTCATGGGCCACCACACCTGTCATTAAATTACAAATTATATTTAACTTGTTTATTCTCATTAATACTCCAGAATTTCTAATTCTAATCTCTGAAAGCCATAATTTCTTTAAACTTTATATTCATTGTGTGTGTGTGTGTGTGTGTGTGTGTGTGTGTACAAGTGTGTGTACACGTGTGTTTACGAGTGCAACAGAGAACAGCTGTGTGGAATTGGCTCTTTTCTCCCACCTGTATGTGAGTCCTAGGGACCAGGCTTGGGTCAAGTGCCTTTACATGTTGATCCCTTTAGACAAGCCATAAAGCCTACAACTTCAATTTCCTCAAATACAGTAACATTCATTCAAAACTTGACCTTTTTATTTTATCTTTAAGAATATCTTATATCTAAGATTCTCAGATATTTACACCCTCATACAAGAAGGAGGTAGGGAAGAGTATAAGTAAGAAGCAGCCTTCTAGGATAGATGTATCCTAACTTCCCTACTTCCTGTTACAACTAGGGAAATTGTAACACATCATGTTACTTAAAACAAACTACTTAATTGCACTCTGCCTTTATCTTCTTGATAAAGCACCCTCCTTAAAGGGTTGTTGAGATATTAAATGAGAACATAAACTTCCTCTTTAATCTCATCTTTCAAGGTGTTCCACGTGTAGACTGGAGTAAGAATCATGGCTACTCGTTAGTTACTTTAGCTCACCCAGATGGCAAGATGGTTAAGATGTTTGAAGGTCACTGTTAATAAATCCTTCATCCTAAAATACCCAATCACAGGGCTGGAGAGATGGCTCAGTGGGATAGGAATGCTTCCCACTCGCCCAGAGGATATGAATTCAGTTCCCAGCACCCATACTGCACACCTCACAACCACCTGTAGCCTCGGTTTCAGGAGCTCCAATACCCTGTTCTGGCCTCGGGGGTATCCACACACACATGGCAGACACACAGAGTCACATGCACCTTAAATAAACATTAAAAATCCCAATCAATTTTTAACCCCTTAGTTTCTTTGGGAGTCAGATTCAGTAGTCATATAAAAGAGTTACCATCATGTTGTCCATGGATAATGTTCAGTGTTCCGTCCGGGGCACCAGAATCCTGAAGCAACTTAGCAAGGAGCATAGTTGCTCCAGGTACTCGCTCTGATGGTTTCATTAGGAAAGTATTTCCACAAACCATAGCCATGGGAAACATCCAAAGGGGGATCATGGCAGGAAAATTAAATGGTGCAATGCCTGCACATACACCCAGAGGCAGACGGTAGGAATAAAGGTCCATGTCTTTGGTGATAGATGGCATGGTCTCTCCCAGCATGAGGGATGTCACACTACAGGCATGCTCAACCACCTCTGGAAGAGAAAAGACATCAGTGAGGTCACCACCTTTCCATGCTAAATACTACTTAGCTTTGTCACGCTCTATTCGATCCTGACAATCAGGGGTGGGTCATGCCACTGACAGTGATTTGTCCTTCCATGTTCCTCAGATTCTCTGAGGGGGTAAAAAAGGATAGTAAGTTGCATATATATTCTGAAATATCATTTGTGCTTAAAAAAAAAATCAGTAAATTAGTCTCAAAAGTACCTGACCAATATTGCCTTAAAATTATGTTAAGAGGTATTGCTGGGCATGGTAGTACACAACTTAAAATCCTAGCACATGGTAGGCTGAGGTAGGAGGACTGTGGGTCAGAGCCAGCCTTGGCTACATAGTTCCAAAGCAGACAGTGAGTCTCTACCTTAAAAGATGAAAAATATATATATATATATCACATGAGAGCAAAATCTACACAAAGAATCCACCTTCCCAGTGTGGGGTCTGCCTCCCATATTATTTTGATCTCTCCCACAAGTCCAGTGAGGGGCTCCCAGCTTACGAAGGCCTCGGAATACATCTCCTTCAGCATCAGCAAGAGTCTTCCCTTGTTCCAATGTGATTAACCTGGCAATTTCTTTCTAGAAAGAAAACATATGAATAGAAACTAATCTATGGATGTTCCTTTACTTACTTACTTGCTTGCTTGCTTGATGTTAGGGATATACTTCATGATTTTGTTGTTGTTTTGAGACTAGATCGCATGTAGCTCCGACTAGCCTCAAACTTACTTTGTATTTTTCGCTCCTGATCTTTCTACCTCCACCTCCTAACTGCTAGGATTACAGACATGAACCACCATGTCTGGCTGAATCCGGGGTCTTGCTCATGGTCACTGTGGTGGTTTGAATACGCTTGGCCCACGGGAAGTGGCACTATTAGGAGGTGTGACCTTGTTGGGGTAGGTGTGGCCTTGTAGGAGGAAGTATGTCACTGTAGGGGTGGGCTTTGAGGTCCTATTCTTTTTTTCCCTTCATCATTTTATTTTATTTTATTTTTATTGGACCTTTTCTTTATTTACATTTTAAAGGTTATCCCCCTTCCCAGTTTTCCTCCCTCCCAGAAATACCCAATCACATCCTCCCTCCCCCTGCTTCTATGAGTGTTCCTCCACCTACCCACCCACTCCCACCTCCCTGCCTATGATTCCCCTACACTGGAGCATCTATTGAGCCTTCATAGGACCAAGAAGTCCTATTCTTTTTTTTTTTTTTTTTTTTTTGGCTTTTCGAGACAGGGTTTCTCTGTCTAGCCCTGGCTGTCCTGGAACTCACTCTGTAGACCAGGCTGGCCTCGAACTCAGAAATCCGCCTGCCTCTGCCTCCCGAGTGCTGGGATTAAAGGCGTGCGCCACCACGCCCGGCCGAAGAAGTCCTATTCTTAAGCTCTGCCCACGATAGAAAAGACCTTCTTCCTGGCTGCCTACAGAAGACAGTCTTCTCCTGGCTGCCTTTGGATCAAGCTGCCTTTGGATCAAGATGTAGAACTCTCAGCTCCTTCACTAACCATGTCTGCCTACAGACTGCAGACATGATGATAATGAATAGAAACCTCTGAAACTATAAGCCACCCTGTACTGGCTGGTTTTGTGTGTCAACTTGACACAGACTGGAATTATCAGAGAGAAAGGAGCTTCAGTTGGGGAAGTGCCTCCATGAGATCCAGCCGTGGGGCATTTTCTCAACCAGTGATCAAGGTGGGAGGGCCCCTTGTGGGTGGTGCCATCCCTAGTAGTCTTGGGTTCTATAAGAGAGCAAGCTGAGTAAGCTGAGCAAGCCAGTAAGAACCATCCCTGCAAGGCCTCTGCATCAGCTCCTGCTTCCTGACTGCTTGAGTTCCAGTCCTGACCTCCTTAAAAGTGATGAAGAGCAATGTGGAAGTGTAAGCTGAATAAACCCTTTCCTCCCTAACTTGCTTCTTGGTCATGATGTTTGTGCAGGAATAGAGACCCTGACTAAGACACATCCCCAATTAAATATTGTCCCTTATACGAGTTGCCTTGGTCATGATGTCTCTTCACAGCAATGAAACCCTCCCTTACGTTCACTAAGCACAAAGTCTACCACTGGGCTCTATATCCCGCTCCCATTTTCCTCCAAGGAAGAACGAAGGTGAGGGAGAACTCGGATGAGGGGAAGGGCCCTGACCAATGTCCTTCTATGTTGTAGAGTTAGCGCAGACAACTGAACAAGGCTCTGAAGAGGTGACCAACATACCCTAGGAAACAGGCTAGGAGACTACCCAAATTTCTTACCAGGTTTTCTTTAATGAGCTGCTGATAACGAAGCAGGACCTGCTGCCGGCTTAAAATAGATGTGTCTGCCCAGGCAGGGAAAGCACGTTTGCAGGATTCAACGGCTGCATCCATTTCATCTTTGGTGCACTGAGGAACCCTACCGACAACCTCATTGGTGGCCTGAAAAGAAGCCAACACATTTTGCCTCACTTCCCCAGGTTGGCCCAACTCACAGCAGCAACATTGTACTGTGTGGGCGAGCTCTAAGCCCCCACTTTGCCCCTTCCTCCCAAAATTCTAGGTTAGCAGGTTTAAGTCCCCCAAAAGTTTTGCTTACTGGGTTGTGGATGTCAATCCACTTGTCACTTTTGGAGTCGACAAATTTTCCATCAATGAAGAGCTTCACAGTTGGCTAGGGAAAGACACACACACACAGGCAAAAAAAAAAAAAGTTAATTATTTTGCTTCTCTCTCTCTAGTAAAGAAAGAGTTCTGGTGTATACTTGGATCTAATTGCTAAGCTTTCTCTCTAGCCCCTTTCCCACCAAAAATTTAAACTTCCAGTAGCAATGGAAGTGCTTATCCCTTATGACACGGCTAGTAAAGTTCAAGACGGAAATAATCCAAAAGAATGTAAAAACTGCGTAAAAAGACTTATTTCACAATACTAAAAAACTTGAAGCACATTAAATGTTATTTGAAAAAGCTCAAATTATCTACCCCTGATGGAATATTACGCAGCCATTAAAAATTATAAAGAACATTTGCAACACTGAAACTATTTAAAACATAATAGATATAGTTTCAAGAAAAATAAGATAAGATGTTTTTCTGGGCATGGTGGCATGTAGAGGACTAAAAAGGACTTGTGCACACAGACAAGCACTGGAAAAGCCAGGAATGCTAAACACACAGCTTACCTCTCAACGGAATGAGGTGTGTAGCTGCTCTTCCTGGAATGCCAGGAAGCATTACAACCTGGTGATCCTTTGTTATCTGATGAGACAGGTTCTGCCTGTATCTCCCAGAATTCACTCTTTGACTTCTCCTACAGCCTTCCCTCCTAAATCTTGAGCATTGCTTTTAAGCTATAAAACCCATTCTTATGAGTAATCTCATTTGTATTTTATAACAGCCTAAGTGACTTCTATGTTATCTTAGATCCAGGCCAATTCTGACCGCCACAGGAGTTAGGTTTGACTCATCAAGCTTGATATACCCAAAGTCTTGGGCATTATCTCTGAGTCAACAGTATCCATTCTTGTGAAAGAAGCAAGATGTACTTTGTAAAGAATCCCAATGTAAATGTCTTAAACTGTTGTACACTTAGGACTGAGTTAATTGTTATCTGAATACTTTTTTTTTCCAAAAAAAATGTGCTGTATTTAAATATGACTACGGTAAAATGATCTGGGCCAGACTTTATAAGTCTTGGTATAGTGTTGGTTACAAGAAAGTCAGACTGAGTCAAGTTTCATTCTTACCTCCCTCTGATGGGTTTTTTCCCCCTGTCTGCTGTAAAGCCTGCAGGGGAATTGACACAGCAGCACACATCTGTTTATCCCAGCATTTGCACAGGTAGGAGTTGAAGGCTAGCCTGATCTACATGAGTTAAGACAAGCCAGGGCTACATAATGAGACCTATTTTTAAAAACACAAAACAAGGGGCTGGAGAGATGTCTCAGTGGTTAAGGGCACTGGGAGCTCTTACAGAGGACCCAGGTTCAATTCCTAGCACCCACGCACAACCACCTGTAACCAGCTCCAGGACACCCTCTTTTGGCCTCTGCAGGACATGCAGGTAAAACACCAATAAACACATAAAATAAAAATTTAAATAAAAATAAATAAACCCCACAAAACTAAAAGTCACATTTTGATCACAATCAGCTTGAAAATTACACTGGATTATTTCTCAGAAGTCCATCTTTAGCTCCTAAGTTACTTACCACTGATGAGGAAGAGAAGGAGGATGCTGGATACCATGCGGAGTTTACCTTAGAAGAAACCTATGGGGTTAAAAAGTGTCTGATTAATTTCTGATGCAGTGGTACACACTTTTAATCCCAGCACTCAGGACACAGACAGGTGGTCTCTGTGACTTGGAGATAAGCTTGGTCTGCATTGTGAGTTTCAGGCCAGCTATGGCTAGATACTAAGACCCTATTTCTTTCTTTTTGTTTTTCTTTTTAAGGTTAATTTATTTTTTATTTTATGTATACGAGTACATTGTAGCTGTCTTCAGATATAACAAAAGAGGGCATTGGATTCCATATAGATGGTTATGAGCCACCATATGGTTGCTGGAAACTGAACTCAGGACCTCTGAAAGAGCAGTCAATGCTATTAAACACTGAGCCATCTCTTCAGCTCCAAGACTCTATTTCAACAAAACACAATTTGATATAGAAAAGCATATAAAACTTGACAAATGGCTGTTATAGTGCTCAATATCATATAGCTACTGTGATTACAGAAAGGATTTAGTGTTTGGTCTCAAGGACCATATAATTTTGTTTTGAGACAGTCTCCCTCTATAGCCCAGGCTTTCCTGGAACTCATTATGTAGCTGAAGCTGGCCTTGAATCCAACGATTCCCTTCTAGCCTCCTAAGTATAGGAGTATAATCATAAGCCACCACACAATGCTTAGGGTCATATGCCTTTTTATTTGTTTTGTTGAGACAGGTGTCTCTCAAGAAAGTCCTGGATGTTCTGGAATTCAATATATAGACCATGCTGTCTTTCAACTCACAAAGATCCTCTTGCCTCTGCCTTGGGAATAAAGGAATGTGCCACCATTCCTGGTATCTTTTTTTTTTTTTTTAATGAAGTTTAGTTGTAGGTAAAAATACTGAGACTGGATCTCCCTGATCCTTCCCATTATCCCCCAGGTGTTAAGGATCAAACCAAGGGTCTTATGTATGGCAGCAAGCATTCCATCACTGAGCTACACCCCAGCTTATACTGTATAGTCTTTATTTAAAAGAAAAAGACAAGGCCAGGTGCTATGGCATAGGTCTTTAATTCTAACCCATTGGTAGGTGGGAGCAGGCAGAATTCTGTGAATTCAAGACCATTCTGGTCTAAACAGTGAGTCCCAGGTCAGCCAGAGCTATTTTTGAGAGCCTGTTTCATAAAAAGGGTGGGGGTGGATTAGGTCACCATAAACTCAAGGCTGGCCTGGGGGTCTACACAGTGAAGGCCCCAGACACAGAAAGTTATAGAAACAATAAATCATGAAGATCAAGTCCTAGCTTGCCAAGGAAGTCTTAATTTAAGGAACCTTTTGTATATTTTGCAAAAAACAGTCACTACAAATCTAAACGTACTTAATATAATATCTAAAGAAAGTGTTGAAGACAGCATAAATCAATATAAATATAATAAACCATAAATAACATTTTCTATACTCAATGTAACTGCAGATTAAATAGTAATAAAGTACAATATATATGCTCACACATACTTGAATACAAATGTTCATAGCGCCTTTATTTTCATTAGCCCCAAACTTGGTAGTGACTTAACTGTCCACCATTAGATAATATAATCAAGGTGCAGATGTATGAAAATATCACAATGGGACCCATTTTTATAGAATATATGTTAGTAGTAACATTTTTAAAATGCAGTAGTTGAGTAACAGATGAGGGTGGAGATCCTTCGGGAGGCTGAAGCCTCATTTACTCCAGGCCAGTCTTGGGTACCAAGTGAGATTCTGTTCCAAGGCTGAAAAACAACAAGCTGAACCACTAGATGATCCATCGATATAAAGAAAGCTAGGGAACCAAGCCCATATCTAACATCATCAGATTTGTCGGCACCCTTGGGTGAAAGGGTCAGCAGTAAGGAGAGCTAAGAGGGTACTTTTTGGAGTAACGGATATTTTTATTATCTTGTGATACTTTCACAGGCAGTAAGTCTTACCAAAGGGATTATGTACATCTTATTTTGTGTCAATTTCACTTTATAAGGCTATTTTAAAAACAGTACAGGTATCTCATGGCAGACGAACATGTTATTTTGTAGGGTAAAAAAAAAATCAGGGAGTCGAGGGAGGCTCAATTATAATAATGTTAAATCTCACGTTGTATTTCTAAAACAAAAATGTTCAACGTATTACAAAAGTTGACTTGAGAAGCAGTCCAGTCAAAGATAAAGGGAAGCTGGGCTGATGGTTTCTATGGCCACTGGTCACTCTCGCCTCTTGAGAAGGTGATTTATGACAGTGCTCCCCTTGGCTATGGTCCACTCTCACCAACAGAGCGCTTCACTTCTATGCCATACTATGAGTGTCTCCCTTGAGTTCTTTCGATGGCGATCAACAAGAACCAGGGAGCAGGGGAGAGCAACACAAAGTCCCAGTGAGCTCTGGGTTCTCACCCTCACCCTGAGATCTCCGAAGCTGACACCTGAGTTCCTTCTCTCAACTACCTGTACTTCCTTAACTCCCAACAGCTCTTTGATCCACTCCAACCTTCATGAGTAAGTTCTAACCACACAGCAGAAGGGACTGGCTAATTACTCTCTGTTCCTGAAGTCCTTTCTCTTGTCTCCCATGATGCCCTGCTGTCTTCTTCACCCCTCTCTCCCTGCTTTTTTTCTTTGTTTCCCCTCATTATCTCTTTTGCTGGATCATTCTCCTCTTCTGGCCACCAACTCCACTGCCCAAGTTAGTCCCAGGATTTTCTTCTCATCCTTTACATTCTCTCTAAGTGAACCCAGGAACTGCAGTGGACTGCAGTTGGATCCTGCTGATGCCCAGGTCTGCAGTCCTCAGCCAGTCTTCCTCTTCAGGTAATACCTATATAACTATTTTCACACCTCTACTTGGGATCCTGCTGAAAAGCTAGACTCCTCCCTCTCCTCCCACCTGTTGGCTTTACTTCCTAGAGCCCACCCACCTGCGCGCGATGGTCCTTAGTTATCTGGCTGACCAAGGCAAATTCTGAAAGTCACCTCATCACCTCCCTTTTGCTTCTCAGTGAACCAAACATGTCTTGGCACAAGTCACATCTGACAAGTCCTGGCACAAGTCACATCTGTCTTCCCACAAGTCTCTGAACACACTGTGCTCTCCTCTAGCCTCCCTGTTCTTTTCCAAGCCTGATAACCATCTCTGTCTCTCCTTTAGAATTCATTAATGGCTTTCCAACAAAACTCATAGTTTCTAACCTAACATGTTCTGAGTCTAGTTTCTATTCTTCAAATGGAAATAAATAGGGTCTTTCTAAAATGAATTAGGCAAAAACATTAACAAATTCTCAGTCTATTCAAGGATACATATTATTCCCATATGTAGAACCCTTCCATGCTGGGAGTACACCTCAGCCTTAAGTAGCCCATGTCTACAAGGGCCTGGGTTCCATTTTTAGCAACACAACATAAGACAGCAACAAACGCTCTGATGGCTTTCCATTGCCCTTGCAGTTGAGATTAACGTCCCTGGTGTTCAGAGCACACCACATAGTATTTTTGCTTCTTGAACTTCATAGTTTGCTTGCTACTTCATCCTTGCTCTCGGTCCCAACCTTCCTGGAGCTAGACATTATACAGTTCTGTCCCCAGGGTGGCCCAAGACTTCTGGGACATGTTTTATCTTCCTTGTTGTGCATTCTGACGCTGATCCATTCTGTCGGTTTCATTCCACTTACCTGGCTCATTCTTAACTCTCTCTGGAACTCTCAACCCCCCAGATATGGGATAAACACCTAAATGTGAAGTTCATTGAGCACCCAAATGCCTCCATTTTTCATTCCACATTCTAGGATAATAGCTTGTTTAATTATTAAGTGTCTCTTCAGGTCACGAGACCATTGTGTTCTCTGCCCCTAGCATAATTGCTTGAACAGACTGAGAACTTGTTAATATTTTGCAGAATCAAGGGATGAATAGTCACCAAGCAGTAATTTGTTACTAATATTGTTTCCTGTGTTCTCCCTTAAGGATAGAAAGTGTACAGATCAGGTAATTTCAGCATTCCAAATCAGTTGAGCTTTGTGCTTTCAAGTGTACACTGGTAGACAGTGGACCCAATATAATGAAATAGCACCATGTAGCTTTCACAGAGTTATACCTCATATGTTTTGCATTTTCTAAGAAATACTCACTAGAACAATTCTTGAATAAACTAGCCTATGACTTCCACTGTCTAGGGCGGTGGTTCTCAACCTTCCTAATGCTACATCCCTTTAATTCCTCATATTGTGCTGACCACCCCCCCAACCATAAAGTTATTTTCGTTGCTACTTCATAACTATGATTTTGCTACAGTTATGAACCATAATGCAAATATCTGACATGCAAGATATCTGATATGAAGGGTTGCTCAAACCTGAGGGGTCTCGACTCACAGATCGAGAACCACTGCTCTAGATATTAATTTCCTACCCCCCCCCCCCCCCCGTTTCCTTTGTCTTCTCTCCTTGACTAATGACTTCATAGCCTTGCAACATACAAACCCAGAATCATCCCCTTTAAGAAGCTTGTGGCAGAGCCGGGCATGGTGGCAAGAAGCTTGTGGCAAATTGGACACGTTGAGTGTGGGACTCTTCCCTTCATCACTTCAGTACCCTCGGCACCCCCAATTGTCTAGCGCTTTCATTGCATTATAGTTGTGAATGTTAAAAGTCTAGGATGGAGCAAAGGAAGAAGGAAGAGCATGCCAAGATCGAAGGCCTAAACTCTCAGCTCCATCAGTTACTAACTAGGTCACCTTGAGACAGTGCCAGCCAACTCACTTCACCACATTTAAAAATTCTAATCTTCCCAGAGAATCTTAAAACTAGAAAGTAGTAGAGTTGGGGTTAAATTCACAGATTTGCTCTGCATCATGGAGGCAGGTCACTGGGTCTCTTTAAAACTGGTTGTCTTGTCTCTGAATGGGAAAGATAATATCCCACAAAACAGCGGGGCGGGGGCTAGGTTAAATTCTTCTAATTCCAAAACAGAAAAGATAGGCTGAATACTTAAAATAACTGAGAACTCGCCTATTACTTTGCATGCTGCCCTAAAAATAAATTTTAAAAACTCTGAAATATAATTTGATCCTTTTTAGTTTCTTCTGTTAGTCCTTTATGATTCGTGGCTGTGGAACATGTTCTCTTTTCTGTGTATCTCTCCCCTCCCCCAACACGTGCTCGAGTGTGTGTGTGTGTGTGTGTGTGTGTGTGTCTTAGTGAGTTATCCAGGTGTTTTGTTGTTGTTGATTTTGTTAAGGTTTTGCTGTTTTTTAGTTTTTGTGTATGTATGATTGTATGCAATATGCATAACAGGTGCCCTGGGGAACCAGAAGACATAAGATCTCCTAATGCTAAAGTTAGAGACAGGTGTGAGCTACCTACCCAGTGTGGGTGCTGGAACGGAACACCAGCCCTCTGAAGAGGAGTTAGCACTCCTGGCCTCCCAGCTAGCTCTCTAGCTCTGCATTTTATTTTAGAAAGCATTTTTGTTGAGTTTTTTTTTTTCCTTTTGTAACCATTGACTGATTACTAGGTTCCACTGAAGAGTCTTCAGGCATGTCAGTATACAATGTTGCCTTTCATCCTCTTATTTAACTGCCCTCCTCATTTCCGCTCCTGCTCTCTGGTCGATTCCCTTCCCAGGCTGGCTTTGAAGTGGTCTCTAGAGATTTTCCTGCCTCTGTTCCTCCAAGAACTAGGCCTGCATACATGTACCACATGTGCACATAGATTCGCCTTTATCAAAGTGTCAGATTACAGTAACTAATTGTTTAAGAACTGTTTCTGGTCTTTTTCCAAGTCAGTACAGAGGTTTCTACAATTTGGTTTTTAGAAAGAAAAAAAAAAGTATTTCTTCCAAAAATAACATACATGGGAAGAGAAATTCTGCTCCTTTATGCAAAGGACAAAATACCTTAGGATTTTCAGTGACTCATGGTGATGGGGTAATGACAAGAGGGGAGAGATTTCTTTTTTATAAAGGATTTTAAGAGGTTGGGAATAGAAACCCTAGAGAGGCAATGCTCTGTTGCTAGAAAAAGATACCAAAATAGAAGTAGGGGAGTGAGGTCATGCCAACCACCAAAGACCTCCAGCTCATTTTCTACACTGTCCCATTAAATGACATTCAAACCTGAACCTTTGGGGACTCCACCAAGAATCAAACACATGCACACATTTCTGCAGTAGAACTCCTAAAAACCTGATGAGCAGATATTAAATTTTATATAAAAGTGCAACAGGAGCAGGGAGTGGTGGCTCACGCCTTTAATCCCAGCAGTTGGGTGGCAGAGTGGGCCTTTAATCCCAGCACTTGGGTGGCAGAGGCAGGCGGATTTCTGAGTTCGAGGCCAGCCTGGTCTACAGAGTGAGTTCCAGGACAGCCAGGGTTATACAGAGAAACCCTGTCTCGAAAAGCCAAAAAGGTGCAACAGGAGACATTCCTAGGCTGGATAAGTAAGAGATAGTGTTGCTTAATGCTGGATTATGAATCTTGCCAGGAACAGATCAAGTCTTGTCTCAGATTCTAAATCCACGCTAAGATGCAAACACGGGGGGAAAAGCTATAATCAAAGCTGGGGATTGCCGGCACCAGCATCTGGAACTCTACAGCTTCCCTTGCGCTGACATCTGTGGGGTTCCAACCACAGCCTAGAAGAGGGTATGTCGGCACTTGAGAACTGATTTTTGGAACGTGTCTTCCCAGGCTCTTATTTTCTACCACGTGTTTGGGGGGGAATGTTTAGTCTTTTGAATGAAGTAGTATTAGCAAAACAACATGCCCTTATTTATCTCCAAAAGTTTAACTTCGCTGAGAAAGTTTAACTTGGCCCAGAGCTTGGGAAAAATCACTAAAAGCCCGAATGTTTGTGAAAACTAGCAAATGGTTGCCTTTGGCGTGAAAACCTAGGGTACAGGTCTAGGAGATTCAAAGTTCCTTCTCTGATCCTTGTTCCATGTCCCTAATGAGCTCCCATCCCCTCTTACCTCACATAGAGGCGAATGAGGGAAGGGACGCTCCTGGCAAAGGAAAGTACTCTATGTACAGCGACCAAAAGGAGGAGTTTCTGGGGCACAGAGGTGGCTGGTACAGAGGTGAAAGAGAGACGGTGGGAGGAACCAAAGAGAGAAAGCAAGCCAGCATGTGACAGCAAGGACTGAACTGGACTGGAGATGGGTGGGTCAAAGCTAAAAAAGAAAAGGCTCAGGAGTAAAAGGGGGGGTGGGGTGGGGAGCAGGCGTGACCGTCCGGGGCTGCATCCCAGGGCCAGGCGGTACGGAGTGACAGCACGGACGCACGGGTCTGGTGGAACACAGGGGTCTGCAAAGAAGGGGCTGGGCCAAGAAGTCTGTCCGGCAGAAGCATGGTTTAGAGACGGGGCGGAAAGGACCCATTTCTAACATCATGGTCCCTCGTCGCCACCCTCACTCGCCTGCAGGATCCGGGACCGCATTGCTGCCGCTGCCGCCACTGCCGCCGCCATGGCTCACCACGGACTCTGCCCAGCTCCCCTGCGCCTCCGCTGCCAGTGCCTCCCCTGAAGCAACACCGCTAAGCCACGCCCAGAACACGACCGAGCCTCTCCATTGGAGGGAAGGGCCACTTCCCATAACCAATCACTTATCAGAACCCCTGACTCCACCCATCACTCCCAGCCCTGGGAATAGGTGATTGGTCAAAGGTGGAAGCGTTCTCCGCTTCTCTCACTTCAGCCTATTTTTGTTGGCCGAAATATGGAGACGCCCCCTCGACTTGGTACTGCATATTAAGCACATAGGGAAGACGCCCCCTAACCGGGAACTCTGATTGGCTTTAGGTAGGCGCCCCAAGGTCCCACCCCCTTGCTAAGGAAAGTAAATAAGGTCCTAGAAGAGTTTTACCTACGTTCCACCTTAACTACCTCTCAGTGGGTGGGGCTGCTGTCATGGGTGGGACTAGGCAAATGTTACCCTATGAAGTAGGGAAACGAGGCCGGGCTGTGAGTTAAGGATAGGTTATCCCTGTTAGGGGCGTGGCTTGCGGATCCTCGCTTTCCCGCCGACGGTTGGCCGCGTCACGTGACATGGGCTGGAAGATGGCGTCTCCCACAGACGGTAAGAGCCGGCTTGGAGATTGTTGGCCTGTGATATCATTATTTGCTTCTCTGGGAACTTCCCCTATCTTCATCCTTACAATTTTTTTTTGAGCCCCTCTCCTTTCTCTCTCACTTCTCTCCTTTGGGGTATGCCGGATTTTCAGCTAGCAGGTGCCTAGTACCAGGTCTCATTGCTGTGTACTAGGTAGGTGAAGGAGTCCATCAACCGGAGACCCTATCCCGGAAAAAGGACAGAGGTCGCTCCGGCCCATCGGTGATGCTGAGGGTTCAAAAGGAGCTGCTGAGGGGAAAGGGAACTTTCTTTTTGAACAGGTCCATTGGAGTGTTGGTTCTGTTCTCATCTCGGTAGAGCTGGTACGAGTCTCTCAAGCTCTATAGCTGTGAAGTGAGTGGTGACTGCCATGAGGTCTAGGGTTCATCTCTCTACCGAGCCGGCAGAGAGAGATGTTTCCGTAGGCTGAGGGCAGGAGCAATTCTGCCTATACGTCGTCTAAGATGTAAGTCATCTCAGGTGGCAAATAGGTGTTCTTCTTATATCCGCATGCGGTCCTTCTTTAGTATTTGGAATTCAGTATCTCAGTTTATATAGTTATTCTGTTAACTTTGCCCGGGCCACACCCAATTATAAAATCCAAGTCTGTTTTAGTGCATAAATTTAATCCTAGGGCTTTGTTTTTGTTTTTATTTTGTTTGTTTGTTTTTGTTTTTTTCGAGACTGAGTTTCTCTCTCTGTATAGCCCCGGCTGTCCTGGAACTCACTTTGTAGACCAGGCTGGCCTCGATCTCAGAAATCCACCTGCCTCTGCCTCCCGAATGCTGGGCTTAAAGGAGTGCGCTACCACTGCCTGGCTAATCCTAGGGTTTATAATAATGCCTGTAAAGGATTTGGCTTGAAGTTAACGTTTATCCAAAAGTGAAACTGGCCTTCGTGTGTGCTACTTGGGAGATTGAGGCAGGAGGATTGTTGCTTCAGGCTTGCCTACGCTGCAGAGGGAATTGTAGGCAAATCGTGTTTCAAAAAGTTGGGGTTTAGTTGGTTGGTTTTTTTGTTTGTTTGTTTTTGAGACAGGGTTTCTCTGTGTAGTCTTGTCTGTCCTGGAACTCACTCTGTAGACCAGGCTGGCCTCGAACTCAGAGATCTGCCTGTCTCTGCCTCCCAAGTGCTGGGATTAAAGGCGAGCCCACCACTGCCCGGTTGGTTGGTTGGTTTTGTTTTGTTTTGTTTTGTTTTCCCCTGAGACAAGGGTTCTCTGTGTAGTCCTGGCTGTCCTGGAACTTGCTCTATAAACAAGGCTGGCCTCGAACTCAGAGCTCCTCCTACTTCTGCCTCCCGAATGCTAGAATTAAAGGCACCACAACACAGCTTAAAATAGTTTTATTTTAAAAAGTAAGGGAGGAGTGACTAGAGAGATGGCTCAAAGACTAAGAGCACAGGTGCTGTTCCAGAGGTCCTGAGTTCAATTCCCAGCAACCAGATGGTGGCTCCTAACCATATATAATGAAATCTGGTGCCCCCTTCTGGTGTGCAGGTGTACATGCAGGCAGAACACTGTGTACATAATAAATAAATCTTTTTTTTTTTCATAAAGATCTGTTTTTTTGTTTGTTTTTTGTTTTTAAGATTTATTTTATTTATTATATGTAAGTACACTGTAGCTGTCTTCAGACACTCCAGAAGAGGGTGCCAGATCTCGTTACGGATGGTTGTGAGCCACCATGTGGATGCTGGGATTTGAACTTATCACCTTCGGAAGAGCAGTCAGGTGCTCTTACCCGCTGAGCCATCTCACCAGCCCAAATAAATCTTTTTTTAAGTGTGAAGAGGATGCAGGGGGCTGGTGAGATGGCTCAGTGGTTAAGAGCACCTGGTGCTTTTGCAAAAGACCTGGATTCTATTTCCAGCAACCACATGGCAACTCACGACTCAGTTCAGTGGATCTGACCTCCATGAGCATCAGGCACACATGTGTTCCACATATATACCGTGAAGACAAAACAGTCATACACATAAATAAATGTGAAAACGAACAATAAGAAGTCAGCCTGTAGTTCAGCGGTAGAGAGTGTGTTTATCATGAACAAGACCCTAGGTTCAGTCTTTAGTACTAAAAAGGATGATTGGATTATATTCAAAAGTAATGATACTAGATTTTCCTCCTTCTCCGTTCTTTCCTTTTTTGAGATAGGGTCTCACTATGTAGCCCAGGTTGGCTTAAGACTCACCATCCTCATGCTTTCCTACCTGTGCCTCAAGTAAAAGTCTGTACCACTATACCTGGCCTCTTACTTAAGAAATTGTGTTCACAACAAAAGACATTCTCTAGCCTGGGTGTTTTGTTTTTGTTTGTTTGCTAAAACATCCTTTTCTTACTAGCAAAAATAAAAAAGTGTTGGTAAGATTTTTGTTGTTGTCTTTTAAAAAAATTGGGGCTCATCTTGGTGTCTGTGGAGGTCTCCCTGGAGCAGGACTTCTAAAAGCCAGTATCTTGAAGACTGTGGTGCAGTTTTTGCTGGATAAGTAAGGTTTTTAGAATCAGCGAGCATCCAGCTCTTCTTCAAATTGAAGGTGCTTGTAAGAGGAAACTTAATTCTACTAAGACAAGAGATGTGCTTATGTGTATAGAAAAGTAACACAGTGACCCTGGAGCAGACCAAACAAAAGCAGAGTGTTCTGGGGAGAGATAAGTTGTCCCTGTAGAAATGGTAGCAGCCATCATGCAAAGGCCAGTGGATGCAGAATTCATGGAATCTTCGACCTTATACAAATGTAAACTAACGAAAAGTAAATAATTCAAAGAACTTGGGTTTGTGACATTGCAGTTTCTTGAAAAGGTTGGGAAAGTGGACTTTTGAACATAGCCCTATTAAGGGGTTTTCCCTACGTGCAGATGGAGAAGGGATATCAAGTAGCCTCTTGGACAGGAGGATAGTTAAGCCTTGAAATATGAAATGTCATTGGTATGTGATGGCAGAAGTTGTAGTTGAGAGTAGAGCCAGCACAGCCTGAGATCTGAGTGGAGCAGACTGAAGGAGGAGTCACTAAGAGGAAACGGCATAGCAGTTTCATAAAAGCAGGGAGGAGCAGCATCTCATGCTATAGGAGGTCATAGAAGGGAAACCGTAGAAGTGGGGGCGCTTAGCAAAGGTAATCTTGATAACAGTAGTTTCAATGCACGAGGGACAGAATTAAGAGTTTTATAGGTTAGAGAGTGTAGGTCCTGGGGAGAGGATACATTGTAGGTAAGCATGCTAGCTTCGCAAATATGAGGACCTGAGTTTGAAGCCAGGCATGGTTGTACTGCCAGCACTGTGGGGGTGGGGAGGGCATGCACAGAAACAGCTGGATCCTGAGAGCATGCTGGCTAGCTAGCTTCTTAGTGAGCTACTAAAAGACAATAAACCTGAGAGCAAAATAAAAACATTTAGCATCCTTTTTGGTCTTTATAGTCATATGCCTACTTATTATATCCACATATGCAAGTGCACCCGTGCGAGCGCGCGCGCGCGCACACACACACACACACACACACACACAGTGTGAGGTGTGATAGTAAGGACAACAGGATACCCAGGAGGGAGGCTATGAGATTAAAGGGAGAGTTTGCATGTTTCTGTGTGTGTCTGCACTCACACATGCATATGGGTACTGGTGCATGTGTGTATATACATGTGGAGACTTGGTTAACATTAAGTATAGTTTTTCTCTTCCTCTCATTTGTTTACTTATTTTTATGAGACAGGGTTTCACTATGTAGCCCTGGCTGTCCTGGGTCTTACTATGTATACAGGCTGGCCTCAGACTCAAAGATCTACCAGTCTCTGTCTCCCTAGTGCTGGGATTAAAGTCATTCACCACCATCACACAGCGAAGTGTTCTTTTAATAAGTGAAAAAGGAGATAAATCAGGCTTGCTTGTTGGCTATAAGTCTAAGATAGAAACTTTTGGTACAAGAAGGCTGAGGTCTACAGTCGAGATTATCTTTGTTGAGAGCAGTGACACTTAGCTGACTCTAACTGGAGACAAGTTGAAGAGTGTAATGAAGACAGGTGGGTTTGCTGACACTCTTCTTTACAAGTGGTTTTGCTGTAGACTGAGCTGGTCTTTCAATGCTCCTGCCTTAGTCTCCCAAATGCTAGGATTACAGGTGTCAATCACCATATCCACCTGATACCCATTTAAAAAAAAAAAGTTCATGCCAGGCGTGGTGGCGCACGCCTTTAATCCCAGCTCTCAGGGGGCAGAGGCAGGAGGATTTCTGAGTTCGAGGTCTACAAAGTGAGTTCCAGGACAGCCAGGGCTATACAGAGAAACCCTGTCTCGAAAAACCAAAAAAAAAAAAAAAAAAGTTTATATGTATAGTTATTTTGATTGCATGTGTTTCTCTGTACTACATATGTGCTAATTGGAATTATAGACAGTTGTCAGCTGCCATGTGGTGCTGGGGATTGAACATAGGACCTCTGGAAGAGCAATCAGTGTCCTTAACCACTGAGCCCTGACTTTCTTAAACACTTATTTTAATAGAGTGGAAGTCTGAGTTTTGATGATAGAGAATCAAATTTATTTGTATTACATCATGCCCCACTAGAGTTTCAGGGAATAATAGTTCAGATCTCTGAACTTCTAATTGAGTGTTTTAGGTTACGTTCTTTGAGACTGAAATATAATAAAATGTAAAAGAATGCATTTCTCATTTCATCTTGGTGTTTGGTTCTAGGGACGGATTTGGAAGCATCTTTGCTAAGTTTTGAGAAACTTGACCGTGCCTCACCAGATCTTTGGCCAGAACAGTGTAAGTTTTGACCTTTCTCATAGTAGAATTGACACAGGAGAGGCGGTGCTCCCTTGGGAGAATTTTGCAGTGTTATCATGGATCTGATGACTAAAACTTTTATTTTGCTTTAAAGGGAAGAGATTGATGTACAGTAAAAATAAGGACTTAGTGGTTTAATTTTTCAGAACATTGCAAGAAGTGATAATGAGCTTTTAAACAAAATTATAGTTTTAAAACAATATATCTGAATTTCAGATAATACCAAGATGCACAAAGCATTTGTTCATCTCCTTTAGTGAAATAGTTAAATATTGCTTGTAATTTTATACAGACTGTTTGGACTTTTTAAAGCATATACAGATAAGCATATACATATATATATGTTGTATATATGTCTGTATGTATGTCGCACAGGAGTTTTTGTTTTTCATAATGATGATATAATATGTATATAGCTTTCAGCTTAACTTATTTAAACAAGTAATTTGATGGACCTTTCCATGTTGATCTTTGTAGGTCTGCTTCATTATTTTACGTATATTACAGTGGACAGGTATATTCTAGCTTCTATATTCACATTCTATTTGGAAACCTAAGTTACCTCATTTGTATTTCACAGGCAGTGCATTGGTGCGTATCCTTGCAGATCTGTCCTGTATGTAGAAGAGGATGACTGCCCATTTTCTCACAGTGTCACTCCTCCTTGTTATGTTTAGCTTGCATTTTTTTTTTCTAAAGATTTATTTACTTATTTTATGTACATGAGTACACTGTAGCTGTCTTCAGACACAGAAGAGGGCATCAGATCCCATTACGGATGGTTGTGAGCCCACCATGTGGCTGCTGGGAATTGAACTCAGGACCTTTGGAAGAGCAGTCAGTGCTCTTAACCACTGAGCCATCTCTCTAGCCCCCTGCATTCCTTTAAGTTAAATTATATTCATTGTTGGGCTGAGGGAAGCACCCATGTGCCATGATGCATGTGTGGAGATCAGAGGACAGCTCATCCGAGTCAGTTCTGACCTTCTACCATAAGCCTGGGACTCCACAGTTCAGGTTGTTGGGCTTGGTGGCAAGTGCCTCTCCCCACCGAGCCCCAGCTTGTATTTCTTAGTTAGCAGAATTGAGCATTATTTCACTCTACCTTTGTAATTTTAGCTTCTTTTGTTTGTCAGTGTGATAGTATCCGTGAGGCATTTGCGTAAACCAAACAGAACTGAAAAGAATGTTTAGTGATGGCCGGAGCTAGCGGGGCTGGCCGGAGCGAGAGCGAGCAGGGTTGACCGGAACGAGGATTTAAAAAAAAAAAAAAAAAAAGAATGTTAGCTTATTTATATTGTTTATTTACTTATTTTATTTGCAGCTCTGGGGATCAAACCAGGGTCATGTGCATGCTAGAAAAGCACTCTATCCTTGGTCTAAATCTCTAGCTCTGGAAAGGGAATTAAAACTTTGTGGCAAGAGCTAGCTTACTATTCTGCAGGCCCAGTCCTGGCCCTTTAAAGAAGGAGGCAGTGGTTTCTAGGAAGCTTCTCCTGCCCTGTCACTCCCATGAGAGCTTGTTTGTTCTTGTCTTCCTATGACACCTGATGGTTTTCTGATGTGCTTAAGTAATGTTGATAATCTATGCTCTGTCCTTTTCTAGAGTGTAAGCTACATGAAGGCAAGGCTTTGGTTTTTAGGGGGTTTTTTTTGTTTTTTTTTTTAAATTTTATTTATTATATGTAAGTACATTGTAGCTGTCTTCAGACACTCCAGAAGAGGGCGCCAGATCTCGTTATGGATGGTTGTGAGCCACCATGTGGATGCTGGGATTTGAACTTATCACCTTCGGAAGAGCTGTCGGGTGCTCTTACCCACTGAGCCATCTCACCAGCCCGGTTTTTAGTTTTTAAAGGTTTTGGTTTGTCTGTTTGTGTTTTGTTCTTTTCAGACAAGGTTTCTTTGTGTAGCCATGGCTGTCCTGGAACTTGCTCTGTAGCCCAGAGTGACCTTGAATTCACAGAGATCCCCCTGTGTCAGCCTCCTGAGTGCTGGGATTAAAGGTGTGCACCACCACCATCACTGAGCATTTCTTTATTATTTAAGTCCTCAGTGCCTAAACTCAAATGTTTCTTACATGAGTAACTTTTTTTTTTCTTTTTTAGTACCAGGTGTCGCTGAATTTGCAGCTTCTTTCAAAAGTGTAAGTAAATAGCTTCTGTCTGTGGAGGTTTATCCAAAGTTTGCTCTTGGGTAAAAGGCTCAAATCTTTATTTTCAAGACTAGTGTCATAGTCATCTAATCATTTTTTGACTGTAGACTTTTAAATATGTTTTATCATACTGTTAACTGCTGATAATCCTTTTCTCTGATTAAATGTTTCACTTTGGCATTCTGACCCTTGTCTGTTGGTCTCTTTGCTCAGCTCATAGGCTTTAAGGTCAAATATCTGGTGTTCTGTTCACCCCAATTATAACATTGAAACCCCCACCACCACCATTTAATGTAGGAGTTGGTTCTCTCTTTTTAGTATGTAGCTTCCTGGGGTTTGAATTCAGGTCATCAGGTTTGGCAGCAAGCTCACTACCTGCTGCACCATCACTCTGGCCTGTGGTGGTGGTGGTGGTGGTGGTGGTGGTGGTGGTGGTGGTGGTGGTTTTTTAATTCATTAGCTCTGTTTTTTTCTAGTAGTCCCTCTTAATGACCTGGGTTTGGTTTTTGCACAGGGATGAGAGAGGAGATGAGCTCACTGTAGCTGTCTTCAGTCATTGTTGAATTGCTGGGAAGAGACACCAGGACCAAGGCAACTTGTAAAAGAAGGCATTTTATTGGGGGTTTGGTTACAGTGTCAGAGATCATCATGGTAGGGGTGGGGAACGTGGCAACAAGCAGGCAGGTGTGACACTGGAGGAGTAGCTGAGAGCTTACTTATCCACAAGCAGCAGGTACACATAGAGCAAGAAACCTCAAAGCCTATTCCAAGTGACACATTCCCTCCAACAAGGCCACACCTCCTAATCCTTTCCAAACAGTTCTACTAACTAGGGGCTAAATATTCAAGTATATGTGCTTATAGGGGCTATTCTTCTCAAACCACCACCCTAACTGAGGCTGACCTTGAACTTGCCATCTTTTTTGCCTCCGTCTGCTCAGATTGCTTATCCTACCATGTCTGTTAACATTTATTATTTTTTAAGAGTTATTATCTAGGTGATTCTTACATGCAACTAGATTTGAAAGCTACCCATCTTACAAATGGGCTTACATAATTTTAAGTTTACTTATAGAAATGAGAAGATATTTAAAATGCTAAAAATTTCTACAATACAATTATGAACTCTGGCCTGGTGAGGTGGTTCAACAGTTAAATACATTTATTTATCGTCAAGCCTGGTGGCCTGAGTTCAGCCCCCTGAGCCCATCTTTATTATAACTGAGCAGCAGCATTTTGTGCAGGGACTTTTTGAAGTAAAGTCTCGACCTAGAAACTTGGTTTTAAAATTGTGTGTGTGTGTTTGTTTGTTTGTTTGTTTTGTGTATGTGGGTATTTTGCCTGCAAGTATGTCTGTGTATCATATTTGTGCCTAGTACCCAAGAAGGCCAGAAGAAGGCACCAGATCCCAAGTGACTGGCGTCCCAGGTGGTTGTGGGTGCTGAGAATCAAACCTGGGTCCTCTGGAAGAGCAGTCAGTTCCTCTTGCCCAGTGAGCCATCTCTCTTCCCACAAACCTGGATTTTTGAGATTGCAGTTTGTCAGGATTTTTAAACAGTCTGAAGGCTGTGTGACAAATATATTCTTATAAGAAGGATGTACCTGAATGAATATATTCTTATTTTATTTTCTGACAGCCCATCACAAGCTCTCCACCTAAATGGATGGCTGAGATAGAGCGTGATGACATCGATATGTTGAAAGGTATGTGATGCTGGTGTCTACTCTCCTCTTTTTTGACTTGGTTTGGGTTGGCTTGGGATTTTGAGACAAGGTTTCTCTGTGTAGCCCTGGCTGTCATGGACCAGGCAGGCCTGGAACTTGTAGTTGTGCCTGCCTCTGCTTCCTGTGTACTGGGGCTAAAGGCCTGTACCACAACCATCCAGCTTGTTTTTGTTTTAATTGTGTCTCTTTCCATTGTTCAGTTTGGTCTCTGAGCACATGAGTGTCTTTTTGTCTCAGCTTCCTGAGTACCTGGGACTGTGGACAGCCACCAAACCTTCTTGTCCTCTAACATTTAGAGGCTTGTCCTCTTCCATTTCTGTCCTTGCACAAACCCCTGGGCAGTTTTTCTGTCACAACTCCCCACAGTGGTCTTGGCTTTGCTCTGCCTCCTTTCCTGTCTTTATCTGACTGGAATGTTTTTCTCCACTTTTTGCATGTGTAGAAACGCAGCCAGTTCAAGAATCCGTCATGGACTCCTTCACTTTTATTTATTTATTTTTTAATTGACTTAATTTTGTATAATGCTTACATTAGACAAAAAAAAAATTATCCCTGAATTATGAAAGCCCTGGAGGTATGATTAAAAACCAAGGTTTATAGACAAAATGACCAGTATTTACAAACTTATAAACTTTAAATTCTGATCTTT
The DNA here is from genome assembly GCA_902729485.2 of Mus minutoides. Taxonomy (NCBI): domain Eukaryota; kingdom Metazoa; phylum Chordata; class Mammalia; order Rodentia; family Muridae; genus Mus; species Mus minutoides. The sequence continues at coordinate 7,221 of LR749876.1, read as the reverse complement.
TAAAGACTGGTCTTCACTGTAATAGAAGTGCCTTCCTTATAGTGCCCTCAGTACTATCAAATGACGACCCTTTAGTACAGTGGTTCTCAACCCAGGCATCGAGGCCCCCCTTTCAGGGTCAGATGACTCTTTNTCAGATGACTCTTTCATAGGGGTTGCATATCAGATTTATGCATAACAATTCATAATAGTAGCAAAATTACAGTTATGAAATAGCAGTGAAAATAATGTTATGGTCAGGGGCCACTGCGACATGAGGAACTGTATAAAGGGTCACAGCATCAGGAAGGCTAGGAACCACTGCCTTAGAGCTTTTATTTATTTTATTTCTTTCTGTCCTTTCAGTTTCTTCTATCAAGAATTCTGTGCGCGATAAATACTATTTTTTGATAAATAATTTAGTTCAATCAGAATGAAAATTTAAGTTAAAACATTAATTTTATGACTTTGCTCTTTTAAAAAAACAAAACAAAACAAAACAAAACTATTTTTATAGTGTTAAGAAGAGTTGTGATGGTGGTAAAGTAGTAGACTGAGATTAAGGTGAAAATCAGGGATCTTGAGCTATTTAAGCAGCTGAAGCAGTCAAGAAAGTCCCGTGTGCTAGATGCAGGTGAGGCTGCAGGATGACAAAGGAGTCCTAGAACTCCTTAATGCGAGCTAGTTCAGAAGTGTGGTCACTATCACACCTAGCAGGGCCTTCATAATTCAGAGGGAAATTTAATAATTTCTGCATGCTGAAATGCTGATTCCTTCCAATCCGTGGACAGGTTGTGTCTCAAAGGCATCTCAGGTTCATTGTCCTGATAACCCAAAGTGTTTATGTAGTAAATGATGAGTATTTGTTTCTTAAGAAAACTTTGACTGTTTAGTGAGAGTTCATGTATACTTCCTGTAAACTGACCTCTAGTTTAAACAAGGAACTAGGTGCTATTTAAATGAAAATTTGGGGAGTAACCTTTATTTTAAGTAAGTTAGATCTGGGAAGAAAGTGTAATTAATTGAAAGTAAAATAAAGAAAATTGGATTTGAAAGGGAAATTTGGATTTATATTTAGTTTTTGTTTTCTGCCATTGGGAACTTGCCGAACAGTATTTTGTTGCTGTTATTTGCAATTATGTATAATTGAAAACATGGAATTTAGAAATGGAGACATCTATTTTACATGACCAAGATATGTCTGTAAGGTTTTCTCAGTGACATGCCACATTGTAAGGCTTCATATTTTATTGGTATGTTCATTTTGTATGACAGGCAAAGTGAATGTTATAAATGGATCCTTGGGTAGGAGAGATGACTCAGCTGTAAAGGAACTTGCTCCTGGCCCTGATGACCCAAGTTTGCTCTCTAGAACCCACACGATAGGAGAGAATCAACTTCTGCTGCTTGCTCCCTGACACACATACAGTAGTGTGCACATACACACTAAATATATTTTAAAATATTAAAGAAAAAAAAAACCCACTTAAAAAGTTAAGTATAAGCCGGGTGTGGTGGCACACGCCTTTAATCCCAGCACTCGGGAGGCAGAGGCAGGAGGATTTCTGAGTTTGAGGCCAGCCTGATCTACAAAGTGAGTTCCAGGACAGCCAGGGTTACACAGAGAAACCCTGTCTCGAAAAACCAAAAAAAAAAAAACCAAAAAAAAAAAAAAAAGTTAAGTATAATGCAGTGATAGAAATCCTTACTCTTTTTGTTGAACAGTATGTAAAATTGGAGGAGAAGAAATAAGGTTCTGTCTTGTACTTACTCAGTAAGGGATTTAAGCTTGAAATCCTCCCACCCTCTCACTGTGCTAGTGATGGAGTCCAGAGCATCCTGCATGCTGTGCTAGGCCAGTGTTCTGGCATTCCAGCCCAGCTTGAAATAGTTCATTACAAGAATTGTCAGCCCAAACCAGCTGTTACTTGAGAGAAGTAGAGAGAAGTGATATTAAATATAGTCTTTTATTTCAGAACTGGGAAGTCTCACCACCGCTAACCTGATGGAGAAGGTACGAGGCCTACAGAACCTGGCCTACCAGCTGGGGCTGGATGAGTGTGAGTACTCCACTAACTCTATACGGGGCTGTGTGTGTGGGATCCCATAGTGAGTTCTAGTTAGAACTCTTGAAAATATGATTTTCCTTTTACTAAGGCAAAGACAAGCCATCTGAAGGTAAGAACTCAGTGTAACTTTGTACCTTTTGTGTCAGATGGGATAGAATATTAACTGGACTTCGTCTTTTGGTCATAAGTGATATGACGGGACTAAAATGAGCTCAATCCGAAAAGAGACTTTGTCAGTTCACATTAGTGTGTTAAAAGTCCAGCCGGGCATGGTGGCGTATGCCTTTAATCCTAGCACTCAGGAGGCAGAGGCAGGCGGATTTCTGAGTTCGAGGCCAGCCTGGTCTACAAAGCAAGTTCCAGGACAGACAGGGCTATACAGAGAAACCCTGTCTCGAAAAAACCAAAAAAAAAAAAAAAAAAAGTCCAGGGGTACAAGCAGCCTTGAGATTGTCTAGATTTGTGGCTTTTAATGATGTTACTAGGGTGTGTTCTTATTCTCGCTTTTGTGTATCTGGGCCATTAGCCCTAGAGCCTTGTGGCTGCTGCTAGCTTTTTCTCAGCCCAGGGGAGGTGAGCGAAGAGAGATCCAGTTGTGGTTTTGAATCTCATGATTCCCAAAGGAAGCAAGTGTCTTCTCTGGCTGTTCCAGAAGAAAGCTGCTGGGAGAGACTCTAGCTGTTGTGCATCAGCTCACATGATGGTGCTTGTGTCAGACCTTTGGCGATAGCAAGAGTGCCCCGAGGCACCCGGCCGAGACCTGTTGCAGATACAGCTTAGAAGGACTGGTGTGACACAGACTGCCTGGAGTGAGAGGGGTGGGATGTATGAAGACCAAGCACACAGCCGTGCCTATGAATTATGCTTTGTTTCTCAAGATGGCTCAGCGGGTAAAGATGCTTGCTGCCAAGCCTGGTGACCCAAGTTCAACAGTGCATGAACACACACACACACACACACACACACACACACACACACACACACACACACGCTAAATCAATTAAATGTAATCCTTGTTTTTTTCTTCAAAAATTTCTCATTTGTGCCCATATGCCCTTTGTTTTAAAGTTATTCCTTTAAATACTGACATCATGTTCACATCTTTCATCCCAATACTCAGAAAGCAGAGGCTGGAGGATCTTTGAATTCCAGGTAATCAGAGCTATGTTATGAGGCTTTTGTCTCAAAAACAAATCAACAGAATTGATTTCTTTGGCCTAGCCGTACCCCTCAGTACGAGAGTACTTGCCTGGCATATAGTAGGCTCTAGGTTTCGTCCCTGCTTTTATATTTAACTGAGTATGGTGGTGCATGCCTACGAATGACCACAGCACTCAGAGTTCTGAAAGAGTAGAGTCGTGAGTTCAAGGTCAGCCTTGGCTACATAGCATGACCCTGTTTCAAGAAACCAAAGAAACTTCCAAGATGATTTCTTTATATACCATCTCTCTTCTCATATGATATTCATCTGAATAGATTTTAGAGACAGTTCTCACTTTGTAAATGAAAGAAGAAATAGTTATTGTCAGTACAGTGGTTGAAACCTTGTTCTCAAGCAGTACTTCCTGAGGCTCCTAATCTGATGTGTAATTTCCTTACAAAATTCCAGTTTTGTAACTATTTGGAAAACTGTATAACTTTGTAACTTTGTTTAGAGTACACACAGCCTGAGGTGACTGTTGATGGCATTAGTTTGTCATTGTCAAGTTCAACCTCAGCGTTGTCACCTCGGCGTTGTCATTTCTAAGCTTTCCTTTCCATTGTTGTCATCTGCTGTTGGCTTCCCAGCCCCCAGCCCCAGCCCCCCACCCCTGTGCTGAGATCAGACCTAGGGCCTAAGGCAAGCGCTCCACCACTGCGGAGGCACAACTCCAGCCTTGATTAAGTTGGGTTTCTTTAACCAAAAACATTTTCAATCCCTTCAGGAATCCAGGACCGTGCGGTAAGACACCACTTAAGTTAAAACTCTTAGTGATCCTCATCTCCCTCTCCGCTGTGCTCTGGTGGTTTATTTCTTGCATTAAAGTTTATGCCTTGGCAGTGTTAATTAAAACTAAGTGTGTTATGGCTGGTGAGGGTTTATAAAGAGAAGGCTGACCTGTGGTTGTTAAGTTCATGACTGAGGGCCTTGAGGGGCTTGAGGACTCCTTGCTTTTGTTTCTAGCATTAGCTTATAAATGCTGTAATCATCTTGATAGTCAATGCCTTATCTATGCCATTTTTAGTGCAGTAAACTTTATGCTTATCATATCAAGAAGATGCTATTACCAAACATTTTTTAGCTGCACCATCTCTAGTTAGTTGTAGCTGCAGTCGCTGCATTCTGTCTAATCATATCTGCTGAGAAAAATATTTTCCTACTTTTTACTACAGAAAAAACTTAAACAGACTAAAGGAGAGAACAGAATAGTAAGGTCATGTCTGTGACTCAGTTTTTGTAATCAGCATATATCCAATTTGGCTTCACTTATAATAAGTAGCCTCTCATAGTATTATAGTCATTCTAAAGCAAGTCCAATGCCTGTATTACCACTAGTGCCAAATGGCTTCATTTATATTTACAAAAGATAAGGCTTTAAAAACATCTTAACCACATTTCCATTGTTACTTTTTAAGGGAGTTTTACAGACCAGGCATGATGGTGCACATCTGTAATCCAGCACTTAGAAGTCTGAGGCAGAAAGATTATGAATTTGAGGCCAGTCCTCTGGGCCATAGAGTGGGTTCCAGACCAGCCTGGGCTATCTTGGCAGCCCTTCTAGATAGAAGGAATAGGGAGGAGGTGTCTAACCATGTTGCTTACTTAGGATGCTCTCAAACTCATGGTCTCAACATCCCAAGTAGTTGTACTACAGACCTGTACCACCATGCCTGGCTTATGCCTAAAAAGTTCTAACAAGCTACTTAATATCTTAAACTATCCAGCCATGGTTCAGATTTCCCTGGTTGAATTACAAATGACTATACATACAGTTGGTTTCCTTTAGTCATGATCTACATAAGGGTTATAAGCTATATTTAATTGATATTCTCTTTTAGTCTGCTACCTAGTTTGACCTTTAAATCTTTTTCTTGCTATTTGCTATATTTAGTGACTTGCTCTAGAATTTGCCACATTCTGTATTTTGTTGATTATATCCTTAAAGACGTACTTATGAGTGTATATATGACTATCTTTTTATTTCATGGAAGTTAGATTTGGAAGCTTGCATTGATACAGGTTTCATTTTTTTATTTTAATTTTGGCAGGAATATTTTTTTTCCTTGCTCCAGTCAACCCTGCTCGCTCCGGTCGGTCCCCACTTGCTCAGTCCCTGTTCTCTCCGGTTCAAGGATTCATTTATTATTATTCATAAGTACACTATAGCTGACTTCAGACACACCAGAGGAGGGCGTCAGATCTCATTACGGGTGGTTGTAAGCCACCATGTGGTTGCTGGGATTTGAACTCAGCACCTTCGGAAGAGCAGTCGGGTGCTCTTACCCGTTGAGCCATCTCACCAGCCCTTGGCAGGAATATTTTCTAGGTGGTGTGTCTAAGGATATTGTCTGTTCTTCTCTTTTCAGTTAACACTAGGGTAGAGAGTTGATGGAGCCTGTTATTCTCCATTATTAACCTTTACCCACAGTAGCAGCTCTTGGTTACTGTCTAGTTCCATGATTTCAGTAAAGGTTATAAGACCGTGATAATCTTATTCTGTCATCCCTTATTTATTATCTTGAACTTTTTTTTTTTTTTTTGGTTTTTCGAGACAGAGTTTCTCTGTATATCTGTATAGCCCTGGCTGTCCTGGAACTCACTTGTAGACCAGGCTGGCCTCGAATTCAGAAATCCGCCTGCCTCTGCCTCCCAAGTGCTGGGATTATGGGATTAAAGGCGTGCGCCACCCCCGCCTAGCTTGAACTTTCTTATAAAGAAGTGATCAACCATTTGATGGCCTCAAAAGTTGTTGCCATTAGAACAGAAAAATAAATGGCTTGTTTTACTTAACTAGTTTTCAGAATAATGAGTTTGTTCACTAAGCATCAATGAAGTATATTTTTATTGGATTACCACAGTATATCCACAATTAAAGCATAATTACTATTAACTGTTCTTAGTATAATTTTAAATTTTTATAAATTTCATTATTTAAAAAAAAAAACCTGCAAATACTGGTACAAGCATTTAATCCCAGAATTTGGGAGGCAGAGACAGGTGGATTGCTTTAAGTTCAAGGCCTGGAGAATTCCAAGACAGCCAGTGCTATGTAGAGAAACCCTGTCTCATAAAACAAAACAAAAACCTTACAAGTAAATAAAAATATTATACTTCAAAATTAACCAGACCCAAAGACTATAGAATTCAATAAATCTCTATACAGTTAGAATGGGCATTTAGAATGGAACCTGTAGCACTTCACATTAAATTGTACACTTGTAATATCAATATTTTATGCAATGTTGTCTTTGGTGGTAGAAAAATGTTTTTAATTTTCCAGTTAATTAATTAACTTTATTGTGCACACATTTGTACAGCAATCAGAGAACAACTTGGGAGAGCTGACTCTCTTTCCGTCAGTGTGGGTTCCAGGGAGTTAAAATGAAGTCATTAGGTTTGATGGTGCGTCCCTTACCCACTGAGTCATCCTTACTGCCAAGCATTTGTATTTATAAGAACTAAAGACATTGGGACTGGGGTTAGTTGCAGTCAACTAAGTCATCTTAATCACTGAATTCTTTTTTTTTTTTTTTTTTTTTTTGAGACAGAGGTTTGTCTATGTAGCCTTGCCTAAACTAGAACTCAATTTGTAGACCAGGCTGGCTTTAAACTCACAGATATCAGCCCACCTCTGCCTCTGAAGCTCTGCAATCAAAGGGGTAAAGCCACTCTGTGATGACTTTAGTCACTGAACTTAAACTGAATAACAAAGTCTGTTTTCCTGCCAGTGTGGGTAGGATAAACACAGCAGAGACTCTTAATGCCTTTCAGTTCATAACTGAGCCTGTTCCCACTTCTGTAACTGTACTTTGTAACTCACTGCCATTTCCTTGACCATAGTGAATTTAGTTGAGGTAAGAAAATGCTTTAAGTTAGAAATGGAGATTACATTGATACTGTATTTGACTTCTAGGATACAGTGTCTTTGTTTTAATGTGTAGAGTGTATTTGCATAAAAAACATCTTTTTTTT
>LR751136.1:187518-213254 GCA_902729485.2 Mus minutoides | reverse complement strand
GTGGCGCAGATAGATCACTTGCCAAATAACACTAAGCCTACTGCTTGAGGGAAAACAGAACCTCCCCACAGCAACCGCATATTGAGTCGGAATAGAGCTGTACTGATTCTATTAAGAATTAGTCTCTAGGGGAAAAAAAATCAGTACGTCTCACTTCTTGACAGAATATACAGTTAATGGCCTTTGCTAAGACAATATTTAACTGTTGTATTATAACTGAGTTATAATAAATAAAACTGAGAACCATGAGAGACTGTAAAGGGGAGGAAATCACATGAGTGGGAGGTCAAATCCAAGGTCTGTTATTTTCTGGCTGAGTGACCATTGACAAGTCACATAACCTCTCTGTGCCTTGGGTTCCTCATTTGTACACTTGAGTCGGCAAAAGAACCAATCCATAACCCATCATCGTACATCATATAGTTGAAGTTTAGATGAGTTAATATGTATAAGTTTAGAAGGAGGTGACAACGTAGGCGTGATATTTATGTTTGCTCAAGGACAATTTTATCCTCACCATCTTGAGTTCCCCGTGTCCATTTGGGAATGACTTTGTAATAACTATTGAAAGGTTGATACATAGCAGCCGTAAGAAGTTGAAGCCTCTTAAGTTGAAGTCTGTAACAGTTCCCTTTGGAGCACTTAGCTGGATTAGGCTGCTTTTTGCAGTCTTAAAATACACATTAAAGCCAAAGAAAGACGAGTTTTCTAAATCCTTAGATGGCACACCCACACAGCTGGTGCCACAAATGATGTCACACTTCAGGAAGATCAGCTAATATGTTCCATAGGATCAAAGGTATTTCTCAGGACAAAACGTGTTTTGCCTCTAGTTCCCAGGCTGGCTTTGGAATCAGACCCAAACGAGAGAGAAGTTTGGCCTTCCAAGTAAGTTTCTGCTGAAGCCATTTTGATAGCACTTCATTTACCAAACGTTTTGATGACCACATTTAGTAATTTTAGTGAAATTCCTCATTCCCCAAACAAGTTGTGCTTACACCCTTTCAAAATAATGAGGTTGGCATGTGGTCAGGTTGTCTGGGTCTGTCTTATCTGCAAAGTGGGCTCAGAAGTCTGAGTTCAATGTGGTGGCTTACTTACTCCTTGCTCCTGGCTTTGTTTTTGTTTCAATGTGCTTGGTATGTCTGGCCGAAACGCAGCACCTCCCCCATCAGAAACAATGCCGCACACATCACTTCCTGAAGTAATGGAGTTGGAAGGCAATTATCTGCTCACAAAACAGGCTGAAACAACAGTTCCTGATATTCTCCTCAAATACTTTAACTTCCCCAGGAATCCGGAAAAAATAATTCCACGGGACAGTGCTATGAATGAAGGCATGGCATTCCAGTCTCCTTGACTGGGATCCAGTGAGCAGAGCCCAAGCTGCTACCCACTTGGTGTGATGGAGAGGGGCTCTGGATGTACAGGGTGGCTGCCTTTTGGGATTCTTTAAGATAAGGGTCTGGGGTTCCTTTTTTGCCACCTTTGGAAACAATCCAGAGATGCCTTGGAGTTTTTGGATTGTATTCTATAATAGTTTTTTTTTTTTTTCCTTTTGTTTCTAAAGAGAATTCAGGGCTTCTGTTTCAAACACCCTAGATTTTTTTTAAAATGCTTTTGACAAAGAATAGTTATCTCTTTCTGTCAAACAACTTTTATAGCAGTGTGAGAGGTTTTTTTGAACCTCTAGCCTTCCTTTGTCTTAAATGTGGACTAAAAAATATCCCTTAGAGCTGTCTTCTTTGTGATCTTTCCCAATCTCTGATGGTTTACCCTGTCAACTTGATGGGATATAGGATCACCAAGGCGGGGAGAGGATCCCTGGATGTATCTAGAAGGATTGAGTTCACCGAGGCTGAAGTGCCCTCCCTGAATATGGGCAGTACCATTCCAAGGGGTGAACTGAATAAAGAGAGAAAACAAACCGAGCAGCATCCTCCATCTCCTCCTGCCTCCTGACTGTGGTAGTGTTGGTAGCGGCTGTCTCCTGGAGCTCCTGTCTCTGTCACTTCCCTACCATTGATGACTGACTGTACCCTACCACTTCTAGCCAGAGCCAACTCATCTGTCCTTGACTAGTCGCCTCTGTCAAGTGTTTCATCACAGCAACATCTAAACATGACCACAGGAGCTATGGCACCATTGCAAAGCAATAATGAAGCAGCTGATGGCGATACATTGGCCTTTCTTGAGTTCTCAATATTGAGATCTCATCAGAAGGAAAGCAGGCATGGTAGGCATTTCACCTAGGATGCAGAAAGTTTCCTTTTTGGTGTCCTTAGAAAAGGCCATGGACAATCATTGGGTTTTTGTACAGTGCCAGCTTTAAAGCTATTTGGAAACTTCTAGATCGTTGTTCAAGCTTCACCTGAACATTTGGCTTTGTGTCAACATATCCTCCACCCCTAGCATAAAATCCAAAGAATAATGTGTGTAAGTGTCACAGAAGAGAATCCAGAAGAGTGAAGAAAACCAAGATCCAGTGGTGTTACTGAGGGAGGGAAAGGCGGGGTTTTGTCAGAGAAAGACCATCTTATCTGTATGTCCATAAAGTTCCCTCCCTTGGGAGCTCCATCAGCGACCTGACGCATTGAAACCTCTATGACATTTCCTTCTGATAAAGTATGTCAATGAACAGTGTGGATTTGGCATTCAAAATGGCATCTCCTTGTCTATCTCAGAAATCAATCAATTTCGCTTATGTTGTAGAAGTAATTTTATGGTTTGTTTGAGTGTCCTCCAAAGTCCCAAGTGCTGAAAGCTTGGCCCTCATGGTTGGCACTACTGGGAAGTGATGGGCCCTTAGTGAGATGGGGACTGGCCTAAGGCTCTTAGATCACTGGGCATATGTCCTCTAAGGGGATTGTGGGATTCTGGTCTCTTCAACTTTGTCTCTTTTGCCACAGCAGCTGGTCCTGCTGTGATGGGCTACATCAACTAGGTCTAAAGAAACATGGCCAATGAACTATTTCTCATATAAAGTGACCCTATCATGCATTTTATTATTTCAGTGGTAGAATGCTAACAACAGTTGGATTGGGATTTTCTTCCTTTAAGATATCTCTCCATGGGCTGGAGAGGTGGCTCAGCCATTAAAGGCTAGGCTCACAACAGAAAATATAAGATATCTCTCCATTTAGCCTGGCCTTGAGACCTGAAGAGAGAACCATGTCTTCTTTGGGTTATATTGTAGCAGTAGAATCACTTTTGGCTTTTGTATCTTCGATCACTCCTACGATTGGTTTAACATAATCATTTGTCAATTCTATAAATTGTAGCTCCCTCTCTGGGCTCTATCACTTGCCACAGAAGGACCAGCTATGAACAACCAACACTTCAGTTTTCTGTTCTATTGTTGGTTGGTTGGTTGGTTGGTTTTAAACTTTAATTTAATTCTTGAGACAAGGTCTTGCTATGTAGTCTCAGCTAGAACTCCCTCTGTAGACTAGGGTGGCTTTAAAATAAATGCTGAGGTTAAAGACTTGTGCCTTCACACATAATCAAAGCCCCTTAGTAGATTACCACACATATCCAAGAAAATACATGTTTTCTAGTATAGATGTTATTTTCTCAGTAATGCAGAAATTCAAGATATAATAGTATAGTATTAGTGTAAATATCAAGAGTCTGAGATAAAGAACAATATAGTCTGAGATACTGGAGCCACTCAAATGTTTAAAATAGCGTGTACAGTTAGACCTAGGGGGATAGGCCTGTGATCCAGCCACTTGGGAGGCTGAGGTAGGTAGACTGCAAGTTCAAGGCAATTTAATGAGACCCTGTCCCAAAATAAAAAGTAAAATCATCTGGGGTTATAGGTGAGTGGTAGAACTCTTATGGAGTACGCATAATGTCCTGGGTTCAATTGCCAATACCAAATTTAAAAAGTATAAATACATATATATATATGTGTGCACACACACAGAATACTGGAGAGTTGAAGATGACTTTATACATGACTTGTGTATATGTATATACGAAGGAATCAGCACTCCCTCTTAGCTGACATAGCCATCTATGCCCCTTGCACCGTATTCCTCTGCAGAGGACGCAGGAGAGTAGAGAACATATGTAAGGCATATGCTCGGCTCTGGAGGAATGAAGGCTCTTTTGTGCCCAGAGTGGAACTGGGTCAAGGAAGCGGAGAAAGGTGCTTGGACAGAGCAGATGGCAACTAACAATGAAGGGCTGTGAATGGAGGTACTTCAGAGTAGGCATCCCAGGGAGCAGGCAGGCTAGTCCCTGCCACAGGAGGGGGCTGTCAAAAGTGTCACCGCAGGTGGTATAATTGTGCTGCCTGGGTGGACTGTAATCGATTTTGAGTCAGCTAACAGTAGTATATCTTGAGGCCTAACATCTCATTCTGTAGGCCAGCTCCCCACCCCACCTTCCTTTACATCTTCACCCAATGATACCTTTCCAGTTTCATGCAGTAACAGCCAGTCCATTTCCAGAACAAGACAGACTCCCTACTGCTTTTCCCTGCCAGGTCATCTGTTCATTCTCTAAGGCTGGTTAGCATCTGAACACAAAGCCCCATGCGGGAGTCCAGAGTCGTGGTTCCTGAACAAACTATTGTGAAACCAGACCTGCCACCCATAAAGGTCCAGATACCACATCAGGAGACCCCAAGTCTGACAAACTGCGAACGCTTATTGTACGTTTGGCCATTCCATTGTACGCTGGAATTCAAAATAGTCATTTCAACAATCATAGTAATAGTTGTATTTTCATTAGGAGAAAGGAGATGATGATTAAGATTTTAGATCGGAATTAATCACAGCACCCCATGCTAATCCTGCACTGTCCTGGCTGTATAAATTTAGCCTGTTACCTTATCCTCTGTAAACCTCAGTTTCCCCTCTTGGTTGTCAGTATTCGGTGCATCCCAGCCTTACTGAGCGTTTCTCAGCACTCGTCCCTCACTGGCTCGGGTTCTTGGAACCTGCCCACTTAGTTCCTTTGAACTCCTGTGAAGTGGGTGGGAGCCCCGTCATTCATTATCCTCGTCTGATGCTGACAAACAAGCTTCAAAGAAGGTGTCTTAGTCAGGGTTTCTATTCCTGCACAAACATCATGACCAAGAAGCAAGTTGGGGAGGAAAGGGTTTATTCGGCTTACACGTCCAAACAGCTGTTCATCACCAAAAGAAGTCAGGACTGGAACTCAAGCAGGTCAGAAAGCAGGAGCTAATGCAGAAGCCATGGAGGGATGTTCTTTACTGGCTTGCCTCTCCTGGCTTGCTCAGCCTGCTCTCTTATAGAACCCAAGACTGCCAGCCCAGATATGGTCCCACCCACAAGGGGCCTTTCCCCCTTGATCACTAATTGAGAAAATACCCCACAGCTAGATCTCATGGAGGTACTTCCCCAACTGAAGCTCCTTTCTCTGTGATAACTCCAGCTGTGTCAAGTTGACACAAACCTAGCCAGTACAGAAGGTCATATAGACCGGTTGGGCCTCCAGGCCCTCCGCTGCACCCATAGAAATGGCACCAAAGGTAGGAGCCGTGAAGCCTTCTGGGTAGCAGTGCGGGGCGTGGCCATTACCCGCTGCGCTGTCACTCACAGTCTCCTGCAGCACAATGCTCTTGAGAAGTCAACGCAGTGCAATTCTATTAACACACACAGAATTACACGTATCCAACTCAATGATGCCGTCTACTTCTAGATTTTAGCTTTCCTGCCTCTTGTACTAAAATTATGTTGTAAGATGATGATGACGTGATAGGTGTTTTTTTGGGGTTTTGTTTGTTTGTTTGTTTGGTTGGTTGGTTGGTTGGTTTTTTTGGTCAGTGGTTGTGTACTTCTAGTGGTAGAACTCTGAAAAAACCAAAGTGGATCACTCATAACCCAAACTCTGTGAATGAAGCCTCCTGCTCCACAAGCCCATAATCCTAATCCCAGCGTTCAACAGATGGGGGTAGTTTTACTATGGTCGGCCTGAGCTATATAAGACTGGCTCAGAACACAAGCATAACAAGAGAGAAAAGACATAACTGATCTACAGCAGTATTGATATTTACCTGGTAATAATTTAAGCTTACAGTGTCAGTTGATTTATCTACATTAAGCTTAAGTATTTGTATTTTTATGCAGTTGAAATTTCATCTCTCATTTCTTTATCATCCAGGCCATGGATCCTCCTGCTCCTCCTCCTTCCTCCTTTCCCCCTCCTTCCTCCTCCTCCCCTGCCTCCCTTTCCCTCCCCCTCCCCTTCCTCTTCCTCCTCCTTCTCCTTTTTCTGAAGGCATACACCATTCTGAGACTCTGGTACAGTCTATTGATTTCTTATCCCACCCCCACCCATAAAACACACAAACAATTGTGGGTGACATTGGCTGTGGGACATAAAACCATGCCAGGAGGTTTGGTAAGGCAGAGCTGGTTGAGACCCGGAGACTCACTCATGGGCACACACCTTGAGACTTAGGTGACTCCCAGCTCCCTGCCAAACTCCTGGCCTGGAAAACGTGCCATGTTCTTCACATAAAAGAATCGTGTCCTATGGTCATATAGGTCCAAAACAGAGTTCCCCATGCTTATGAGGTACCTAGAGGCCCTGAGGGCTTAGCCAATAAGCTTCCCTTCCCAGACACTCCTCCCTGTAGAAGGTATTTCATCTCAGACCTATCCTGAGAAGTGGGGTACTGTTCTATGCATCCATTTTCCACCATGAACAATTAATAAACTGTTTAGAGCCATGGACTGACTTTTTTTTTTATTAAGATGTACTGTGGGGAGCCATAGAGAAGACCTTCATCTACAGAGCTGCAGCTTAATTCTCCCATAGAAGGCTTCCCTGCACTCCAGTCACAAGTGCCACAAAGCCTGCCTCCACCAAGCTAAGGACAATCACACGCCAGAGACCCCCGCCCCACTAGATGCTGTCCCCAGCCCTCGGACCCTAAACTCCATTCTCAGGTCTTCTGTGACTCCCAATGGCACCTGGATATCCAAGAATCTAAAAAACCCATGGCCCCATCCCAGGGACACCCCCCCCCCCAAACCAGTTCCAGCTTCCCTGCATCTCAGACTGCTTTCCCTCCCCTGGAACAGTGACTCAGTGTGGGATAAACACAGTCAAACTCCACGAATTCTGCCTCCCCAGAGGCCATGCCTGGTGATGGAGCAGATTCGGGACGGACAATTGGCTAATTGAAAAATTGGTGACACTTGTCCATGTAACCCTTTTGGTCTGTTTATCCTAGATATGTTTCTCCACTGGACTCCAGGGTTCACATAGGCAAGGTTGAGGTCACAATGGACTGGGTGAAAGATTCAGTATCAGAACAGAGAATTGACCCTCAATCCTGGGGCTCACTCAGCATGCGTTACCACTGCACTCTGCCCCCCAACCACAGGACCCAACATTTCTGTACTTATATGCACTCCTTATAACCATATTGACTGGGGTCAGAGTCGACATATAATAAACAAATGTGGGTTCTTATCAGAAGGAATGCACCCTTTTAGTTAGCAGGGAAGGAGAACAGTCAACCTTTCCATCCTTCCAGTGATAGGCTGAGGTTGTAACTCTCTGGTGGCGCACTACAGAAACGTCTGCCAGCATTTAAAATGCATATGCTTTCATTCCTATGTTAAGCGGTATGTAACACTCGGTGTGGCATCTCATGCTTAAATCACAACAAGCTAGCTAGGCCAGAGGTTGCCAAAAGTTTGAGGCCAACCTGGGCTTATAGTGAGTTCAAGGTTAATTAGATTCTGCTTTAAAAAAAAAAAAACAGAAGAGGAGGAGGAAAACAAGACACATGGGTGTGTATGACGAATGATGTATGTCTGCAATAGCCTTTGGGAGGCGGAGGTAGGAGGATCAAGAGTTTTTGGACAGCCTAGCCTATGTGAAATCTTGTCTCCAAAAAAAAAAAGGCACAAATGTATGCTTTTTACACATGAGCAATACAGGAAAGATCAAAACATCAATAATGCCCAACAATATGGCACTGATGAACTTAACTGTGGTGTATTTAAAACAAACTATTATGCAAACACAGAAAAGGACAAGAACAAGGTAACACTGTTCAGTAACTCGTGTAGCAATTTTCAATATATGAAAGAAAAGATCAGTTTTGTATTAGTGGATTTAGATCCTTCAGGGATGTATACCAGCAGTTGGTACTAACTGCCTAGGGGTAGGGGGCGGGACATCCAAGGGTCTACAGGGCTGCGGTGAGAAATGAAACGTGCTTGCTTTATTTCTTGTAGTGCCTCAATATGTGCAGTCAGCTGTTGGTATTACCTATCTGGGTTTTTAAATGGTAGTTTTCAAATGGAAGTTTCGCAGCACAGGCTATGGCCATTGTTCTTAGTGACCCACGGGAACTTGTTGGAGAACTGATTGTCAAAGACATCACATACATTGGTCACCCGATGTGAAGAAATCAAGTTGGTCCTGACCCAAATGCTTCCTCTGTGCTGGCTAGCTTTCATGGTGTTTCTATGTAGGCTACATGGAAGAAAGAGAAAAACGATCATCCGTCTTATCTAGCTGTGAACCCTGTGGTTTCCAGTAGTGACTGATGTGTCATGATATGCCCATGAGTTCAACTGTAGCAATAGTGTTATGGGGTAACCAACCACCTTCTGATTATAGTTAAGGCCCACTCCACAGAAAGACATGTGCGCAGGACTGTAAATCTGGCTGAGAACCCATGGTTAGGAGCTCACTGGCCCCACTGGTGAGCCTTTTGTTTTTCTCCGAAATGGACGTTGTATCAAGCTGCCTCTAAGTTCTCCATATCCATAGACCAAGGCAGCTCTTAGACCTCATCAGAGAAGTTTCTTTGTGCAGTGGGTAGAGGTTAGTGTGGATGGAAAACCCACAACTGGTCAAAGTGAAGAGATTAAGTATGAAGGAAGTGCTCAGTCACAAATGGGACATCCATCTCTCTCTCTCTCTCTCTCTCTCTCTCTCACACACACACACACACACACACACACACACACACACACACACACACACACACACACCATGCTCAGGGACCATTGTGAAAGAAGGGATAAAAGATTAAGAGCCAGAGATCAGGAAGACCTGAGAGAAACTGTCTTCTAGACATTACAGACCTCAGGAGTTCATAGCAGCTGTGGCCACCACCACAAGACCTATACTGGATGAAACCAGTCAGCATCCCCTCATAGAAGGCTTATAAACCCCCACTCCTGGCTGAGGAGTTACAGACAGTTAATGGCTTCTGGGGTGTAGCTCCTGGTAGGTCAGCCACACTCCAGGGGATGCCCACACCCAAGGATTATGAGGGCAATACAAATTGGGTTCAAAAATGGGTTTTTTTTTAAAAGGCACAAAGATGGGGGAAGGTCTGGGAGGATGTGGGAATAGGAGTGAGCATGAATATGATGAAACTTTAAAAATTAACAAAAAAGTGTTTTCAAACGGAAGTTTTAAAGTGACAGTAGGATGAGAAAAAGTTAAAGGATATTTAGGTTAAATTTCACAACCAAAAGGGGACAGTGAAAGAGCGAGCTTTCGTTCTGGGAAATAACCAAAGGAGAGAAAAATCACTTTTCTCACAGCATGTAGCTAGTCTATAGAATTTAACCACCACAGGCAGTCAGGGAGTCAGATATTGTAGCAGGATAACTTTTTATTGGAAATATGATCACTGTGATATTCGTAATTAAGCAAGAAAATTATTGAGACAATACAGTACACTCTGATGGGGTGGGATGCAAGCTGACCACTCCGGCCAATTAAGGACTTGCTCCCCACCCTCTTCTTTTCTGGCTTCTCCCAACACCTCCGGATAACATTACACAATTAACTAGGTCCATTTTGAAGAGCAAGCAGTCCTTCCTCCAGATCAGTGGCCACTATCTGTGGCCAAGGGAAGGACTGCAGGCCAGTAGAGCCCTGGAACTCCTAAGTCCTTCTGTCCCAGAGCCAGGCCCTTCTGTTCTGAGCTTGGCACTGCAGCAGAAGACAGGCTCCTGCTGTGGGGCTCCCAGCCACTTAGGAAGAACATTTTCAAAGAGAAAAAAATGGGGTTCAGTTTTCCACCTACGGAGCTGGCAATAACTTGCAAACAGACTAGCCCTCTGAGACTGAATGGATACCCCGGAAATTGCCCATGCTTCCTTCTCTCTCTCTCTCTCTCTCTCTCTCTCTCTCTCTCTCTCTCTCCTTCTCCCTCCCCCCTCCCACTACTTTAGCTTTAACTAGTAACTTCTGTCTACTAGGAGATGGACAGAGAACACAAAGAAAGCAGCAATAGCTAACGCCATGATGCTCCCGTGACACTTTGGGCAGTTTCGGGTCTCTCGTCATTGCCTTAAGCCATGGAGCACTGCACCCATTAAAGTCTGTCTTCTGTTGGAAAAATGAGATGAAGATGTGTCAAATCGGCTTTTGTTAGAACGAGTCATTCCTATAGAATAGTGCTCTGTGTCCAAGAGTAAACTGTACTAAGTAAAGTCCATGTGGACAAGCCCAGGAGGACCAGGAGACCGGGAGGCGACCCCAGGAGAACCAGGTGACCGGGAGGCGACCCCAGGAGAACCAGGTGACCGGGAGGCGACCCCAGGAGAACCAGGAGACCGGGAGGCGACCCCAGGAGAACCAGGTGACCGGGAGGCGACCCCAGGAGAACCAGGTGACCGGGAGGCGACCCCAGGAGAACCAGGAGACCGGGAGGCGACCCCAGGAGAACCAGGTGACCGGGAGGCGACCCCAGGAGAACCAGGAGACAGGGAGGCCGGAGAGGAAGGGAAAACTAAGGGAAGGGGGAGAAGTCTGGCTGAGAGTCAGAAACTTTAACCCAGCTGACAAAACTAAGATTACCCACAGAGTTCCTGCTGCCTTCCTAAAGACATCTCCAACAAAGGTGAGAAAAATCACTGCTTGCTTATGGCAGGATGCTTGTGGCCTTGAGTTTGACTGTGTGCTTGTAATCCCAGCTCTGGGGAGGCAGAGACAAGAAGATCCCAGGGGTTTGGTGGCCAGCCACCCTGCTTGTTCTAATTGGCCAGTTCCAGGCCAGAAAGAGACCCATCTCCAGTACAAAGGCAGATGGTACCCGAGGAACACCACCACCCAACCTTATCCTCCGCCACCCCTCCCACCCACGTGTTTCTACTGTGACTTTAAATTTCGATTGCATTTCATTGTAATTGGCCGTAAGTTCTCTCTTTTGACTTCTAAGCTACTAGCTCCGTGTTCAACCCCAACTCAGAACCCCTATAAGAGGCATTTCATAGGAGCCTGGTCCAGGAGCGAATTCTTGTGAAGAGAATTCTGAGAACTCGTGAGAACACTACAAGAAATCAGGATGAGTTTTGTGACCTCAGTTCCCTTCAAAACATAGAATTATGCCTGGAATGTGTTTCCGTGCTCTTGCCAGGTGTAGCAGATAGGACCGGCTTTTCTTCAGATGACCTGTTATTGCTTGCTGGTGCTATTCAACTACATATTTAAATTATCCTTTATATACCACTCTAGAAGACCACACTTTTGCTACCAACATGTAGCTTCCCCTTGTGATTGTTTACAGCTTGAACTCTTAATAACTTTACCCAGGTAAAATTATCATTTCAAATAATCCTCAGAGTATAAAATTGTCTGGTGCTCTGAATAAAAGTTGCTAGTGCGTGAGACTTTGTGTCTGAGTAATTTACCAGCTCCATTCTCCCAGGTCCCACGGGCTCTAGAGTGGTGACAGCACTCCACTCCCAAATGGCCCAGTAATATTTCTGGAATGGAGGAAATGTCCTGAGATCATGCTGTAGAGTATAGAAGTCACTGGCCACATATGACTGCTGAGCTGGCCTGCCTGTGGAGCCAAGTGTCTCATTAACTGTAAACAGCAAAGCCACACCAGCTTCGATGTTCCTTATGAATAAGCCTGGGATTGTTTCTTTGTTTGTTTTCCACCTTGAGATAAGATCTTGGAAACATTCTCTGAAGATCCTGTAACTTATGATGTAGCCCAGGTTGGCCCCAAATACTCAGTAGTCATGCCTCAGCCTCCCCAATACTGGGATTTTAAGACTGAGTCACCACACTGGCTTCTCCAGCTTGTTCCACTTAAGCATCTAGCAAGCATTCCCGAGGACCATCTTCCTCCTGGGGAAGAGCGTTGATTCTCTTTCTTAAAGACCATTGAAAGCAGCCCCAGAATATCATTTTGCCACCCTTCACTCGGTTGTAGGGAAAGTGACACAGCTTGTCCTTCTGTAAGGAGCTCCTGGGCCTATGTTAAGATCTCCACCAGCACTCCCCCACCCCACACTCATGAGGTCTTTCCCTCTTGCTAAGTGGCATAACCTATCCTTTTTAGATAATAATAACATTTCAAACATCTAATTTTTGCCCAGCCAAGAGCAACATGGGAACTAGGAAATTCCACCGGCGAGCCAAACAACTTCTTGGCAGCAGCTGCCACGACTCTTTATCTGTTTCCTTAGTTCTTAGCGTCGGTCTGAGTAAGTTCTTCTCTGGATGAGTGGCTTAGTATAAGAACAACCCAGGTCTGTGTCTCAGAAGTGATGCTGCTAACAGCACAGCAGAGGGTTCTCCTTAAAGAGCCAAGCACCCTGGCAGCTGTCCATATGAAAGATATGCTATGGAAACACAGGCTAGATGCAGTTATGCCTTAGGCTTGCAAAGCAAGGGATGTAGAAACCGTAAACTCAAACAGGGGTGCATCTCAGTGGTAGAGCACTGTGTTCTAGCCCCAGCGCTGCACAAAAAACAAAACCCTTTAGACTCATCCCATTGGCTTAAGTGCTTTTAAAGAAGACATAGGACCCATAGAAGACTATAGCTTTACAGAAAAGAGAAGAACACATCCATTTCCCAGACATCTGCACTTCTGCCACCTTCATTGGTTGCCAATGACATCATTGCATTGCTGGCCACTTTTTTTTTGTCTTATCCTGTTTCTTGGCAGACAGGTGCAAAGGGCACTGCCTGCTCTTACTGTTACTGAGGCCAGGCGCATTATATTGAAGGAGCTACACCCTCCGATTGCTGCTTGAAGGTGGCAGGGATGCGTCAGCATAGAGTTACCATCTGCCTTCCTCCCTGGTCATCTTACAGTGACCCCCCCCCCCAGTTCCCTCCCTTGCTCATCTTCTTCAGCCTCACTGTTCAAGCCTTAGCTACTGGGTGGGGGGATTCTGGAATCTCACCTCCTGTAGCCCCACTTCTTGCTACTTAAAACACACCTGAGACCCTAGTTCCTGGAGAGATACCCCCACCTCAAAACCAACATGCTATGGAAGAGAGAACTTGGTATCCTACGGTTTGGAGAAATGTCCTTAGAAATCTATGTGTGTGACAAATTAGCCCCACCTTCCTGGGGCTCTGTTTCTGCCCTGTGAACTGTCAGGACATGAATTGCTTTGGTTTTTTTTATCATTCATTCATTCATTCATTCATTCACATTGGATCCCAAGTATCCCAGGCTGGCTTCAAATGTGCCTTACTGCTGAGGAGAACTTTATACAACAGATGTTGCTCTCAGTGCTGGAATTACAGGCAAGTGTCACCATGACTGGCTCACCAGATCCTCCCTTTCCCTCTCCCTCTCCTCCTCTCTCACCCTCTTTCCCTCCTTTTTGTCCTTCTCCTCCTCCTTTAGTATATAGTCTAGCCTGCCCTGGAGCCCACTATGTACCCCAAATGTGCTTCAGTTTGCAATCTTCTTGCCCCTGACCTCTCTGGTGCTAGCAGTAGGAGTGTGCCAGGACACCTGGCTGATCCCCAGCTGTTCTGAGGAGTGTTTGTTGAAACCTAATTAAATGAAAGTGCAGGAGGTAAGCGGGCCCCACAGAACAGATGTGCTGTTGTTACAGCTCGAGAAGAGGGTACCATTTACCACCCAAATGAAGGTGCTTTCCGAGCAAGAAAGGCAATGCTACTAATGCAAGTATTGGGTTAGAACCGGTTTCCTAGAAGAATCAGAGATATAGTCATAACCTATGACTCTCACTACAAGATTAGTGTGAAATATTCCAAGTCATCGCAGACAGCACTACCCTATCTTAGGCGGCTTTGTAACGTTGGTTGCTCTGAATTGCTCTTGTTGACTCCAGATCACTGGGTGGGAAGATGGCCGTGGTCAGCTCCCTCTCCCTGCAGTACTCCCTGAATCCTGAAGGTGGCATTGCATCTTTAACAGTTGAGTTTGAACCTCATGGGGATGCTCGGTTCCTGCTACATTGTTGAGAATTGGCCTTTGACCCACCCCGGGGCACTTATCCTGATACTTGGTATTGGAGCTGCATAGCAAAGATGTTGCAGAACTGGTCCAGAGGGCAGGGTGCAACATCACAGTAGTGTCTGCAGGGGGCAGGCACAGAGCAGATATCTCGGTGTAGGTGTGTCTGCCTTTAGCCACAATCGCCCGTGGGAGGGGGTTCCACTCTGTTGCTGCCCTTTCAGGAGCACGCTGGCAGTTTGCCCTTCCATAAGGCCACAGTCTGGAGGTTCCCTGATGGCTTAGGGAGACAAGAAACATCTTAGTTGACGGGATTTCCTAGAATATGGAGTCTCAACGAAGAAGCGAATGGCCAAGACAGGACGTTTGCAATGAACAAAAACAGTACCCTCGGCATCAAAAATACTTTCCGAGCGATGTCAGCCAAACGTAAACATTACCTCCGATCCCTACTGATGAACCGCTCACTTCCCTGCTTCTTCCATAGGAAGGCTGTGGAGTGAGATAAAGTCGGGCAGCAGTACCAAGGACAAACATCTCAGCATCCAATAAACTTGAGAATGTTTCTCTTTTTGTTTGCAAGGCTGGTTGCTATTTCCTGTACGCCCCATGTTTATGGACGCGCCGGCTCCTCCGGTGTCCAGCAGCCGTTTCCACACTACAGTGATGGGCCTTGCACCTCGGCCAAGTGGAGTCGGAGTGAGAGATAACAGCAAGCTACAACAATGGCCTTCCTCAGACCCTCGCCAAGAAAGCCCCTGGCACCACGGTCTGAGAATCCCTTATCAGCATATGCCCTGGAAGGCTCCAGGGTTCTGGAAGCAAAGTGGTGGCTTGCCAGACAGTGATAACAGGCGGGTGCCACCAAGAGCCAGACGGCCGACGGCCACTGGACATCAAGGTCCTCACCTGGCAGACAGGGAAAAGGAAGGGAGATAGAGTAGCCAATTTGCACAGAGTTTTCTGGTTGCTGCTGGGGTCACACTGTCAACACAGTTGGAAGCCCCAATGCTAGCCAGGACTACGTTTGTTTATTTCTGGATCCTGTAAGATAAAGACAATGTGTTGCTCTCAGAAAAAGCACTTGAGCTGGGCTTGATGGTCCAGGCCATTGATGTATGCACTCGGAAGGAAGAAGCAGGCACATCTTTGTGTGTGCTCCAGGCATGTCTAGTCTACATAGTGAGTTCCAGGTCAGCCAAGGCTGCAGTGAGACCCTGTCTTGAAAGGAAGGGAGGGAGAAAGGGTGGAAGGGAGAGAGGGAGAAAGGGAGGAAGGGAGGAAGGGAGGGAGGGAGAAATGGAGGAAGGGAGGGAGGGAGAAGGAAAGATCCATTTAAAAACTTTTTTATTGCTTGAGAATTTCAAGCATGCTCCAATCAGACCTACCTTCCACCCTTCCCTCCAGCTCCTTCCGGTTCTCTCCCACCTCTTTTCTCTTATGACGTCATGTGATCTTTCCTTTTAAAGCCTACTGAGACCACTTACAGCCGCCTGTATGTGCATGGGTGTAAGAGGATCTGCTAGAGCATGGGTAACTGCTCAGGGGTTGTATCCCTGAAGAAAACTTACTCTTCTCCCTCCATTGCCATAGCTCCTCGGACAGGGGGTGGTGCTCATGAACCCTTTTCGATCATCTCCATGCTAGGAGTTCGGCCGGCTTGGTCTTGTACGGGTCTTATGCTTGCAGTCCCAGCCACTGTCAGTTCATGTGGGCAATGGCTCTGTCATGTGCAGAAAATACTGTTTTGCTGAAAACCATGAAGGAGTCATCTCTAAATGAGACATCAATAGCAAACATCTCCCCCTAGGGTTCAGGGATCATCATGAAAGAGGGACCAAAAAGAGCAAGAAGTAGGTGATATCTGCTTTTTTTTTTTTTTTATCTATTGTGAAGGTGAGCTGTGTAGCTGAGGCTGGCCCAGAACACTGGATCTTCCTGCATTCAACTCCAAAGTGCTGAGAATATAAGTGTGTGTCACCACGTCCAGGAAAGGTGAAACTTTGACAGCCATATAAACCATCCTCAGAATGACTGACATAACCTTGATTCTCACAGGATGGATTTCATAATTCAAAGATGGTTGAGAACAGCTCAGTCGAGTATTTCAACTAACATTGACTACTGACAAAATTCACTGTCTGGTGGGTATGTGGATCTCAAATGTCCTTGGTGCCTAGAGAGGCACTATTGGAAGACAATGGGACCTTTAAGAGGTGAAAGCTACTGGGAGGGTTTTAGCTTTGGGGTGAGGAGAGGTTATGAACTTGAAAGGTTACGGGAACTTAGTCTCTCTCTCTCTCTCTCTCTTTCTCTCTCTCTCTCTCTCTCTCTCTCTTTCTCTCTCTCTCAGTTTTCCTCTGCTACGTCATACTAGAATCCTAAAAGCAACAGGTCCACCTAATTGTAGTCAGAAATATGCAGAATTGAGAGCCAAAGCAAACATCTGTCTATAATGATCAGACATCGATCATCCCGGGCATCATGGTTCAGGCTTTGCTACAGAGCTGGAACAAAAGGCACATTGGTTGCAGGCATCTTCAACCCAAGCCATTAAATACACCGCTAGCATCCATCCTCTTTGACAGTCTTATTTATCACTAGACTCTGATAGAATTCCCCCCTCATAGTCTCAAAGCTTCACGGATTAATAACTGAGTTTGCGATAAAGGACTAAGGTTAACAATAAGGACACAATGTGTTCTACCCTGGACTGACACTTTGTCACAGGCAGCTCCTGGTCTACAGCTTCATCTCTAGTAGTGTTCATTAGGCCTCTGCCATGAGGTGCCGACTGACTACCTGACCAAGGGCAGAGTGCTCCTCGTTGTGATTTTATAGCCCTCCTTGTGCTTGCTGTGTGGGCAGGTTGGGTTCTGTAAGTTAGTTCAGTCCCCCAAAGAGAAAGACCTCTGCTAGGATTCCTACATGTATTTTCAGCTTTTACAAATTAAGGAGAGGCCCCCATGGCTCAGGCTGGGGCAAGTGCTACATGATTTGACAGTAGCACTTTTGTCTTTGGTCTCTTGGTTGAATCCCAATGGTGATGAACTGTCAGTATCCTTGAGCTGGGCTCTTACACAGGGCAGCTTATTAACCTGCATGTAGGCAACCCATAAACCCCCAAGGTCAAGAAGACATGATGGAGGGAGTGCCAGTTACAGAACCTAGAATGTAATCATGAGTCTTAATTTTGTACACGCCCCTCCTTTGGGCTGGACTTCTGGAGGAGAAGGGGAAAGTGATGTGGTGATTTAGGGAACAATGAGAACTCACCTGTAACCCTGGTGCACAGGAACAGGTGGGGTGCCCGTCCTATGAATCCCATGCCTTGTGGGCATTCTGTGTTTCTGTTCTAGCTCACCACCCAACTTCCTTTCGTCTGAAATCTACCTGGCATTTAAATAAATTAGTATATGTATGTATGTATGTATGTATGTATGAATGAATGAATGTATGTATGTGTCTGCATGTTTATGTATGAATGTATGTAGTATGTATGTATGTGTATGGTGGGGCAAGTACCATGGCACGCATGCGGAGGTCAGAGAATAACTCATAGAAGTCAATTCTCTCCTGTCACCGTCTGGATGCTGGGACTGAACTTGGTCATCAGGCTTGGCAGCTCCCCACCCTCTGAGCCATCTTGGAGCCCTGTCTTTGGTCATAAGACTCTTTGATAGGATCCAGATTCTGTCCTCTATTTCTGTGTCCACCTATGCCTTGGTGACTATCCTAGTTTTGCATTCTTCGTATAGTAGCAGGAAGTGCAGTGGAGGGATAGATCTGTGTGCGCCATGAAGACCTGCAGTTTCTGTGACTCTGTGAGAGAAAGCAGCTTTCTGCTGGTACATAATGTTTTGTGGTGCAGTTAATGAATAATTCTTTTCTAAGATTCAGTTAGTATAGAAAAAAAAAAAAGGAAGCTGGGCGGTGGTGGCGCACGCCTTTAATCCCAGCACTTGGGAGGCAGAGGCAGGTGGATTTCTGAGTTTGAGGACAGCCTTGTCTACAAAGTGAGTTCCAGGACAGCCAGGGCTACACAGAGAATCCCTGTCTCAAAAAACCAAGAGAGAGAGAGAGAGAGAGAGAGAGAGAGAGAGAGAGAGAGAGATAGGTCACGTCACTGACAGTGCACACCCACAGAGGAAACCATCCACAACATGAAAATACTCAAAAAAGAAGTGTCTGTGATGAGCATGGACAGGACTTCTGTCCACAGATCCTTAACCAATAAAGTATGATAAGTATTTCATAGCAGTTACGATGCACAGACTCTCAGTCCCCTGGAGATTATTTGGAGCATACATCTAGATGTGAACAAATGCTGTGCAAATTCTATGCTGTTGTATGCAGGGCACTGAGCATCCGTGGACTGCGGGTGTTATGGGGGTCCTGGAAGACCCCACACCGCAGCCAAAAGAGCGTTACATATGGCTTCATAACAAAGGATGGAATTGAGGAGGAGCAAGGTGGAAGGGTGGCCCAGGGTGAGGTCTGAGAGTGGCATGGACTCTGGAATCTCACCCTCCCGCTGTGCTTACCAGCCAGAAAGACCCTGGTGTCCAGAGGTGTTGTTGTTTTGTTTTGTTTGTTTTTTTTTCAGTGCATTTTTCAGTATGCTGATAGGGTTGATTAAACTATTGGTCACATGACTGAACTCAATCTCCAGCCCTGAACTTTTCCAGTCATGGATACCACTAAAGACCTGCTTCCCATTCTTATCTGCATGCTGTTAGAGAGATGTCCCAGGACCACCTCATTAATGAAGGCTCAATGCCCCAGTGTAGGGGAATGCCAGGGGCAGGGGTGGGGAGGTGGGAGTGGGTGGGTGGGTAGGGTAGCACCCTTAAAGAAACAGGTGGAGGGGGAGTTTCCGGAGGGGAAAGTGGGAGATGGGATAACACTTGAAATGTAAGTAAATAAAATATCCAGTTAAAAACAAGACAAAACAAAGACAACCTCACCATTCAAGTAGTGCTACAGTGGTTTTTTAAAAAGTCTTGTACCAGCCTTGGGAACAAAGTGGTAAGCAATCCATAGTAGAGCACAGCCTGTAATTTAAATCCCAGGTTGGGCTCTCATTCATGGCTTTTGCCCTTTACTGGCTGACTTGGTGAGCAGCACAGCCTATGTAGGACATCCTTCTGTCATCTGACGCTCAGTAAGTCTAAAGTCATGAGTAGCTCTATCCTCCAAGTTACCTTGTCTTAAGTTCTCTAAGTTAGTTACTATCCACTGTCTTCCTGGGTATTACAGCTTCACACTTGAAAGTCATCCATGCCCCAGCTAATCATTATTTGGATCACCTTCTAGCCTTGGTGAATGTAATCCCCCAATAACAAGTGCTAAAAATCCAAACACAAACAAAGCAGTTAAAATCCTAAATTCCTAAATTCCACATCCTTCCAATTGTTCCTTACAGAAATTTGGTTGTGCCCTATTTGGTCTCTCTCTCTCTCTCTCTCTCTCTCTCTCTCTCTCTCTCTCTCTCTCTCACACACACACACACACACACACACACACACACACCTCACAATGAAAATATCAGAAGTCAGAAATGCACTTAATATGCCTGACCTACCAACAATGCAGTTTAATGCCAGTGTACTACACAGTGTCTGTTTGTCCTGCTGATTGCTGGCCGGGAGCTGAGGCTCACTGCCAGCGCCCTGCATTGTAGGAGACGTACAATCATACTCCTTTTACTAGATTGGGGTAGGGGAGACATCGACATTCAAACTTTGAAATACAATCTCCGTTGAATGCTTATCATAAAGCCGAAAGATAAGCGGGACCATTATTAGTCGGGCACCATCTGTAGTTGAATGACAAACATGACGTTAGTCATCCCCAGCCAGCTGGCATCCAGGTTCAACAGCACCGTTCTGAGAGAGCTCAGTTCCCTCCTTCCTGAAACAAACTGCCACTGAGTTATCTTGCAAAGCAGGTTTTTGAAGTTCAGTCTGAGAGATTTGGAGGTTAGGGGGAAAGTGGCCAGATTTGGTAGACAGTAGGGGACTGTGGGTCACAAAGAAGTCAATCTCCTTTCCTTGTTCAGTTACTCTACCTACATACCCAGTAAAATAGACCAACAGACAGAGACAAAAGAAAGCCTTCCAGGTCTCCCCAGAGAAACCTTGCTCATTCTGAAGAGCAACAGAAGTAAGAATTTTTTATCTTGCTAAGGTCATGGTGTCATGTGTGTTCATAGTTGTCTGTGCTTCATTCCATGCTACGACAGCCTGAGCTTATGCTGGTCTTAGAATTCCCCCAAATCCCAAATAACTGAGTAACAAGACTTGTAGCCACTTTTACTGTGGATTTAAAGGAGTATATATATATATATATATATATATATATATATATATATGCATGCCTACTTTAAAAATATATGTGCATGTGTGTAAATGTAAGTGTTCGGGGATATATTAAAAGGCCTGATAAGTACATAACATATAAAATGAGGTACTCTTACCTTCTTAGGACCTAGTTATATGGTATCTTTGGGTCAATTAAATAATACATAAAATGATATTTGTCTATATTAAACAATATTCACTGGGGTCATAAGATAAAGATTTTATTAGGTTATCAAATTTAACATTGGATATATAAATTTTGATGGTGATTTCCTTCCAAATAATTTTATTTTATGGTTTAGTAAACATGGGTAACAAAAAGTAATGGGAAATACTAAGTTTTGTCTTAATCAGAGTACATCCAAGTAAAGTAAATTATAAATTCTCTTATTAGATTAGTTGCTTTGGGTTTTTATAATTACTATAGGAGTATTAAATATACAATTTTATTAAGTCTGTAATACATGTAAAATTGTGTGTGTGTGTGTGTGTGTGTGCTTGCATGTATGCTAAAGATTTTTATATTTAATTTCCTTTTCAGGAGAGACTACATCTAGGCCTTTTTGCTAAGAACAAATGAAAATTACAGGAGATGCAATCCTAACAAGTAGCAATATTCAAAGCCTAGGTAGGTTTATTCTGTATATAATAAACTAACTGTGGTATTGAGTCCTGAGAATAACTGACCTTGGGGGCTGGCAAGGTGACTTAGCAGCCAAGTGCACTTGTTTATCTTGCTGGGGACCCAGGTTTGGTTTCCAGCACCCACATGGCAGCTCACAACCTTCCATAACCCCAGTTCCAGAGGATCTAATGCTCTCTTTTGGCCTCTGTGGGCACTGTATGCATACAGTACACAGACAAATGCAGGCAAGGTACCCACGCTCATAAGATAAAAACAAGTAAATGACATCTTACATTTTCAAGATACTTTTTAACGTATAATAATATTAAAATATAAAACTCGCTGTTGACAAGTTTTTTGGGGCTTTTAATCTTTATTTTAAACTAAAGGCCCGAGGGGTTGTATAGTGTGTATGTGTGTGGGGGGGGGCGTTGAGGGAGAGCAGGGGAGTGTCAATATTTAAAACCCAGCTGTTGGTTCTTGCTCAGCCTGCTTGAAGGTATATTGCTATCAAATTTAGTTTTCTTGAGAATCAAAGATCTTCCCACTTTATCTGTGTTAAGGATCATGTCCTGGGGCCAGAGAGATGGCTCAGTAGTTAGGAGTGGGCGGCTGTGATGCTTGGGTGTAGGCAGAGCTATGGGCTTGAGGGCAAAAGTGGCATAATGAACAGAGCTCTGGTGGAATCAATTCTTTGATCGTTTTTTTTGAAAATGAGGTAGAAGAGTACTTATAAACCTGAGAGAAATTGTGTATCTATCCCAGAAACACACATTTTATTTGCTTTTTAGTGGTGAATACAATGGCTTTGTTGTTGTTGTTGTTTTTATTGGATATTTTCTTTATTTACATTTCAAATGTTATCCACTTTCCTGGTTTCCCCCCTAGAAACCACCTATTCCATTTCCCGACCCCCCTGCCTCTATGAAGGTGCTCCCCCACCCACTCACCCACTGCCCTCCTCCCTGCCCTGGCATTCCCCTACACTGGAGCAGTGAGTCTTCCTAGGATCTAGGGCCTCTCCTCCCACTGATGGCCGACAAGGCCATCCTCTGCTACATATGTGGCTGGAGCCATGGGTCCCTCCATGTGTACTCTTTAGTTGGTGTTTTAGTCCCTGGGATCTTGGGGTGTGTGTGGGGGAGTCTGGTTGGTTGATATTGTTGATCTTCCTATGGGGTTGCAAACCCCTTCAGCTCCTTCAGTCCTTTAACTCCTCCACCGGGGAATCCCGTGCTCAGTTCAGTGGTTGGCTGTGAGCATTCGCCTCTGAATGCTATGTATTTAACTGAATAACTGGTAGAAGAGACCCCAGTTGTAGTTGTTAGCTAGGAGCAGCAGCAGCAGGGCTCCCAGAAAATGATAGGAGCAGTTTTAGGGTGAGAGTCCCCAACCTCACTTTGTCCATTTACATGACTGCCACTGCACCAGTGAGGGAGACAGGAAGGGACGGAGAAGAGGACTTGATTGAGAACTGAACCTCTGGTTCCTGAGTTTTCACAGGCCTTTTGCTGAACAGTTTGGGCTGATAGACTCCTGATTGGTCCTTATTCTTTGACTCGTTTTCATATATATGGCCAGCCAATCAGGCTCTATGTAAACCCTGTACAGCGCCTCTCCATCATCAAGTCAAGACTCATGGGACTACCATCTAAGGAAGATTGTCTGTACCCTGCTTAGGGGACCGTTTGGGTTTTGTTTATTTGTCTTGTTGTTGATTGTTTGCTTTTCTTCCTCTACAACAAACCATTCTTGCCCTCCGAGACCCAGTGCTACTGCGACTCTGGTCAGCAGTCCACGTTCTGCAGACCTGTTTGACTGAGTATTCTTGGGTACCCTGGAGCCTGCTGAGGGGTTAGGGCCACTACCATCACAATCTCCATCCCTTGGCATCCCACTGCTGCTGAAAGTTAACTCCTTTTAGTTTTCTGTTGGAAGGTCTAATGACCTTCTGATGACCGTTTATATTCCTTTTGAATGGTTAATAAAAGTTTTCTTGATGTGTTCACCTTCACTGTCTGCCCACTCCATTCTTTGAGGAGGGGCCCCTGCTTAAACAATGTGGGCAAAGGTAGCATTCACATATCTATGTTTATCCTTTCTATGGCAATAATTTGCCATATACACATCTGTATTCTGTCCACTTTTTTCCTTCTTCTCTTTTCCTTTTGTTCTTTTTGTTTGTTTTTGTTTTTTAAAAGACAGATTCTTATTGTATAGCTTAGTTTAATCTCAGGTTCAAATTCACGACTCTCTTCCTTTACCTCCTGAATTCTGGATTTACAATTGGACATGCCACACCTAGTCATGTTAACATTATTTCTGTATCTATATTTTATTTTGTGACTTTTCCTGGGGAGGCACAGACAGATGTTTACTCACTCCAGATAGGGCACTAATGACAGATCAGAGAATACTTAAGAGTTTATTGGGGTTATTTACAGGAGAATAGATGTGTGAAAGGCCAGTGTATCACCTCAACATGGTGCCAGCTCATTAAGGTGTACACCTGGAGAGCTTCCTGAACAACCTTCAGGCAGCCTGGGGCCTGAGAGCAATCACTTACTGCTTGTATAACATTAGGGAGCATCCTTGTGATGCCTGTAAATCTCAGGAACTTCCTGAGCCTTGTAAATGTTGTCTTCTGAATCTTGTGAGCCTTCCTCCTCCTTCCGAATGGGAAGTTTCAATTGAGAGGACAAAGTTGTACAATGTATCTCTACCTGTTTCTACTGAAATAGGATAAAATTAACAAAAAATTGGAAAACTCATATAACTTGAATGTTATGTATTGTGAAAAGATTATTACAGCTAATTAGCATGTCATTCACCTCCTATAAGAATTGTGTGTGGTGAAAATATTTAAGATTTACTCTTTAAAATTTTTCAAATGTACATAATTGTTTTTTGTTTGTTTGTTTGTTTGTTTGTTTGAGACAGGGCTTCTCTGTGTAGCCCTGGTTGTCCCGGAACTCACTTTGTAGACCAGGCTGGCCTCAAACTCAGAAATCCGCCTGCCTCTGCCTCCTGAGTGCTGGGATTAAAGGCGTGCACCACCACAGTTCATGGTATGTATACATTAGAGTTCCAAACTAGTTCATCTTATAAGTTTGTGTCCATCAACCAGCATTTTCTCATTCTCTACCACACTTTTGTGGTACATACACACACATTCAAGGGGACACACACACACACACACAATTTACTACAGTGGCTTATAACCCATAGACTAAGTCTGGGCAGTTGAGCAACAGTGATCTTCATCCTGGAGAGACTGAGAACCCCACAGCTGCTTGGTCCTGTAGCTGGATGCTGCAACAGTCCCAAGTCTAGTGCTGAGAGCCTAGAAGCTCCTTTAGCACATGGGTATTAGAGGGCATGAGAAGCTGGAATCTGCTGCTGTTCAGGCATGGTGATAGCAACTGCAGGAAGAATACACACATCAGTATGAGCAGGAATGGGCAAGAGGCCACTGATCTCAGACCTCTGTATCTGGGTGGCCTGCTAGAAGGCCATCCATGCTCAGCAAGTATCTTCTGTCCCCCATTGATCCTTTCTGGAGATATTCGCTAGGTTTACCAAGAGGCTTGTATCAAGTTGACAATCAAGGTTAATGTCCCCACAGTAAGTGATCTTCATATTCTTTTTAGAACAAGTTGTGAAAAGTGTTTGCCTCAGGGAGCAGCATTTATTTTCTATGTTATCTTCTAGAAAGTTTGTCATTTAGAGCTGCCCAAGTCCAAGGATCATTCAAAAAAATCGAGATTCAGAGTTCATTTTTCCCTGTGTGACTATTCAGCTATTCAAATACCATTGACTAAAAATCTTCTCTCATTATCCCAAGTGAACTCTCTTTGTGGCTTTGTCAAAAGTTGGTCTTAGCTGGGGGCCTCGTAAAATGGTTTAGAGCACTGGCTGCATGTCTATGGGTTTATTTCCAGCACCCATAGCAGTGTAGGTCTCAGGGTATCACACTCTTATCTAGCCTCCAAGGGCAGGCACACAGACCTCCATGCAGCCAAACACCCATACACATCATAATTATTGGTGTGGATCTGTTCCTGGGCCTTCTGTTCTATTACATTCCATACTCTGCTTAATTGACACTGCTTTGTTATGATTGTGGCTTCACAGTGAATCATGAAGTGAAGTGCAGTGGTAGTAAACTTATAACTGTTCCCCCTCTCAAGTTATTCTGGGGTCTGTGATGTGGTCCAGCCACCACGTTGGATAACTTTGGTTTGATCCCCA
Source organism: Mus minutoides (assembly GCA_902729485.2). Taxonomy (NCBI): domain Eukaryota; kingdom Metazoa; phylum Chordata; class Mammalia; order Rodentia; family Muridae; genus Mus; species Mus minutoides. Next base: position 187,819 of record LR751136.1, on the reverse strand, counting down.
AAACCTACACAGTAGAAATGAAGAACCAACAATCACAAGTTGTCCCTTGACCTCCAGTCACATACCATGGCATGTACATGCACACACAGACACAGACAAACAGCTGCACACAGACAGACAGACAGACAGACAGACAGACAGACACACACACACACACACACACACACACACAAACTAAAATAAATAAATGTAACAAAATTCAAGGAAAAACAACATTATTTTCTCTCGTCTATAAAGCTTAGGGTTGCATATATGTTAACTTAGCATGCATGAATATTTTAGAGTTTAATTCCTAGGACTG
>LR751136.1:0-187418 GCA_902729485.2 Mus minutoides | reverse complement strand
ATACATACACACACATATATACACACACATATATATACATATATATATTCAAAAACAGAACAAGACAAATATAAATAAAAGAATAAAAATTAGCATGAAAATCTATTTTAAAAGACAGACAAAATGAACGCTCCTCAGTGCAGAGGGAGGAGAAAGAACCATGGGGCCAGCAGCAAGGGGAGGAAAAACTATTACCCCAAGATGGAAAAAAAATCATAAAAGCTTCAAGTGTGTGCGCGAAGGCAAATGACGAATAAGCCAGGTTTCTTTGAGCCCAGTGTGCTGCTCAGTCAGTGAGGGTGCTTGCCCAGCGTGCACACAGCCATCTGTAATCCCAGCATCCAGGAGGTAGAGGCAGGAGGAGCCAAAGTTCAAGGTCATCCTCAGCTACAGAGTGAATTTGAGGCTGGCCTGGCTGATAGAAGATTTCGTCTCCAAAAGTAAACTAAAACAAAAATAACGGCCCTCAAAATCCTGCCCAACATATAGCACAAAGAAAGGTGGGGAGGGGTTCCCAGGGGAAAAGGAGGTGCCAGAGCTGCTTCTTGCTGGGTCTTAATAATTGAAGACTGCCATGGGGCTGGGGATGGAGGCTTGAACTCTGGATTTCTGACTTCCCTTTGATTTGTGTAGATGCTCACTCAGTACTGGACAAGAGTTTGGTCCCCGTCAAAGTCTTCTAACCCCCTCACCTGGGGAGTCAACCTACAGCATTGCAGGTGCCACCTGAAGCATTGTGCATGCCAGGCAAGGTGGCCACTGCAGAGCTACGCCTGGGCCCCTCTTCTCTTCACCCAAGCCACAGAGGCTGCTGTACTCCCCAGATTCTTGGCTCTCTGACAAAGGCTGGCCTGCTTGCTTGGTTTGTCTCCGTCTCCGTCTCCGTCTCCCCATCTCCGTCTCCCCGTCTCTGTCTCCCCCTCCGTCTCCGTTCCCCTCCTCCCCTCCCCTCCTCCCCTCCCCTCCCCTCCTCCTATCCCTCTCTCTCTTTCTTTATTGCTTGCCTGAAATGTCCTCTAACTAACTCGCGCTCCTCCTTCAGAACATTAAGAGGACCCTTTTCCAGGCAGGCCATCTGGACTCCCAAGAGCTCTTTCTTGCTTTGTGGACTTACCATAGGCTATGCATAGCACCTTAGAACTGATTTTCCATTTCTCCTGAATTGCTTCTCCTTGTGGGAGGCAATTATTTCTTATTTGTCACTGAACAAATAAGATCATCTACAAGGTCCATGCCACCTCAGGAGTCCTCAACAAGTGTTACAGAATGACTAAAGCAATTGCCCATGAATGAGTCTTTTTAACTTATGATGTGTTTGAAGTGTTTTGATGCCTCTAGTAATTAGCACTATTACCCTATCATATGGTGCTAGCCCATAGAAATACAACCTGTTCCTCCACCTCAGTGACTCAACTGCTTTAAGGAATGGGTGTTCAGGTGAGGTGTTATCACCCATAGGCTGTGTGTCATTTCTGACTTGCATATTCCTTTGATCTTGAGTCATGATCTCAGGGATGCTTATTATCTGCTCTTACAGGTCACCAGAGAAGCTAGTCACGGCGCAGAAGCAGGGCTCCTGGTCCCAGGTTGCAAGGCAGACATGTCCTGAGTTCTCCCTTCTTCTACCCCCTTGTTAACGGTTGAATTCCCTGTTAGAGAATACACTCCACACTCTTGAACGTTGGACTTTCGTTTTCAAGGACTCCATCTGTTCGGTGCTATTCTTGTGTGCTTTATTTTTTCCTTGCTCTCCCGACCAAGAGGTTTCTTTCTTGGGCAAGCCTCTTTCTGCTTTATGTAAGGATTCTTCATAAGACTAGAATGTCCTGGGTCTCAGAACTGTCTTTGAATGTGACACTCTGAAAAACATAACCTGGTAAGAGCCTAAAATTGTCCTAATTAGAGCCGACATGATGCTGTGGGGAGCTTGACTCTAGATCCTCCTGAATAGGGTACCTACTTGTTAGAGGCAACTTTTAAAAACTGTGGTAAAATTGATCTTGTTCCTCATCTTTAAAGTGCAGCCCAGCGGTGTTAAGCACACTCACGCTGTTGTATGATTACCACCTTCTATTCTCAGAACTCTTGCATTTTGAAAATTGAAAAGCTGCCCTTAATTCTAACTTCCTACCTGACCCAGAACTGAGGATAAATTCAGGGCCTGGTTTGTAAGGCAAACACTCTGCCATTGAACCAGATCCCCAAACCCTAATTCTGTTTCTTAGTCCTACCCCTCTCTCCCAACCTCTGTATCCATAACTCTTCTTTCTGTTAATAGCTCTGTGAATCCACTGACTGCTACATCTTCAGATATGCAGTGGCCATACAGTGTTTGGATTTTCTATCTGGAAGACTCAATATGTGATGGAATGTTTCTGTCCTTATAATTTTGACAGACTTCACCCATGGAAACATCAGGCCTGTGGTGACTGACAAAGTTGTTTTCATTGAAATTTGGTGTTTTTATAAGTTCATCAGTTCAGAATAACATGTTTTCCTCGGAAGTATTTTCTGTATCAGTGACTATATTGAATGTACTGTCTAAGTACAGTCTGTTCATAACTTTATTAAACCTTCTGGTTGTTTTTGGAAATTGAAAAAATATTAGGGAGCTTGTTTTTATATAGTCGTCCAAAAAACTCAGAAATCTTCAACTCAACTCTTACTCTGGTCCACAGAGCCTGCTGCTCTGAAGAGACCCACTGAGAGTAATGTAAGAACTGGATATAGCCATGAGGTGGACAGGTCTTCCTGTGACCCCAGCACTTGGGGAGTGGAGGCTGGAGGCTAGCCTGAGCTACACAGTAAGACCTGCTTCCTACCCCTCCCATCCTCAACTACTGAAGAGTGAATGTCGAAGAGTGGATGGAAGCAGGCAGGGCCCGCTCCTCAGAGTTGAATTGAATCAGAGCGCCACACACAGTAACTCCTGGTTACTGAGAATGGTCAGCAGCACAGCAGGTGCCTGTCTCATCTGTCCTCCATCCTGATGATCCAGATGCTGAGGACCAAGAAAAGCAGCCAGAAGCCAGAGATCGTTTTCCCAATGGGCAGCCTTGGCCTGTCCTCTGATGCCTGCCCTGGACATTCCTGACAGATCCCTGTTCCCTGCTGTTTAATGTTAGGGAAATGAGAGGAAGAAAGGGACCCAGAGTGGTAGATACGCATGCAATCCCATCATTCCTTGGAAGACAGGACTTGGCTACATAGCACAGTTAAGGCTGTTGGAAGGAGCTACATGTCTCAGAACAATAACAAAAGACAGAAGCATGAAGACGGGAGTTAGGATGCCCAAAATAGGTGTGGTAGTCTCCCTGTAATCCTAGTTCATGAGAGAGAAACAGGAAATCCTGAGCAAGCTAGGCTAGAAAGACTAGCATAATGGTTAGCTCCAGGTTCTGTGAGAGACCTTCCTTCAATATAGAAAATATATGGCAATGGAGGAAGACACTTACTTGACTTTTACTTTGGGCCTACACACACACACACACACACACACACACACACACATTTGTGTGTATATACAAACACACACACATATATATATATATATATATATATATATATATATATATATATATATATATATATGACAAATATACCACACATATACCACATGCACATACAAACTCAAAACTTAAAAAATATTAAAGAGACTAGTGTCCCCTGGACATAGTCATAGGAAAAACAGAGGTAAGCATTAGCTATGAAGCTATTAAAGGACTATGAACAATAACAGGAGGAAATAAAAATCTTCTGGCCTTCAATTACACATGTTTTCATATTGCCTGTCACTAAACCTTTTTAATTGTGCATGTTGACATTTACAAACTGTTGTGCAGGTCTAATGGCTTCTCAGCCTTGCTTGCCTCTGGCCACTCCTGAGTCATGGCTTCCTGAAAATGAGGCAGCAGAGGGACTGAGGGTTGTAATAGTTTGCCTTCTACAGTTTCTTCTTCTCCTCGTCTGTTGGGTTTTTGTTATGTTTGGTTCAAATATAACAGACCATGGATAATATTGATGCCCACCTTTGAGAGAAGTTGGGCATTTCTCAGTCTTGGTGTGTGTGTGTGTGTGTGTGTGTGTGTGTGTGTGCGTGTGTGTGACCCAAGGGCTCAGGTGGCAGACAATCAACAGTCACCAAAAGTCAACCTGAGGCAGTGGGTCCTGCCTTGTTATCTACCTAAGTGAAATTAAAGTTGTGGGGGTATGCATGCACATGTGTGTGCACACATACAAACACACACAAACACACACATGTGTACACACACACACAGGAACAAGCAAATCAAACACAAGCTTTATTAAAGAAAATCGAGGAAAGAAAACGCAGCAGTAATTTTGTCTGGGAGCTTTTTAGTAGACTTACAGCAGAAACTGGACAAAGACTGAAGTAATTCCTACTGAGATTGGTTAGTCCTCTGAGCATCTCATGGGTTGAGCCAATTGGAGGATCCCATATTCTATGGATGTTCTTCTGACCCAACCAAGCAGATAGTCCATACAGGATGTTCATCAACTGCTCACTGGCAAGGGAATAGGGTGACATTCTTCCCTGTCCATCTCCGGCTTCTGCTTTGACACCTATTCATTTTGGGCCACTGGCTGGTTGCTACTTTCCAACCTTACAGGTATTGCTGACCCCCTCTCTCACACACACACACACACACACACACACACACACACACACACACACATAGAGCCCAGGAAACAGCAAACACCTTCTGTTGTGTCTCCTCCATGGAGTCAGAATGAGATGGTCAGGACCAGAGGATGGAACACTGATAATCAAAAAAAAAAAAGCTTAGCAAAGCCTTGGTGTTCAGAGTTTTTATTATAGGTACTCCATTCTGTGAGCCTGATTGATTTCCACATGTGGTCTAGTTTCCAGTCCCTTCTCCCCTGGGATCACCCACCTGTCCCCCATTGTATACCATACTGTTGGTCTTTCTGGTGTGGCCAGCTTCCTACCCTAAGTTATACTGTTCCCATCTCACCAGCCAGAGCCAGCAGAGCTAACAGTACAGATACACTAACATCACCATTGATTCTAGGACGTTTCCCTCCCTCTCAGAAAAACCTCAGATGCTTTGATTTGGAGATAAGGCCATGAAGAGCCCAGCCAAGGATGGCCTTGAACTCCTGACCCTCTGGCCTCCACCTCCTGAATGCTGAGACCTCAGGTACGCACCATCATTCCTGGTTTCCCATGGTACAAAGGTTCAAACCCAGGGCTTCGGAAGAGCTAGGTTGTCACTCCACTAACTCAGCTGTATTCCCAGTCCCCGTTGGTTCACTTTCCTGTAACAAACACTTACTCTGTGAACACACACACACACACACACACACACACACACACCCCTCAGTTCATTAACTGCTGAGCATCTGTCTTGACTGTGCAGTTACTATAGCTAATGCTTCTATGAACACTTAAGTTTCTGTGGATGCAAGCCTTCTCGGATTCTTGTTTTACTTATGTTTTTAAGATGGATGGCTGCTTTTCTTTGTTCTCCTTATCCAGCTGTCCTCATCAGGACCCCCGCCTTCCCACATTACAGAGAGTTAAGAACAGACATCCTTTTGGGTCCTGACCTCCTTTTGCTCTATCTGAATATGATACTTCTTGCAATGGGGTCTCCTTGTTGCTTGTCTTAGCAGATTCCAGTCATTATCATCTATTCCTGACTATTGAGTGTCGTGATCAGGAAAGGGGTTGTAGTATGCTAAGTGCCCTTTCCTGAATCTGGGGAGAGAAGTATGCAAGCATTGTCTTTTCCACGATATTGTTTTCAGATGATTTTCATTACCGGCATAAAACATATTTCCTCGTGGTATATAACACAGTTTATAGCTTGCTGGATTTGGGGGTATAAAACTTTTTGGAGGGTTTTGCACTCATCTCTTGGGAAATGCATAGTTCCCTTTAGTAGCTGGATCCATCAGTTTGGTGCTAGTGTAGTTCTGGTCTCAGAGAGAGCCAGGAAGTGTCTCACATCTATTTCTTCCGACACATTGTGAGGTTGGTGTTGATCCAGTAGGGAAGGAGCCGTGTTTCTTCTTCTTGGTGGGTACTCACTGTTATCATCATGATCATCATGGGGACCCTGATCTCCCACCTGTTATAAACACATTCAGGCTTCATCCTGTTCAAGTCGGCTTTAGTAGTTTCTGCCTTTCTAGTCATTTCTTCATTTTCTCTAGACACATCATTATCCATGGAATTTCCTCTTTATATCTCTAAGACATGTAATGATACATTCTTTTTGTTTCAGAATTAATAATATGAATCCCTGCTATTTTTTTTTTTTATTTGGATCAGTTTAGCTAAAAAACCTTCTTGGTTCTGGATTTTTTTCCAGTGTTTTTCTTCTTTCATTGTTTTATACTTTTATTATTATTATTATTTTCTTCCTTCTGCTGGTCAGGGGTTAGCATGGTTTTTGTTTGTTCGTTTGGCCCATATTTATCAATTTGGGGTTTTTGAGGTTTTTTTGTTTTGTTTTTTTTTGTTGTTGTTGTTATTTGTTTGGTTGGTTGTCTATTTGAAGACAGTGTCTCAGGTAGCCCAAGCTAGTCTCAAATTCAATACGTAGTCAAGCTTTGAACTCCTAATCCTCTTGCTTCTACCATCAATTACAGGGATTACAAGCCTGAACATACCATGCCTGGTTTTGTGAGGTACTGGGACCTGAACCCAGAGCCTCTTGCATCCGAGGCAAGTATGCTACCAATAGAACTGCATTCACAGCCGGAGGTATATCTATTTCAAATGCAGGCCTTTGCAACAGTAAGTTTATCTTTCCACATTGTTTTTCCTCTAAGATAGCATTGTAGGCTGCCCCTCATAAGACATACAGTTTTAATTTATCTTAAGGAATCACCTCATTTCCCTTATAATTTTTTTAATACATAGATTATTTTAGGATTAGGCTCCTTAATGTTTGTACAGTTTGAACCTCCCTGTCCCTTCTGCTGCTGATCGCTAATTTCAGCGAACTGTGGAAGGACATGCTGGTAATTCAATACCTTTTATTTACTGAGACTCGTTTTATAGTATAGTACTGTTTACCCGGATAAGTTCATCTGTGCTTGATAATGTATATTCTGTTGTTACTGGGTGGAGTGTTATATTAACATCTGTTAGATCTGGTTTCTAGAGTTATTCAAATTGCCTGATAATAACTGGCCTTCTGTCTATTTGTTTTATCCATTGTTTAAGGTGGGCTAGGATCAAGGGTGTGGCTCAATAGAGAAATACTTTTCTAACCTGCAAGAGGCCATGGGTTCAGCTTCTGGCACCACAGATTAATGGGTTAATTAATGTGAATGTGGACTACTGACGTCTCCAACTACTACCATTGGAGTGTCTATGTCTTCCTCCAGTTCTTTAAGCTTCTGCTTCAGGTTTCCGTATCTCCTGTTAGGCATCTGTGTGTTCATCATCATTCTGGTTTTGACACTCTGATCTTTTATTTCTATTAAATTTTGTTGTCTCCTGTAACAAGGTTTTAATTAAACTAAACTGTACTCTATGTGACACAATTTGCTTTCATTTATTGTTTACATTACGTATTTTCAATCCTTTCTTGCGACCTATTTGTACTTTTGAATCTAAACATCTTATTTATGTTTCCATATGTTTTGCCATCTGACTGCATTTCACTGAAGTATTTCTTTATTTCCCCATTTGGTTTTTCAAGACAGGGTTTCTCTGTGTAGCCCTGGCTGTCCTGGAACTCACTCTGTAGACCAGGCTGGCTTCAAACTCAGAAATCCACCTTCCTCTGCCTCCCAAGTGCTGGGGTTAAAGGCATGTGCCACCACTGCCCAGCTGAAGTATTTCTTATACTTGCATATAATATAATTTCTAGTATGATTAGAGTTAGATATGCTGATTTCTGTCTGCATTCTGTATGGTTTTATATAGAGATGCTTTGCGTCTTTGTTCCTCTATTCCTTCTTTATATTTCCCTTTGTGTTAATTTCTCATTATCATTTTTAGCTACATATTTTAGTTATTCTCTTAGTCATTTCCCTGAAGATTGCCATTGTCTTAATTCAGTTTAAGGCTGAAGAGATGGCGCAGCGGTTAAGAGTACTACCTGCTCTTTCAGAGGTACTGAGTTCAATCAACCATCATAATGGGATCTGTTCCCTCTTCTGGTATGCGTAAAGACAAAGAAAGCATGTGCACACACACAAGCACACACAGTAAATCTTTAAACAAAAAAAGCCAACAAATTCATTCCAATTGAATTACAATAGTATATAAAAACATATCTCCTGTTCCACTCTGTTCTTGGTCTCTATTCTATTATTTCTTATACATTACATCTTTATCTATCATATGCACCTCAGTACACACACACACACACACACACACACACACAAACACACACACAGAAATCCAACTGACTCTGCCTTCTGGGTGTTGAAATGAAAGGTATTCACCACCATACCCAGACTCCCCAAGCAATTTTTAAATATTGGAACTTTATTGTATAAATACTATATAATTAGTTGTATACAGTTAGAATAGCCACTCTGAGGCTGTGGAGTTCCACATTGAATTTTACACTTTCATTATTGGATATATTTTTATGTACTTATCTACCACCAAAAGATGAAAAATTAGTGCTAGAAAAACAGTCTTTCTTTTCTTAAGTTGTTTCCTGTCATGTATGTGGTCAAAATGAGAAATGTGATGAACACAGTGTGTATTTTGTCTTTCAGTGATTGGATGCTGTCAGGTCCACATTTTGGTTCTCTCTGGACAAATCTAATCTCTATTCATTTGTTCCTTTGTCAACTAAGGGTCAGAAAGATTTCTGTAAGCACCAGAACCACTAAATCTGTTGGTCTTTGCAGTCTCTACCTATAGGCTCCCCATCTTTAATACTCTGCGAGGCAGTTGAACACCTGCTCTTCTGGCTTATGCAAAGTGGGTCATCGTGGGAGCTGAGGGCCACATTGAGGTTTTTTTTTTTTGTTTTTTTGTTTTCCTAAGCTTATGCCCATCTTTCTGGAGTCCAGGAATTTTTCTGGAAATCCTCAAATCCCTATGAACATTTCATTCTCTAGCATTTACTCTTTAAGTTCTTTGGTCACCGTATTGTTTCTCCAACTTACTACCCCTCAAGGAGCTTCAGTATTAAATGTCAGCCACTGGCCATTTCACTAAAGGTTCAGGAAGGCTTTTTACTTGGTAGCTGAGTCAGGTCAAATACAGACACGTTCCCTGAGTCAGACTCCCAAGGAATACCACAGAAGTCACACAATGGCTATTCTCTAGGAATGGACCTTGGAGGAATCCCAGTCCACCCATCCTCCTATGACTTTTTGTCTGTCCTCTTGTGGCTCCTGTGATCTGTCTGTCCTCTTGTGGCTCCTGTGATCTGCCTGTCCTAAGTTGGCTCCTGTGAGCTATTTGTCCTAAGGTGGCTATTGTGATGCTTTCCCTGGGACTGTGGAGTTTTCATTTTTGAGGTGACCAAAAACAAACAAACAAACAAACAAACAAACAAAAAACCAGCAAAAAGTACTGGCATGCAGCAAATCAAAACACTTCAAGGTTTACTGTTTTAATTCAAATTCAAGCATTATTTTTTTCTTAAAATAAATATTCCCTAAACTATCACAGTTCTTCAGTTACTTCCCAGAGATCTGAAAATGTTGGCGTTACAGAGAGGAGTCTTGCTTTCTTACAAATGTGGAGTCAGCTTATCTCCAAACCTCTTGCAGAGGTTTCTCCTCACAGTTAAAACTCAGCTCCCCATTGAGACCGACTAGGTCCTGTGTGATCTCACCCTTGTTAACCTCCTCATCTTGTCACCGGTTGCTCTCAGTTCCCACACTGTATCACCGTATAGCCAACTCTGTCCTGACCGTTCTATGGTAGGTTAAACGTAATTGGCCCCTAGAGGCCCATAGGGAGTGGCACTATTAGGAGGTGTGGCCTTGCTGGAGCATGTGTGGCCTTGCTAGAGGAAGGGGGTGGGCTTTGAGGTCTCCTATACTCAAGCTATACCTAGGGTGGCACAGTCTCCTGCTGCCTGCAGATCCAGATGTAGAACTCTCAGCTTCTTCTCCAGCATCATGGCAGCTCAGACGCTGCCACGCTTCCTGCACTCATGATAATGGACTGGACCTCTACAACTGTAAGCCAGCCCCAATTAATGTTGCCGCTTATAAGAGTTTCCATGGTCCTGATTTCTCTTCGCAGCAATAGAAACCATAACTAAGATACCATCCTGATCACAGTTCATGGTCACCCACTCAGAGAAGTAGTGTTTTTCCTACCTCTCCATTCCATTGCCCTACATCGCATGCTTATTTAGTTGTAATTTGGCCCCAAAGTGGCTATAAACAAAGCCTAAGTGTAGAGCAGGAAACATTTTGAATGTGCTGATCCAGTGATATACTTCTTGCAACAAGGGTGAACCTTCCTATGACCTCCCCAAACAGGGATAATAACTAGTGACCAACTGTTCAAATACATGAGTCTATAAGAGACATTTATCATTCAAACCACCACACAGCTACTAGATAGTTTGGTTGTAGCATGGGAGGCAACAAAAAGTTCAAAGTTAACAGGGTACCCTGTAAGCAGGTGGACAGCAAGACATTCATTCATTGTTGAGTGAATGGAAAGCTAAGTTCACTTTGAACACAGCTGAGAGAGACTCGTTCCAGTTCTTAATGACTGAGTACAAGAAATCCATCAAAACTTTTCAAATCTGTGTTTTTACTGGTTAAATGAAGTTAGTTAACTTGAAAAGTGTGTGTAAAGGTGCTTGTCCTCCAATCCTGATTACCTGAATTTAATCCCTGGTACCCACAACATAAAAAAACAAAACAAAACAAAACAAAACAAAACGAATCGACTCCTCAAGGTTGTCTACACACACACACACACACACACACACACACACACTAAATCAGCAAAATGTAATTTAAAAATAAATTCTCATAAAAAGCTTCAAGGAATGGATATATTTTAAAATTCCTCTATATGGCTGATTGTAGTCTGTCTTGATTGGGTCCTATATATATTCTCAATACTTTTCATTTCTAGTCTCTTAAATGACCTCAGGATCCCATTTTATGTATTATCTAAACCCAAAGGTCATTTTCTTTTCTTTTATACTTAAAAAGTAACCACAGGGATCTCTAAAGAATCTCTGTCATTTAAAAACTAATTAATCAATATCCCAAGCAGGCCGAAAACATTCTAAAAACTAAGGCACAAAAGTATGGATTTAATACATTACTTTCTATCTTGACAATAAAAAATTTGAACCATAAAAAAAAAAAAAAGAATCTCCATCCTATTAGTAAGGAAATCATAGGAACAGAAAAGAACATGAACTACAAGAAGTCCCAGGAGCCTACAGCAGCATGGTGGTATGTTGGCCTCTTTGTTACCAGAATTGTTGGGGTCAAAGCCTGGGTCCTCTTCACCTATCAGCCCCACTGTCCCTGGGTGCTCTGGTACCTTACCAGGCTTGGCTCAGCCACCTGTCTTATGTTTATTTAGGTTGAAGTAGAGGGCTAGAGGTGTACAGAGTAAGCAATCCTGGTCAAGGTGTGGTCCTACCCGAGATTGTGTCTGCTCCAGTCTCTCCTGCAAGGCTGAATGAGAGTCCTGGAACAGCGTGAGGTCTCTCCCAGGAGACAAGGTCCCCCTGGCTGGCACCAGGCTTCAGCCTTCTCCTTCCCCAGCATGAGACTCCTGAAAAAACCCAATTCAGTGGCTTCATGGTCTCAAGAGTTTCTGTTTAGCATACTGTTGCTTCTGCCTGGGATGGTTCCTATTTAGAGCCGGTCTTCGTGCTATCATTTACCCTAGCGCTAAACTCTCTCACAAAGAAACCAGACCAAGTCTGAATTAATATAAGAAAATGTCTCCACTTTCTCTGGACACTCTAAGCGTCTCTGGACGCACTACATGCAGGGCTGAAGTCTGAAATGGCTCCCGCCCCATCCCTCACTGCTGGCCTAGGTAAGTACACAGAGGTGTGGCCCGGTGACTGGTTGTGTATCATCCGTACTCCTTTCTCCAGGAACTGAGCCACGTCCACACCATGCGAGCGCCAACGCCAGATGTCAAAAGTCAGTGTTTTTATATGAGAGGAAGCAAGTCACTGAATGATTGACACTTAGAAGCAATCTGAATGTATTTCCCAGTCCAGCCTTTCCTCTTCAGCATGGAGTGAGCATTGCTTACTGGATACTCGGGGTTTCCGTGAAGAAAACAAAACAAAAACAAAAACACAAAAACAGACACTGCCAGCACCAAGGGTTTCTTTTCCGTGACATCTGTAACAGTGCCCTGGGAAGCATAGCAGTTAATAACTTCCTGCCTGAGTGGAGCTTTTGAACCTCGATAGGATTGGAGTTGGTTAGTGGTCCACTCAGATGTGTCCTTTTGAAAGCAGGGAACAGCTGGCCTATGTGAACAAGTACCAAACCTGTTCTTTATGGCATGAACCACGTGACACGGAAATGCTTTACACAGGGACTATAAGACCCATCCACCCAGCCTTTATCTGATTGGCTGGCAGCTGCGTGGTACTGAGGGGCCCTGAGGATACTGGGTCTTCTCAAGTTGGTTTGCTTGGATGAGAGGAAACGACGCGTCTACCCTTTGGCCACAGCATTATCCTTGACCAGTTCACTAAATCACTTACAGCTGTGTTACAGACCAGACTTTTGGCCCTAACAAAGGAGACCAGTCTATAGACTTCACTTCCTAAAGATTATCCTGCCTTTATCAGGCACTGCTGAGAGGTAATAGACACCTACAAACTGTCTCTATGTCAAGTATACAGCATGGTGTTGACATGTATATAATGTGATATAGTTACCTGTCGGGGGAGTGATAAGGGTACTTCAGCTACATAGTTAGCAAGTTTTGAAGGTACAACATATTATTATTATTAGCTATGATTACCCATGGAACATTCAATTCTCAGAAGTTACTCATCAAGGCATGTACCCTTCAACCAAATCTCCTATTTTATCCAACTGCAGCCCTTGGTAACCTCCCTGGTTCTCAAAATTTAATTCTGTTTTTTTTTTTTTTTTTTTTTCAGATTTACTGTAAAGGCAACATCAGTATCTATGGGTCACAAATTGCAGAACTTTCGTTTTTTAAGTATGAATAATGCCCCACTGTGAACACTCACCTCTTTGCCCAACTTCCACACTTCTTTAAGGAGAAAATTGTTTTTTAATGTAGGTGAAGTATATTATTGTGATGATGATGGTGATGGTGCTAATTTAATTCTGTGTAATAGAAGAGTTTTACAGATTGTATAAAATATATTCAAACATTTGCTAACCTGTTCATGTATGTGCTGCCTTAGTCTCTGTGAGTTCATACGTTATATTTAGAGGTCCTGTTATATTTAGAAGAACTTGTTTCCTTGGTTTTATTCTTGGTCCCTGGGCTATCTTGTCTCATGTTCTTGGTCACTCAAGTAGTGTCAGATATGAGCTCCATCTCATGGAGTGGGTCTTAAGTTAAATCGGGTATTGGTTGGTTATTCCTGCAAGCTTTGTGCCACCATTGCACTAACATGTCTTGTAGACAGGACGTCATTGTAGACTGGAGAGTTTGTAGCTGGGTTGGTGTTTATGTTTCTCCTTTGGTAGATGCGCAGAACCTTCAGATACCAAGAACACAAGCACAGAGGAGTAAAAACTCTATCAGCTTGACTTCTCCATGTTCAGTGAGTTGTGTAGGTCTTGTCTTCAGAGATAAAACCTTGCCATCAGTTTGTGGAGAGCAACGTATAGCCTTAGTAGCAGCCTGGGTTCTTTGGGGGTTCCCATGGACCCCTTTGGGCAACAACTCTATTAGATGTTACCCAATCCCAGAACTGGAAGCTTCATTGGATGGCAAGAGATGTCCTGTTGGGGCTCTGTTTTCTCCTGTTATTTGATGATTTCACTTAGATCACCTTCCTATATGTATATATTTTAGAAAACTTCTGCTCTATTTGGATTATATACTACCTCCAAATGACCCTTGATTTTAGCTGTCTCCTTGTATTCCTTCCTTCCTTCCTCCCCATATTCCCTCCTCTTCTCGTATCCTAGCCCCACAATACACATTCATCCATAACTATTTTATTTCCCTTTCTAGGTCTAACTGTCCTTTCTAGTCTCTTACTTTATACACAAGCTCTATGATTCTATGGGTTATAGCTTACTTACCATTAAATTAACAGCTATTATCCACATATAAATAAATATATACCATATTTGTCTTTCTGGGTCTAGGTTACTTCACTTGGGATGACATGTTTTAGTTTCATCCACTTACCTATACATTTCATTATTTTAATGCCTGAGTGATATTGTGTAAATATACCACATTTTCTTTACTCATTCATTCATTGAGTGATATCAATATTGTTTCCAATTTCTGACTGTTATGAAGAGCACAGTTGAGCAAGTGTCTCTGTGGTAGGATGAGGTGTCCTTTGAGTATATGCCCAAGAATGGAATAGCTCAATCTTGAGGTAAATGAATTCTCATCTTCCTGGAAACTGGTTAGCACAGTGGCTGTACAAGTTTGCACTCTCACCAGCAGTAGAGGAGTGTTCCTCTTGCTCCACATCCTCACCAGCATAAGCTGTCACTTGTATTGTTGATCTTAGCTATTCTGGGAAGTCAAGATGAAATATCAAAGTAATTTTGATTTTCATTTTTCCGAAGACTAAGGATACTGAACATTGTTTTAAGTGTTTCTCAGCCATTTACATTTCCTCTTTTGAGAATTCTCTGTTCAGATCTGTATCCTATTTTTGATTGACTTATTTGCTTTCTTGAGATCTAGTTTTTAAGTTTTTCATAAATTCTGGATATTAGCCCTCTATCAGAGGTATAGCAGGTAAAAAATCTTTTCTTATTCTGTAGGCTGTTACTTTGTCCAAATGAAGGAGTTCAAGGATACCCAGAGATCTGTAGAAAAATCCTGTCTTAATTTTTTTTCAATTTAATTTAAAAAGTTGTCTTTGCAAGGATGTCTTTCATGTCTACATTGATGCCCCCAGAGTGATAGTTAACATTTTTTTTGCTGTTTATTATTGAACCAATAAAATTTGTGACTCCCCACCTCTCAAAAAAAAAGTAGCATTGTCCGCTTGGTGGATTTTCCCCTTGATGAGCATGAAGAGTCCTTCCCTATCTCTTCTGATTACTTTTTAGGTGAAGTCTATTTTGTAAGATATTAAAATGGTTACCCTGTTTGCTTCTTAGGCCCATTTTCTTGAATTATCTCTTTCCACTCTTCTACTCTGAGGTGATGTCTATCCTTGATATTAAGTTATGTTTCTTGATTGCTGCAGAAGAATCGATTCTGTTTTTACATCCATTCTGTGAAGGTGAAGTTGTGTATTACTCTGTGTCTTTTTATTATATAATGGAAACTATTGATTTTGAGAGTTATTAATGAGCAGTGTTGGTTGATTCATGTTATTTGGTTGTTGTGGTATGTGGGTCTCCTCCACCTTTTAAATTACTGGTCTTCAATTATTTATTCCTTGTGTTTTCTTGGGTGGGGTCAACTACATCAGGTTGAAGTTTTCTTTCTGTCACCTTCTTTAGGGCTGGATTTGTAAACAGAAATAGATACTATAGAGAAATAATTTTTCTGGTGTAGTCTATTTGGTGTTCTGTATGCTTCTTGTACCATCTTTAGTTAGGGAAATTTTCTTCTATGATAATGTTAAAAATATGTTCTGTGCCTTTGGCCTGGGTTTCTTCTCCTTCCTCTATTCCTATTATTTGTAAATCTGGTTTTTTCATAATGTCCCAGATTTCCTGGATTTTTGTGTCTGGATATTTTTAGAGTCAACATTTTCTTTGACCAAGGTATCTATTTCTTCTATTATGTCTTTAATACCTGAGGTTTTCTCTTCCATCTCTTGTTTCTGTTGGTGAGGCTTATGGCAGAGGTTCCTGTTGAGTTCCTACATTTTTCATTTCCAGATTTCCTTTAGCTTGGGCTTTCTTTATTGATTCTATTTCCGCTTTCAGTTCTTGAACAGTTTTTTCATTTCCTTCTACTGTTTGTTTGTATGTTTATAGATCTTTAGAGATTTATTTGTCTCCTCTTTAAAGACCTCCATTGTATCCATAAAGGATATTTTGAGGTATTTTACTTGTGCTTCACATATGTTGACATAGTCAGGGGTTACTGTGGTAAGGTTGCTGGGCTCTAGTGGAGACTTATTGTTCTGGCTGTTATTATAGTTTTATGCTGGTATCTAGGCATCTGAGTTTGGAATCACTGTAATTATAGGTGCTGACATCTGGTTTTGCCTTTGTTGAGTAGGTGTGTTGTTTCTTGGTTTCTGTAGACCTCTCTGGTTCTTAGGGAGGGTATAGGGTATAGTAGCTGTGTGTTGCCTGGTAGGGAATTCTTATGGGGTCCTTCCAGGTGTGGCCAATGAGATTCTGGGTAGAATGTCTTTGTAGTTATTGGAAGCTGACACTTGCGAATGGGAATGAGCTAAAAGGGGAGGTAAGGGATGAGAGGCATCCACAAGAGGGAGGAAAGCAGGATGTACCATCAAGGATCCACTTGGTCCCCTAGGAATGGTGGTAGAGAGTGAGGAGAGGCCACAGAAGGAAGTCTGTTACAGAGCTGAGGATGAGACTGGGGCATGGGATTTGGAGGAGAGGAGGAAGACTGAAGATCTGTAGGCTGCCTACTGCTTCCCTGGCTGGAGGGATATGAATAATTTATAAGAAAATTGCACTATTTTATTTTTAAGAGGAATTTTATCACTTATAGAAATTGAATATTAAAAAAAAATCAGTTGTTTTTCTCTTGGAAAAAAATGTCCACAATCCTTTATTATTCTGAAATCAAAAATCTCTGAAGTAGAGCTGTTCTCGTATTTTCAGTAAACTTATCTGATGGTCTAAGAGACCTAAGCAACTATGCATCTAGTCTTAATCCTTTACTAACCATGCCTAACATGTGTACATCCACACCAGGCTGCACAGTCCTTTACTAAACATGCCTAACATGTGTACACCCACACCAGGCTTCACACTCCTCTACTAACCATTCCTAACATGTGTACACCCACACCAGGCTGCACAGTATATTAAACAAAAGATCTGTTTACTGTTAAAATCTTAATTATAGAACTTTCATATTAAGAATGATTTACTTGAATGCTCATATTAAATTCATGAATTAAAAAAATACTCTCATGGGGGGGGCTGCTTTTAGAGATTTATCAAGGAAAATTTGAGCATCTCAGATCCAGCAACCTTTTAGAGGGTATAAGTCAGTAGGCTACATGGTCTCTGGATAGGGACTTAAGAGGATTTTAAGAATGGCAGCCATGCTCACAGCCCATGGGGACTACACTCCCTAGTCAACTTAATGCAAATCATGTTAGCTTGATGACCAGGATGGCAACCAGACAGAAAGAAAGGAGGGGGGGTTGCGGGGGGGGCAGCATAGGGAGGAGAAGACTGTTTTTAGGCCTGATCCTTACTTCTTTCTAAGAAACATACCGTGTTGCTCTACCTTTTCTGTGACAGCTAATGGGTGTGAAGAATCAGCACACACAACCCCTTCAACAGGGCGGTGAGTCACGAACGAACGGTCCTACTCACTTCCAGTTATGCCAAGTACTTGGTGAGAGTCTTCCTCACCATAGGGGGCGCTGTAGCAGACAGGCCTTACTGTGCTGATCAAGAGCTCAGACGTGATTGTTGGCCATCAATGGCAATGTTTTAACCTCACGTGTTAGTGGTTGAACATACAGGTTGTAAATCCACTGGGGGGTCGGAGGGGATATTTGATAGGGAAGAAAGAAACTAATAAAGAATTAAAAACATTTTTTTCTGTTGATCCTTGCCTAGGCTAGACTAAGCCCCAAGTAAAAAGAGGGTTTACAGGGATTTTCTTTTTCCTTTCAAAGTTTCATTTGTGTCCAGGACTCCTTATAGATAGTTACTTCTGGAATTGCTTTTTTTCTTTTATCTCCACTTTTTAGGATTGCTGGTAAATCATGTTCTAGGTGATGCGGAAGCATGAGTTCTTTCACAGAAAAGAACCGGAGCATACAAAAAAATAAGGCGCAGCATCCCCCCAAACACACAGGCGCAGATGCAGGATGCAGGGGGAGCAGGCCGGAAATACTCTTGATGACCTATGACAACTTCGGCACCCTGTGTCTGAGCAGCCACACTGAAAGCCTGGAGACTAGCACTATAAACTGCAGACAGAGTGGCAAATAACAACACATAAACTTTAATCCTTTGTCTCCAGAGCCCTAAAGTGTGAACATTCTAATCCGGAGACCTAACCTCATATAATTCCACACAGGGGTCGCCACTGGCCGAGGCTCCCTGGGAAACTAATGGCTCCTTGTCGTTGCTGTAATGTTCCTGTAGTAATAGTTGCCAAACCCAAGAGAAAACAGAGAAGAGAATAACATTTTATGAATACACTTCCTTTCAAATGCCCCAAAACTTGTCAACTTAGTCGGAGCTGTGTTCCTCTGAGTATAAGCCATCTCCTGAGCTGTCAAAACTGAAACATTGGTGGGTGGCAAGATGACATCATTGCTGCTCAGCAGTTCGCAGTAATTTCCACTCCCAGCCCCACTCAGGGGCTGAGATGACGGCTGGAAATGGGATTTAGGCTTTCAGATGAAAGTCACACGTTTCCTTTCCATTGCAATCACAACATTCTTCTCTCGAGTGGGATACCAATTGTACTGTCACCAACATTAGGTTATGCTCTCTCCCTCAAAATGGCGTTGTGTAAGCACGTGAATGCAGCCGTAAAAATATAATTTATTTGCTTGGTTCAACCCTACAGGCACCTACTAAGTGGGTTTGCCTCCTTAGTTTGTAAGTTATCAACAGTAAGAAGATAATTAAATACAATCACAGATCATGAAAAAAAAAAAACCCCAAAACAGCAATATCAAAGACATGAGGGGAGAGTGTAGCTGCTGCAAGTAAGCCAGGAGAAAGTTCAGGAACTCTGGAGGGGTACTTGGACTGGGTCTGGGCTCTTGTCATGATTCTTATGACTCTTCAACCTGCCTGAGTACCCGTTGTTAGTCTCAGTGGGAATACCTGGGACAGCCAGTAAAAGTCTCTGTAGCCACATTAACCTACCTGTGGACCCTGAGGTCTGGCTGGGCTTGGGAACAGGTGTAGTGCCAGTTGATAATCAAGAGAGGGACCTTCACATGTTTTGTAGCCTGAAGGTAACCTTTATTGGTAGCTCTTGTCAGTATCTGAAAACCTTGAGTATCTTTTGCAAGAGCCTAGAGCCCATCAAATACACAATGGCTAAGTACTGTTATGTGCCAGTGTGTGTGGGGGGGAGAGCGGGGGTTGAATGAGAAGTTTCTCTTAGAGGGTCATATGTTTGAATGCTCGGACGGTCCCCAGTTGGTGGTACTGTTTGGACTGAGTATGACAGGGAAACTTGCCAGAGGAGGTACATCCCTTGGGGTGGGTTTTGAGAGTGTGTATATATAGCTTCTCCCTACTTCAGTTTTACTTCTGTTTCCTGATGTGGTGATAAAATGTGATCAGCCAGCTGCCTGTTACAGCCACCTGCTGCCTTCTACAGCCACCATTATGGACTTTGCTGTGGAGGAATAAGCCAAATTCAACTCTTTGTCTCTAAGTTGCTCTCGGTCATATTTTATCCCAGCAACAGAAAAGTAACCGAACACAGAGCAAACCAAAAAAGTTCTTCTGGTGTTAGAAATAAGCTTAGATGTTACAAGGGTGGATAGATTAGATATGCCTGAAAGTGGGTTGAAGAAATGTGGCTTCCTTTATTCTACAAACACTAACAGAAATGTCTCTTGGCAATTTCATCACCCATGATTTCTCTACAAAGTGTGTCTCTGAGAGCCTTGGGGTACTCTCCCCCTGAGTCATAGGCAGAGGGTTTGGGCAGTGGAGACTTCAGGATGTCCTCCCCCCTAGACAGGACACTGTCTAGAGCTCGCTTAGATTTCTTTCTTGTTCACCTTTCTTATCATCTCTTGTTGTTAGGCAGAGCTAGAGATCTGTTCAGTTGGGAGAGTGAGCGCTTGCCCCACATGCAGGAAGCCCTGGGTTAAATCCCCAGCATGGGATAAACTGTGTGTGATGGTGCACACCTGTAATCCCAGAATCTAAGCATTTGGACTTGAAGGTTATCTTCAGTTATGTAGTTTGTGACCAGTCTGGGATACACAAGATGAAAGAGGAAGGAAGAAGAAGAAAAGGAAGAGAAGAGAAAGAAAAGGGAGGTGACGATAAAAGATGTTTTCTTCACAGGACTATGTATCAATTGGCTCAAGCCACAATGCCACCAATCATTCATTCTAGGAATCCATGTCTCCAAAATGGCAGCATATCCTTGGGTCTGTGTCACCAAGGGAAATCGTGGTTTACTTTAATAATATCTTCATAATAAAGTATTATAATTTTGGGAGCATAAAGAGTAGGAAAATATTTTTTATCAGAGATGCAGAAACTGGAAGTTCATGCCACCATCTTTATAAAGAAAACAGAGACTTTTCAATCTAGTAGGAAAGGTCTTCATTACATCCTGGAGCTTTTCTTCTTGTAGAAGGGATTGTCTCCCTTTTCCTCTTGTGTGACCCCCCCCCCCCGTGTGTGTCTGTGTCTTATATCTTCCTCATACTTATATAAATGACTATATAAAGGACTATAAATGGCCTCATGTTAGTTTAGTTGCCTCTTGCGTGGCCCTGTCTTCAGACAGTCACACTCTGAGGTCCTTGGGTTTAGGACTTCAGCTCATGATAGACAGCATGTTCAAAAGCCAGGGCTCTGAGCCCAGACCTATGCAGCTTGCCCAGGCAGAATTACACCCTTGTGACTAGGAAAGATTACTCAAGACTCTCAAGGACAGTCCTATGCGGGTTTGGCTTCAGAGCCCTAAGGCAAGATTCTATCACTAACTTTCTTTGCCTTCAAAACCCAGCTCTTAGTGACTTAGAAGAAGGTCAAGCTCAGACAGTAGAAACATTTTTTCCTCCCTGGGGAAAGAGTAGATTTCTTCCTTCCCTTCTGCCGACAGAAGTTTCCAGGGTATAGGGCATTTAAAAAAAAAAATCCATCTGAGGGCCTCATTAGCATGACTATTTTACAGACAAAAACCTCTGCCAGCAAGACTTTGGCAAAGCTAAGCTGTAAGTCAGAAATTCCACACTTGTAAGCCTTAGTGACACAGATGTGAGTGACCACTTCTGGCGACATGCAGCTGGCTCTGCTGGGGTCGCTAGGAGCTTCCTGGCTGTACCCAGCAGCCCAGCCCACCTCTGGCTGCCATGCTATTCCTTCTGGCAAGGTGGGGGGAAGCCGGTGAGTGTAAGGATTTGGCTGGACCACAGAAACCATGCCACCGTGTTTATAAAAATCAAAGAGACTTTTTAATCTAGTAGAAAAAAAAAGTCTTCATTACATCATTAAGGTGTGTGCACCATTACACGTCTTTGATGTGTTTTATATTATGTTTGACTTTCATGGGTAAAGCTATGGAACCATCTATGTCTAGTTAAGCATTAAGCAAGAAGGCCCAGCTCAGTAAATACCAGACACTCAAGATCTAGAACGTTGGCTCAAAGATGCGGGATTTCACAGCCCACCAGATATTTGTAAATCTTTAGAACTAAGACTTTAAAGTAATTCCACCAGCCCAAGACCATCAGTGTTAACAGGGGATAATGATGACTGTGATGGATAATATTGGTTACCATTTTAGGTAATATTGATTACCTAAAATCACCTAGGAAGCAAGCCTGCTGGGCAGGCCGGTGAGGGATCATTTCGATTATGTTAATTTGAAATAGGAAGACCCACCCTAACTAGGAGGTGACTTTCTATAGAATCCCAGAATGAAGAAGAAGGTGAGCTGTGCAGTAGCAACCATCACTCTCTGCTTCCTGACTGTGGATGCCCTGTGTGAGGAGCCGCCTCACCCTCCTGCCTTCTGCTATGATGGACTGTACCCCGGGATCATGAGCCAGAATAAACGCTTCTTTCTAAAGTTACATTTATAACATATTTTATCCCAGCAAAAGGGAAAGTAACCAATGCAGTATATTTGATGTTTATACAAACAGATTACAATGAAATAAAAAAAAAAGAAGGTAAAGGGAAAATGTGGCTTATCCATAAAAATCTCAGCACTTGGAAGGCAGAGGCAGAAGGATTGCCGCAATAAGGTCAGCCAGCTTGAGCTATATAACAAGGCCAGCTAAGGCTGCGTAGTGAGCTAGCAACAAAAACTCTGATGTAACAAGGACTAGATAATGACATACCCAGAAGAGATTAAATATGAATTCTTCATATGTGGGCATGTGCATGTGCACTCATGTGTATGTATGTGCATGCACTCACACGCGTGCACATGTAGCAGAAGTCAATGCCAGGTGTCTTTCTCTCTGAACCTGGAGTTCACTGATGAATTCCACTGGTTGACCAGCATGCTCCAGGAATCCACCTGGCTCTACTTTTCCATCACTGGCATTATTATTAGATGTTACCATGACACCCAGCTTTCATATGGGTGGTGAGGTGCCAAACTCAAGCCCTAGTGCTTGTGCAGTTGGCACATGATAGAGCTACAAGCCTATGGGGGCCAGGGAGAGGAGTGTGAGTTGAATAAGATTGGCCCCCATGGGCTCATATATTTGAACGCTTAGCCCCCAGGGAGTAGAACTGTTTGAAGGGTTAGGAGGTGTGGCTTTGTTGGAGGAAGTGTGTCACTAGGACTAAGATTGGAGGTCCCAAAAGACCCTGATAGGCCCAGTCCCTGCCTCTCTTTGCCTGTGGATCAGGAGGTAGCACTCAGCTCTCTATCGCTCCATGCGTGCCGCCATGCACCCCCTAACACCCCAGGAGTATAATGAGTTAAACCTCTGAAACTGTAAGCAATACCCAGCTAAGTGCTTTCCTTTATAAGAGTTGTCTTGGTTATGGTGTCTTTTCACAGCAATAGAACAGTGACTGAGACAGCCTATTAACCAACTGAGAAGTTCTTCAGAATGAAGTCTTGTTTCCATGGAAATATAATTGTACCAATAATTGAAGAGAGAAGAAAACATGTATTCGCGTGGGATTTTTAAAGTTTAGTGTTTCGTTCAGTTTTCCCTAAGAGCTCTGTTAATAAACAACTTTAGAATTTCATTGCCAGACATTTTGGTTCAAATACAGGAAGACTATATCCCCTCAAGGAAATAGGTACAGTGAACATGTCTATTATCTAGATAGATAGATGATAGATCGATAGATATTTAATATAGACAGAACTTCTTTGGAAATTAAGAGAAATAAACTGTTGCTTTATTAGATATTTGGAGCCCTGAGGAGATCTTTAAAATTGTTTTTTTTTAAAGATGTATGTCAATTTAGTGAAATTGTTAGAATAAGTGATATTTCCAAACATTTCTAAATGCATATTTATAAAATAAAATATGAGAGCAGCTGAGGCAGCCATTATTGCAGAAGGAGATTAATAACTTTTGCTTGAACCAATTTACTTTCAGGATTTATTTTCCTGGTTCTTTTATGCTTATGTGTGTATATGTTTATGCTACATATGTACGGGTGGTACCCCAAGAGTCCAGAAGAGGGCACTGGACCCTGTGCAGCTGCAGTTACAGGCACCTGTGTGTGTAGACTCTGTAAACTGCAGGCCCTCAGCAAGAGCAGCAGGTGCTCCTAACCTCTAAGCCATTTCTCTAGAGCTGAATTTCCTAAATTAATTTTTAAAACTCTGTAAGTAAATTTTATCTAATCGTGTGAGCGACACTTCATTTGCAATCCACAGTGGGTTTAACGAGGAACAAAAGAGTCTGAAAATTTTGATTTTTCCAATTCAGAATGTGCTATTTGGAAGGACCACGTTGTCAGAAAGCAAGAGCAACACAGGAAAAAGCAACCAAACACGAGCCAACCCTGCTGACATCACCGCCCCCAAGACAGAGACGTCCTCATTGAGCACAGACCTTCAGGGATGTAACTTACATGAAACCATTCCTTCCCCACCAAGCCTAAACATGTCACCTAAGAAATATACAACTGGGGAAAACATCCATTTCCACAAAAAGATGAGGAAGTAAGTCATCAAGTCGGCTGCAGTGAACTCCTTTCTAAGGCCGTGGCACAGCCTTATGGGAAGGAAAAAGGTAAATCCCTTAGCTCAGTGGGGTCTGGACCTCGAGGACCGCATTCTGGAGAAAAAGGTGGGACATGAAAGGATCCTGGTGCCCTGAGCTAAGTCCCCTCAGACTGTTTGTGCTGAAGCCAACAAGCAGAGCCTTGGAGAGGTCCCTGGGACTGAGTTTCTCATGAATTAGGATGGCATCTTCACAAGAGAATAGGCTCAGTCCCTGCCTCTCTCTGCCTGTGGATCAGGATGCAGTGCTCAACTCTCGCTTCAGCACCTCATGCCTGCCGCCACGCTCCCCGCCACAGTGAGTATGCCTTCTGTCGTATAAGGATGGGGAGAGAAGGCTGTGTTTATGAACCAGGAAGTGGGTCTTCTGCAGACACTGAGCAGATGACGCTGTGATTTTGGATTTTCAGTTTCCATAACTTTGAGCAAAACATTACTAGTGTTTATAAGCCACCCAGCATATGGTATTTTGTTACAGCAACCTCCATCACTTAAGATACCCAGGGGGTGTTAACTCAGGGAGTTAAGTGCATCAGCTGCGAGGATCCCCTGTTGTGGGGTCAACACAATGTCCAGAGATTCATGCTTATCGTTAGTGAAAATGGTGATAAAAGTAACGGTATCTGTCTGGTAAAGTCAGACTGGAGGGTCTGGAGCAGGAACCATTGTGTCTAAAACTGAAGCTGTTAGTGATGGGAACCACATCCCTGGATGGTGCCTGTGAGGGCTCGTTTTGACTATCAACTCAGCACACCTGAGAAGAGGGAACCTTAGATAAGGAACCTCCTCCATCAGATTGGCCTATGAGCATGTCTGCTGGACATTCTCCGTATTGCTAACTGATGGAGGAGGGCCCAGCCAATTGGGGGAGGTGCCATTCCTGGGTAGGTGGTCCTGGGCTGTATAAGAAAGCAGGCTGAGCAAGCCAGGGTAAGCAGGGCAGTAAGCAGCACCCCTCTTTGGTTTCTGCTTCAGTTCCTGCCTCCAGATTCTTGCCTTGAAGTTCTGTCCCAGCTTCTCTTGTTAATAGATTAACTATAACCTATAAGTCAAATGAACCCTTTCCTCTATTTCTTTTGTTTTGTGATTTATCACAGTCACAGAGCCGCAGCCTAACAAAAACGTCAGTCTTCATCAAACAGTAACATCTGTGTAGGGAGGCTGGACTGAAGAACAGGCATGGCCACAAGCCTAGCAGCAGATAGAGAAGCTGTACCATGACCACAGGAGAAACCTCAGGGACGATGTTCGCTCATCAACATAGCTGTGGCTTGAAGGCTCTCTGCTGTACTCAGACTGGTCACTCAGTGGGTTAACAACAATCAGTAAGTGAGGGNAACAGTAACATCTGTGTAGGGAGGCTGGACTGAAGAACAGGCATGGCCACAAGCCTAGCAGCAGATAGAGAAGCTGTACCATGACCACAGGAGAAACCTCAGGGACGATGTTCGCTCATCAACATAGCTGTGGCTTGAAGGCTCTCTGCTGTACTCAGACTGGTCACTCAGTGGGTTAACAACAATCAGTAAGTGAGGGAGAAAACCCAACCTAATATGCCATCTATAAAAGTGTTCTCTGTCATGAACTCTGAGGTAGGGTTCAGAGAAAGCATAGCTTGGACTTTCTGGCCAGTCAATGAATTTCAGACAACACTTTAAATCTCAATGCTGTTCAAGGAATAGCTCCCCCATGAAACTCGATGAATTGTAAGGCGACTGCAGAGGAGTGAGTTGAAAAGAAAACAGCCCATAAAGGAGACAAACGAGGTGCTGAAGAAATGGTTTAGAACCAGGCAGATAGCATCAAGTTTTCAAGGAGCATCAGAAGCATTGAAGAGCAGAATGAACCCTACCAAGGAAGTATTTCATTAATGAGGAAGACAGCATCCATTTGGGGAAGTGACGTGTACGCACATGTGTGTGTGAATGCACACACACACACACACACACACACCATACCACAGCACACACACACATATACACACTATACCACAACACACAAATATACATACCACATCACAACACACACATACACACCACAGCACAACACACACATATACACACCACAGCACAACACACACACATACACACCACAGCACAACACACACACATACACACCACATCACAACACACACACATACACACTACATCATAACACACGCAGACATATACACACTATATCACAACACACACGCAGACATATATACATCACAACACACACGCAGACATGCAGACATATACACACCACATCACAACACACACAATATACACACCACACAACACACATATATACATACCACATCACAACACACACACAGACATACACCACACCACACACATATATACACACCACACCACACACACATATACACACTACACCACAACACATACACAGACATATGCACACCACATACCACACACATATACATACCACACTGTGACACACACACATATACATACCACACCACACCACACACACATATATACAAAACACACACACATACACCATAAAGCAAAAAGGTTTAAAAAATGGGAGTTCCTAGTCATGCAATGGAAAGCCACATATGTATAGTTAATATTTTTAATTATTATATTTGTTTATTGTGTGTATGCAGTGTGTATGCATGCCACAGTGTTAGAGGACAGCTGGAAGGAGTTACTTTTCATTTTCCACCATGTGGTCTGGGGATGAGACTCAGATGCTCAGACTCATTGGCAGATGCCTTTGTCACTGGGCCATCTCTCAGACTATCTGATATATTTATTTAAAACAACCAGGACAAATGGGGAAAGTAATATTTTAAAACATGTACTTGGTTATTTGTTTATTTCTCTGTGTGTGGGTGCACATGTGGTGGCCAGCAGACGATTTTTCTACCATACCACCCATATCCTGGGAATCAAACAGGTGGAAGGAGACAGGCTGGTTTCAGAGCAACCGGGGTACCCTAATTTCCACAGTATAGTGCAAAAGGCAAGGAAGCATCATTGAGGGGAAATATTTGTGACCCCAAACTCCTTACAGTCAGGCTGTCCTTCAGCTATGAAGAGCAGGGAGATTCAGAGCCATCCAGTTTAGTGAGAGCCACAGCCTGTGAATATGCACCTAGGTATTCTTTGAAGAGGGAAGAATGGGCAGAAAGGTAATCTGGAGCCACTCAAACTGTGCTCCACAGTCCAGCAGAATCCTGTCACCTGGGAGACTTCTCAGAAACCCAAGGGATCAGGGAATCATGAACTGGGTTGCTCAGGTGACAGGCACTGCATCGTACAAGACAGGCCCTCTTGCTAGCAAGCTGCCAATGGTGGACAGGGCTGCTGGCCCCTACCTCTGACTGCTGAGCTGTTCCTTCCTGACAGACCTTGGGAATGGGTACCACGATCTTCTTTTGTATACATACTGGTGAAATCATCAGACGCCACTGGATAGATCCAATACCAAGGCCACAGGGACAACTGTGGTCAAACCTAGAGGGACTCAGAGCACAGACACAGGAATGTGGGAAGAGGTGGGTGGAGCAGGACAGGATGGAGGAAAATAAGAGGAGCCATGAGTGAGAACAATCAAAACACATTATATACGTGAATGAGGCGTCCCAAGAACAAATTTAGTTAATTTTAAAAAATAACACCACACACACACACACACACACACACACACACAGAGAGAGAGAGAGAGAGAGAGAGAGAGAGAGGTGGGGGTGGTTCTATGTACTTCGTTTGGGTATTTGCTGCAGTCCTGGGTTTACACTGTGATCAATTACTGGGTTTACTGTGTCTTCCTCACAAGGCTCTCATACATTTGGGGACACCCATTTGCACCCAAAGGCCAAAGGAGGACTTCAAGTCTCCCCCTCTATCACTATCTACTGAGGCTGGGCCTTGCTGTTTTCCCTCTAGGCTGGCAGCCTGAGACCCCAGGAATCTTCCTGTCTCTGCCGAGGCCCCAACGCTGCAGTCACAGGTGCGTGGTAAAGTCACATGGGCGCGGGAGATCTGAACTCAGGACCTCACGCTGGCACAAGTGCTCCTACCCACTGAGCCGTCTCCTCAGCCTGAGTTCTCAGATTTTAGTGTGCATACAGATCACACAGAGAGCTTGATACATTTCAGATTCTTATTTAGTGGGTCTGAGATGCTTTGGTCCTTCAGGTGTTCAAGGCACCATCTTGACTTAAGAAGGAGCCTCCTGGAATAGATAGCCACTCCCCTCTCCAGGAGGAACTTCCTTCAAAGCTCAACAAAAAAAGAGCCACTTGGGCCCTGAGGTATCTCACTCAGGCAGGCAGGCTTCTTCTATTCTCACCTGTGAAACAAGAGTAGCAAGTGTGGCCTAGACTCTACCTGCTAATCTCCAGGTTTGGGGACTAGTGTACACAGTTGTGTGCTAGGATGGGTATTGTACACAGCGGGTGCTAGATTGGGTACTTACTGTACACAGTGGGTGCTAGATCGAGTACTGTATACAGTGGAGCTAGGCTGGGTACTGGTACACAGTGGGTGGTGAACTGAGTACTGAACACAGTGAATGCTAGGCTGGGTACTGGTACACAGTGAATGCTAGGCTGGGTACTGGTACACAGTGAATGCTAGGCTGGGTACTGGTACACAGTGAATGCTAGGCTGGGTACTGGAACACAGTGGGTGGTAGGCTGGGTACTGGTACACAGTGGGTGCTAGGCTTTCTTTGCCCCTTACTGCTTATTTATTTAATCCTCCCTCTCTGTCTCTGTCTCTCTGTCTTTCTCTTTGTCTTTCTCTGTCTCTCAAGGGTCTTATGTAGCCCAGGCTAGCCCCAAACTCTCCGTGTAACAAAGCCTGCCCTTGAAATCCTGATCTTTCTGCCTAAGCCTTCCAGGTGCTGGGATGCTAGGAATGCACCACCATATCCAATGATAAACTTACTTGAATTTAATGATTAGCTTACTGAGCTAATACAAATAGCACCAAGGAAATCATCTTTAAGATTATAATTACAAAAGTGGTATGAAGATATGTTTACTATACAAAATTCAAATTCAAGTGTGTGTATGTGGTGTGCGTGTGCTTACATATTCATGAGTTTGTGCATGCATGAGTGGAGGACAAAGGTGGATGCTGGGTGTCTTCCTCTATCACTCTCCACATAATTACTATTATTATTAAATAGTCACCATTATTTATCGCTATCATCATCATTTTACTTACTGGAGATAAGGTCTCTTACTGAATGGTGACTTCCCCAATTTGGCGAGGATAGTTGGTCAGTGGACTCCAGGTTCCTCTAGTCTCTGCCTGCCCAGTGTGATAACCACTGGCCTATGCCACCATGTCCTTTATTTTATTTATTTATTTATTTATTTATTTATTTTGTTTGTTTGTTTATTTTGAGACAGGGTTTCTCTGTATAGCCCTGGCTGTCCTAGAACTCACTCTGTAGACCAGGCTGGCCTCAAACTCAGAAATCCACCCGCCTCTGCCTCCCAAGTGCTGGGATTAAAGGCATGTGCCAACACTGCCAGGCCACCATGTCCTTTATACATGGGTGCTGGGGACTGGAACCGAGGCCTCAAGCTATCACGGTGAGTATTTCAGTAACTGGGCCAATTCCCCAGCCATGTAGTTAGGTTTTAATTGCCTCCTAGTCTATGAGTTAATGCCTTGATCCCCCTGGGGCAATACACTGGGTCCCAGACAAAACTAAGAAACAAAGTATCGTGGAGCCTATCCTTAGGTCCTTAAGGGATGTACACAAAGGGGCTGGCAGCCCCTCCTTTTTTCTTCTTTGCTTCCCAGCCATGAGGTGAGTGGCACTGCTTTAGTAAGTGCTCCTGCCATGACATCATGATGTGCCTGTCACCTCGGGGCCCAGAGCCAGGTGCTAACAGCCAAAGCAAACCTTGCCTTTTATAATTAAATTACTTCAAGCACCTGTCATAGAAGGAAGTTGACTAACCCACGTCCACTGTGATGTCTCAGTTGGTGAACTGATTCACTGAAGATTACTAACAGATCAAAGACGGAATGAAATCACACATTCTGTGTTTGCGGCTGAGTCTTACAAGTTCCAGGACATCAATTGGCAAACTTAGTTTACATAGGCCAGTATTGTGTCTCTTCTCATGTGGTCACTGTGGCCTCTCTGCCTCTGCTACTCCACGTGGCCATGTCACAGGATGGGTAAAGCCCATCTCTCTGTATACTTCGGGGGATGAACCACACAGCTGAACATAACTGGGATGCCACGGTGGCCTCAAGTGGATCCTCAAAGACACCCGGCAATAATGTTAAACTACGCTGATCCGTTCACTGCTCCGTTCATTTCTAATCCTCCATTTTACACTTTCTCTACCCTCCCAAACCTCAAGCATGTCCTCCATCCTCAGTTTTCACTCCAGCTATCCAATAAAGCAAGAAAGTGGAAGATGCTGGAGGAGGAGAGGTGCAAGCTCCAAAGCCCATCACCCACCCATCTCTCTGGGTCCCTGCTCACCACCGGGTCCGCTCACATCACAGGCGACTGACTGTGCTCCACGCACAGAGCTGGACTTGCCTCCCATTTACCTGGTGACAAACCCTGTCCACTNTTTCACTCCAGCTATCCAATAAAGCAAGAAAGTGGAAGATGCTGGAGGAGGAGAGGTGCAAGCTCCAAAGCCCATCACCCACCCATCTCTCTGGGTCCCTGCTCACCACCGGGTCCGCTCACATCACAGGCGACTGACTGTGCTCCACGCACAGAGCTGGACTTGCCTCCCATTTACCTGGTGACAAACCCTGTCCACTCAGTCAGTTTCTGGGTTTCATTCTTATACTGCAAAACCACATGGATCTTCTTTCATGTTAAGAAAACCCTCCTGGTCCCCTCCTTACTTTCTTTTGCTTAGCAAGATAAGTTCTTGAATGCACCACGTACCTTCACTGTCCCCCCCCTCCCCCCCATGGCTCTGCACCTCTGGAAACTACTGTTCTCAAGGTCGTCATCATTGACCTGCACATTGCCTAATCCAGAGTCCTTATTCTATTTCCTCTCGTAGAACAGGATTGTCCCAGCGTTGTCCAAATTCAGACACATATAAATGTGACTGGAAGCACTCACTATGATCAAACTGTTCCAAGGGAACCTTCCTTAGACTAAATAAAGCCAGTGGGTTTTGTTAACTTGTTTTTGATTTTCTTTTATTTTTGTAACAAATTTTCATGTAGCCCAGGCTGCCATCATATTTGATATGTAATTGTGATCTTGAATTCTTGATCCTCTTGCCTGTACCTTCCTAGGTGCTTGGATTCCGTGAGTGTGTGTGTGTGTGTGTGTGTGTGTGTGTGTGTGTCCATATCCAGCTAGTGGAGTTTATTCAAACAATGTAAAAACAAGAATGCTCCACAAACCAGGCAGCCGGCAGATACTGGCACCTCCAAGCAACAATGTCACCTGTCAGCATTTACAGGAAAGCAGAAGTGAGGTATAGACTTCATTAGCTACAGCTTACTCAGCCAATCAGTCAATGGATTACAGCTTAATTAGATAATTGGCTCCAGGGCCTCCAGCAACCAACCAAAGCTTAGTCACTGCGGCTAACTTGAGTGTTGGTTTGGGCTGTTTGCCCTGTGCAGGAACCCAGTTCAAATCAATAGTCTTCTGCAAAACCAAGTCACTAGGCACGAGCTGGGACAAGCTCTGCTGGTAGATTTGAAACAGCTGTTCACTCATGTCTCCATTTGGACAACAGAGGTAAGGCCTTCCTCCTGCCTCCCTGCTTGCTCCTTCTCGGCCTTTCCCCCGATTTTTCCTCCTCTGCTGGTCTTGAAAGAGTGAGAGACTCTTTGGGCTTGGCCCTCGCACCTCTCAGACTCACACAGTGATCTCATCCCAACTCACAGATTTAAATGCCACCTCCACCTCAATGATTCTCAAATGGCCCAGCCCACACCTCTTCCTGGGACAGGAATATCCATGTCCCAACTCGACGTGTCTGCAGACATCTTCAGATCTCGTGTTCAGTGCTAAGTCGCTCTCACATCCAGTCTCTTCATAGCTACACTGATGACAACGCAGTTCTCCTGGTAGCTGTAGCTAAGCGCAGCGAGTCACCCTGAGCTCCTCTCTGTCCTTCAGTTCTCAGCCGGCATCTGCTCATTCAGCAATCCTGTTGCCAGTTACATCAAAACGGCTGCGGGAGCCAACTGCTTCTCATCACCTGGTACTGCTCCCACCCTGGCCTAAGTCATATGCATCTCCTGTGGCACAATGGGGGCAGCTCCCTCACTGGTCACCTGACATCTGCCCTAGTGATGCCATTGACAGGGAAGTCAGATGGTGTCATGATTCAGCTGACATTTGAAAGGGCATCCCTTCTCAGTCATGGAAGCCAAGTTCACTCTGCAAACTGCCTTGTCCTGTGCTCTTGACCCCACACTACCTCTAGCAATACTTGCCGCCCCCGTTTCATTCTACTTAGAGCTCTTCACAGTGGCTCTTCCTTGAGCTGAAGCGTTCTTCCTCCAAATGCTCTTCTTCCCATCTTTTAAAAGTCCAAACCCTCTCATCTTGAATCTGCCTATTTGCCCCTTGCATTTACCACCAATAAAGTGCTTCTCTCCCTCTGTCATTTCCCCTCCTTCTGTCACTCCTCTTTCTTTCTTCCTGTGCTGGGTTTGGACACAGGTTCAAACACATGTTAGGCAAGCACTTGATGTCTTGGACTGGAGAAATGGCATAGCCAGTAAAGGTTCTTGCTTGGATGAGTCTGACAGCCTGAGTTTGATACCCAGAACCATGGTGGGAGATGAGAATCTACTCCCCCTAACTGTCCTATGACCTCAAAATTATTTGGGGGGTATAAACAGTGTTCACCAAACATATTTGAACCAGAACCCGTCTCTTAAGGAAGTACCTCCCCTCCAGGTGCTCTTTGGTCAAGCTATAACCTTCTCCAAGAGCACTAGAGAGCACCACTGACTTCTTATCCTTGGGAGTTGGGTCAGGGCATCCATATCATTTTCCAGATCCACGAGATTCCAGACCAGCCAAAATGGAGAACCACCCTGTTGGTTAAACCATTTTCCTGGATTCTGAGTTTGGAATAGTCTTCTGGGATTCAGGTAGCCCAGCCCTTCAAAACTGTCTTCTGAGCACCATGAGAGAGCTAACCAGGACATTGCAGATCCATGGAGATGCCCAGCAGTAATGGCTAGCTGACCAGTGGAAGGCTGCCGGATGAGCTTGTGTGCTGGCCTCGTGTGCAGGGACTCTGTGAGAGGAGGCCAGAGAAGCTTCCATGGAAGTGTCCAGTTGTCAAAGAGCTGAGAGGCGGTGGGTAGAAAGAACCAGCAGCAGCAGCATGGACTCAGTGAGCTGGGGAGGGGGAGGCAGCCAGGCTTCCGTGGACTTTGCCAGACAATACAGAGACCTCAGTGGTCACAGTCCAACCAACAGCGAACCTTTCTCTATAGCTTCCCCTGGGTCCACACTGATCCCACATGGATTTCAAAAGCATTCCTCTTCCATTAGAGTCTCGAGTCTATTATCTTATAATGTGTTTGTCTGTGCTTATTAACTATTTAGGAGGCTGTGTTTTCCAAGAGCTTATTTGAGTAATGAGTAAATATTAAGTCTCTTACACCATTTAAAATGCTGAAAATAGGACTATTTTCCTGCATGATTCCAGGTTGGGAAATTGCTTTGTTCTTTAGGGTTTTTTGTTTTTGATTTTTTTGTTGTTGTTGTTGTTTATGATGATGATGATCTACTCTTTGCTCCTCTCCATAATCATATTTGAACAATCATAAAAGTTAGTTTTTTAGAAAAAGAACATATTTTCTCTCTCTAGAGGCACCCTCAGAATGCTCTAAGTCAGAACAACCAGATGCATTTCCTTTCGGTCTCTGCTTAAAAGTAGCATTTTTCAGCCCAATAATAACTCAGGATGCACCTGTTAAAATCATTCAAATGGCCAGCATCTCAGTTTCTGAGCTTTTTGTGGGGTCTTCCTCTGGTCAGAGTGCTATTTTAGGGTATCTGGCACTGTGAGGAGGTGGACCGGAAGCTATAGCTTCTCTTGGTTGGGGGTAATTATTCCTGCTGCACTTCTCACGGAATGCCCTGGGGCACAGAGAGTGTTGTAACTAGGTGGCTTCACCACGTGCCCCACGGACTGGAAGTGGAATGAGCTGCAACCCCATGAAGGCCCAAGATGTGCAGTCATAGGACGGTGGGCCAAGATGCCTCTGTTCAGTAATAGCCCCCATGATCATGGCTCGTTTACTTGGGACACCTCCCTGTGATTCTGAGGACCCTCTCAAGAAAGTCAGCTTCTGAGAGGAGACAAATAGGACTTCCCATTTATTCATTTCATAAACACGAGTCTAACTAACACCTGCTGGGCATCAGATATATTCTCAACCCCACGGAGCTCACATACTGAGCAAGGGCTGCCAAGGAAAGGGAAGGGTACGGCAGAAACTAATGCTCCTACTACAGAGCCTGGACAGGCTAACGCATCAGAGGGACACAGTGCAAGAGTTCTTTCCTTCTAGGGTCAGATGAGTTCTTCATAGTGAAAGGTTTGTGGTGCTGTCTGCGTTGGAAGTGTGTACAGCTATGGGGATGAATGAGGTCTTTGAGAGAGAGAGAGAGAGAGAGAGAGAGAGAGAGAGAGAGAGAGAGAGAGAGAGAGAGAAGATGAGAGTAGATGAAGGTGAGTTGGAGACCAAGCCCTGAGACATTAACAGAAAAGCCGAAAGGATGGCAGACTCAGGTGGAGTGTGTGTCATTGTATCAACACTGCAAGAAACACAGACAATAAAGTGTTCCCGTCAGAGTCATGTTAGCTGTAACAGCAACAGAGAGCCTCCACGCCAATCTGTCACTGTAGTAAATAACCAAGAAAAGTATTTTGACTGTCAGCCTTGGAGGTTCTGAGCAGTGTTCATAGCCATCTCACTGCTTTTAGGCCTGTGCTGAGACAGCTCTCCAGGGTAGGAATACACCTCCTTACCTTAGGAGGTAGGGAATGAGTGGTAGGGCTCCTGAGATCTCCTCTGAAGATACACCTCCAATGATCTCAAAACCTCCCACTCCTGTATCTAAAAGTTCCAGCCCCTTCCATTAGCACTACTCTGGAGATAGGCCTCCAACACATGGACCCACAGAGGGGACATTCAAGACCCAAACCACAGCACCTTTGTCCAGCTATGAGAAACAGTAAACATTCTAGATTCCCTTGTGTAAATGGGTTACTGGTGGAAATGTCAAAAAAATCACCAAAGTCACCAGAAATGATGACAGGAAGGGGTTGTTGGGAATTCTGTCACATAGAAGGCACCACAGTCTTCAGTGAAATAGGAGAGTGTCCTGGGAGGATGGCAAAAACTGGAAGGGCAGATGATGGTGTGACACTCGGTAGATCCAGTATGTCGGGAGCTGGAGGTCTGTGGGTAGAAGGAAGCATGTTGGTAAAGGGTGGCATCTACCTTCCGTCTCAACTGCAAGAGACACAAGAGTGCAAGATCGGACCAACAGCCAGCGTTCGAGAGGGCTCCAAGAGCTATGGTCTGTGTTAGTGGTTCTCAACCTTCCTAATGCTGTGACCCTCTAATACATGTGTCCTCATATTGTGGTGACCCCAACCATAAAATTATTCCATTGCTACTTCAAATCTGGGATGCTGATACTGTTACAAATCATAATGTTAATATCTGATATTTGACCCCAAAGGGATCTGGAACCACACAACTCTGGACAGGTGAAAAAAAGAGTTGGTATTATAAACAGAGTATCTTCTGTTAAGATGTCTTTATAAACAGAGTATCTTCTGTTAAGATGTCTCAGCAGCCCACTGAGCTGGTTGGGAGATATGAAGTATTGAGGAGCATAGAGCTTTGACCTTGACAGTACAGATCACACGGCAAGAGTCCTTTGGATTTCTAGTCACCAGCAAGCCTCACAGGACACGAGGCATGGCGGAGCACATCACAGGAGGCCTTCAGGGACAGCGTCAGGGATTTCTATTTTAGTCTATATGCCAAGGCTACTGGGCAGAGTTGGTATGCTGGTTCAAGTTTGAGCAGCAAATTGCCATAGTCAAAATCACGAGGGCAAAGGATGTTCATAGAGCTCTCCTGCAATGGGCAGGTTTAGGTCTGCTCAGGTTAGGAAAGTGGGAAGAAGTGTTTGGCTGAACTGTGAATGAACTGTGAAGTGTTTGGCTGAACTCAGAATGTGAGGGCACAAAGGAAGAGAGAGCGCAAGCAAGAGATGATGCCTGTAAATCCCACAAGAATAAGGTTTTGAAGTTTGGTGTTTGGCGAACCATGGTTAAACGTTTACAGGTGGCTGAACCTAACGTGAGAATAGTTACAGATGATGTGCGTTTCTCCCCCCTGGTGCTAACCCAGGCTTTTGGTTTAGGGAGGCTGAGGCTAATAAAGAGCAGGTGGTTTTCAGAAGTGTTGCTGAGAAGTCTGATACAAGATTGCCATATGCACTTCTTAGATGCCCATTTCTTTTTCCCAAGAAAAGATGGCCATATATACTTCTTATGACGCCAGTTTCTTTTTCATCGGCACAGAGCATAGCCCTGGGACCTCTCTCAAGTGTCTAGAGGTTGGTTCATTCTCCATAATTTAGCTCCAGGTTCTCAAGGCAGGGCGGGGAGTTTAGATTTCCACCCACCTTAAGGTTTGAGTGTTCCAGTGTTGGCGTGGGTTAACACGCCTCAGGCCAGGCGTTAGCTCTCACCCAGAACAGCTGTTAACATTTCCTAACCAGGGTGAGTTAAGACACACACAGGGCACTAGCCAGGGCCTGAAGGAAGGGCCACTCTGCCTTTCCTTTTCACCCCAAGTGAAGGCAGGGCTGGATAACAGAGGAGGTGCTCTTGGAAAATGGTTTCATCACACTCCCTGAGACCAGGCCCTCAAATCACAGTTGAGCTCAAATCACAGTTGAGCTTTGGCTAAGAATCTGACTTATGCCGGGCAGTGGTGGCGCACGTCTTTAATCCCAGCACTCGGGAGGCAGAGGCGGGCGGATTTCCGAGTTCGAGGCCAGCCTGGTCTACAAAGTGAGTTCCAGGACAGCCAGGGCTACACAGAGAAACCCTGTCTCGAAAAACCAAAAAACAAAAAGAAAAAAAAATAAAAGAATCTGACTCATGCAAGCGCACACTTTTGCCTATTTCCTCCTTTCTGCTGACAGCAGCTCAGCTTGGTCCTGAACTCTAGGGTCTCTTGGTGTCTGGTTAGATATCAACAGAAGCTGCGCAGCTTGGCCTCTTCGTCCCCAACAGGGAAAGGCTGATGAGGAGCTTGGGAGGGAGAATGAGCTCCGCGGGATGGAAGGGAACCGGACTGAGATAGCGCTGGAGGTGCAGCACAAGGACCCCAGGACCTGAGCAACCTCTTCCCGGTGGCTTTCAGCAGAAGACAGCAAGTTGCTTACAGGAGCCGGCGGGGACAGGGGGCGTGGCCCTACGAGCGGGGGCGTGATTGAGGAGTGGCTCTGCGGTCGTGGGAGGAGCCGGGGCTGGAGGCGGCGCCGCGGAGGGGACCCGCGGCCCGGGCGAGAGCTCGCCAGCCCCGCCGCGATGCCCCCGCGCCCAGGACGCCTCTTCCAGCCGCTGGCCGGGCTATCGGCCCTGGCCACGCTCCTGCTGCTGCTCGGAGCGCGCAGAGGCGCCCGGGCCCAGGAGGTGGAAGCGGACAGCAGGGTCGAGGAGGACCCGCACGCCAAGCACCTGTATACGGCCGACATGTTCACGCACGGGATCCAGAGCGCCGCGCACTTCGTCATGTTCTTCGCGCCCTGGTAACTGCAGCTCCCGCAGGCCGGCGGGGCCCGATCTGGGGACCGGGGACCAGGGACCCGGAGTCGGGGACGGGGGAGAAGCCGCGCAGGCTGCGCCGGGGGCGTGGGCCGCGCTCGGGCCTCGCCGCTGACGTGGCGCTAGCCGCCGGGCTGCGAGCGAGGAAGGGCGGGCCCCGAGGGGAGACCCGGAAAGGCCTTCCCGCCCCTCCACACTGCTGGAGTCCAGGCACCCCCCGCTTCTGTCCCCTGCCTAGCTCCCCAAACTTCCTGTGCTGGCCGGACGCGGCGGGAGCCCGGCGTCCACGTGCCCTATCTTGAAGGGTTCTCCCTGCTGGCCCTTCAATATTGGGTTGGATTGGAAATCTAAGGACCCCTCAAGATGTGATTGCCCACTCTGTGTGTCGAGGGTAGGAAAAGATAGCCTAGGTCGGGGACTGAGACTTCCCGGCCCCTGGAGTCCAGCGTAGTGCCAGTTCTGGAGTCCCCGCTGCACACTGGAGTGGATGTGAGCTGTATTCTCAAGGCCTTTAACTCTTTCATCTCCCGTTCTTAGCTCATTTGGGGCCCGGTCATTTGGAAAGTGTGAGGTAGAACTATTCTTCCTAAAAGTCATACCTTCAGGCTTCCATTCTTCGTTTGGGGCTTCCTGGTGCACCCCACTACTTTCTCAGGAGAACTGTACCCCAGAAATTAGTCTAGACATAGCAGTGTTTTGCTACTGGGGCCTCGATGCTCAGAGAAAGAAGTTTTCCGGTTCACAGCAGAAAGCGGTATTTAGAGCGCAGGCTCTTGAGATGTGGGATGTGCTGGCAGTGTTTATTGCTGAGCAAAGTACTCTTCCTCGAGCTCAGTAGGGACTGATAAGAACAGGGGGTTAAGCAGTTAAGAAAAATGTGCCTGTGGAATCCAATGTAGTCAGTGATTGTATTTTTCTAAAGTGGGAGAAACTTTGCCCATAACCCTAGAGCGGGCTTTTCAATTCATTTAGTGTTAAATTAACTTTGTGGGGGGAGGGGATCATTTTGGCTCACAGCCATTATCAGTTAAGAATGCAGGAATGGGATACATTGTTTTACATTCCCAAGAACAGCTACTTGAATCTGTAGAACTACCACTGATTACTGGTAGTCCGCCACAGTCAGTCAGCGTTAATAGTTACTCTGTGCAGGACTCGTCTCAAAGTAGTGATTCCAGTTAAGTACACCACAGGACTTAATTGGAGTTGATTTCGGTGGAATAAATCTAAGGGTTTTTAGTTTTATGAGGAAAGTTGACATGCAGGCAGGGTTAGGTTCTCTGCAGTGCTGATGGAGTTTTAAGTTTAGAATATATCCAATGAATAACCAGCTAGTATTGGCCAGTTGGGATATACACCACAGATTTTTTTTTTCACTCTATGGCTTACAGACATTTAGGCCGAGGCTGCTCTCCAGGATAAGCCTTTAGTAGTTTGCTTCTTGCTACTCTGCTAAAAATATTAGAGAGATGTAGGAGCCCATCATGGCCTTTGAAGGCTGGGTTTTTTGATGTTTTAAGGGAAAGTTGAGGCAGGATCTGTGTAGCCAAGCTGACCTTGAATTCATGACTCTGTTGGTCTCAGCCTACAGAATGCTAAGGATTTCAAAATTTTAAGAACAACATGGTACTCAAGATAGACTACACTGGGTCCCCTCCCTACTTCTTTCTCACTGAGAATGCCTGGAATATTAGATGTCCATGTGTGATGCTAGGGCAAGGGCACTGTGTAATGACAACATTGACCAGTGTGTGTATTCGTTCTGAGCTTTGTGGCTGTAGGATTGTCCTCCTGCTGTTGATCTGGTGCCAGCATCGGGTCACACTGAGCCTAGGGACAGTGAGGTCAAGGGTAAGGTTAGGTGCTTTTGCTCTGTCACTTGGCTCCAGGCCACATCTGAATACAGCTGGCTGTCTCCGTGGCGCTGTATCCACAAGGGCTCCAAACCAGAAATGCCAGTTAGAGAGAAGCAGTGGACTCTTCAGTGCTCCTGGGTGGGTGCGGAGGGGCGTGCCTGTGTGTGTGGTGATGCCCCCAAGTGGTCCGATTAACTCGGGTTAGAGGGAACTAAATCTTTATCTTCTTTTTAAATCCTGTACTGTTTTCATAAGAACCCTCTCAAGGGTATAGAGGATGTCTGCAACGCTAAACTGAGCACAGCTGATCAAAATTCCACTAACATCAGAAGAACCCTTAGGAGCTGAGGGGGTTTGCAACCCCTTAGGAAGAACAACAATATCAACCAACCAGAGCTCCCAGGGTTTAAACCACCAAGGAGTACACATGGAGGGACCCATGGCTCCAGCTGCATATGTAGCAGAGGATGGCCTTGTCGGGTATCAGTGGGAGAAGAGGTCCTATGTCCCAGGAAGGCTCAATGTCCCAGTGTATGGGAATGGGAGGGTGGGGAGTTGGGAGTGTGTGTGTGTGTGGG
Organism: Mus minutoides; assembly: GCA_902729485.2. Lineage (NCBI taxonomy): Eukaryota > Metazoa > Chordata > Mammalia > Rodentia > Muridae > Mus > Mus minutoides. The sequence continues at coordinate 146,984 of LR751136.1, read as the reverse complement.
GGGGGTTTCTGGGGGAGTCAGGAAAGGGGGTAACATTTGAAATATAAATAAATAAAGTATCTAATTATTTTTAAAAAGGAAAAAAACAGAAAGAAAATCCATTAGGGCAACCACCCTACTCTCTCCCAGCAACATCTCATAGCTGGGTCCCATACCAGCAGTAGAACCAATCTGCTTTCTTTGATTAGGCACCAGATGTCACGAGGAGCAAATAGGAACACGGGCCAGCTGGGGAGCAGAAAGTCCACAGCCCATTGTGTACACACTTACGGAGCAGGAGCCGCTGGGCCTCCGTCCTTCCTTGCTATCCGCTCTTTCCCGCCCCACCACCTTGCTGAACTCACTTGGCTGAGTTCACGGAAGTTAAATCCTCAAATACAGTTTCCCTGTGTGGTCCCCCATTCCTCCCCTTCAGGTGCCAAAGTGCTTAGTGTGGGCAAGTGTTTGGACAGGACAGTGCTTCCTTTCTTGGCATGTACATGGAATGCATAGAGGAATACTGATGAGCCTTCAGAAAAAGGGGGTGATGCTATATTTGGGCTTTTATGTGCTTACATGGTTTATTTTTATGTTTGTACATGTGTACATCTCTGTGGGTTTGGGTGCCATGTGTGTTGAGGAGGTCAGAAGATGGTGTCGTAGTCCATAGAACCAGAGCTACAGGCATCGGGACCTGCCTGATGTGGGTGCTGGGTGCTGGGTGCTGGGTTCTCCCAAAGAGTAACAAGTGCCCTTAATTACGGAGCCTCCTTTAATCCTAGTTTATTTAGGAATTTATAAAGCAGGAATTTGTCTGAGTTGCCCAAGAAAGCCCTGCCAGGAAGACACATTAGCCTTATGCTGACTTCTCAATGCCACCTTTAGATGGCCTGCTTTGGAAGTCAAAAAAAAAAAGCTTAAAGATTTTATTGAGAATGTATTTGAGAGAGAACTCACAACTACCAGTGCCTTTCACTCTTGTGAGCTTTTTTTTTTTTCTTTCAAAAAAGGATTTTTTTAAAAGGCATTGGAGCAATTGGTTATGTTATAAACACAAATTGTTTGTTTGTTAGATAAAGAGAGAAAGGAAGGAAGGAGGGATGAAAGAACGAACCAGTCCTGTGCCATCCTGCTCTGTGGTTTGTGCTCATTCAGATCTCCAGTGTGCTACAGCATACATGTGATATACATGCAGGATGGATGGTGGCTGGCCCTGTCCTTCAGATCCCGTGACAAGAGAGAGAGAGAGAGAGAGAGAGAGAGAGAGAGAGAGAGAGATGCTGTAGTGCAGTGTGAAGAGAGGCAAGAAGCCACAGTCTTGCTAGTATTGTTTTAAATAAGTTATATACAAATGACAGTCGTAGACAAACGCTTTAAAGTGTTTGTATATAACTAAACTCACATAGTCAATACGAGACATTTGATCCTACCAACTGCAGATGTTCAGGTTACCAGCAACTCTTCTGTAATGATAGGTAGTTTGGAGCACTGGGGGGTGTGGCTCCCATGGTACAGTGTTTGCCGAGCATGCATAAAGCCCTGGTTTGAGCTCCAGCATTCTGCACACTTACAATCCCAGCACTTGGAAGGTGAAGGCAAGAAAGTCAGAAGTTCGAGGTTATCCTCAGCTGCATAGAGAGCTCAAAGCCAGCCTTGGATAACCAAGACCTAAATAAAAAAAACAACTAAATGTACTTATTTGAAGGCTTTGAGGGGGCAAGGTGCAGAGCTGATAATTCTTGAAATTGCCTTGTGTTTGCACACATTTGGTTATATAGTGGAGGAGGCCTTTCCTTATAAATAAACGAACAGTTACAAGAGAGCGTAAAGCTGGTTGGGAGAGCAGGGGAGACGACTAGAAAAGGAGGAAGAAACGAGAATGGATTCCAAGTTGCCTGAGAGCCAAGGAAGTCTTCTCAGAGGAAGTGATGCCAAACTGGACCTGAGGGACAAATAGAAACCAGCCAGGTAGAATTTAGGGCAAGTCTCAGTAGGGTGAATGTTTTACCTTGAGCTCCAGGGGGCACAACAAGCTATAAGTTCCCGGAAAGGGAAATACCACACATTTACTCAGACGTCAACTAAAAGTCAAGGAGGCAGGGTCTGGCGTAGAGGTCAAAAAGGACTACTAGGGCCAGGAGCCTGCTGATTTAGATTAATGTGGAGAACGGTGTCATTGTGAGGTATCTTATCTGCTGCAGAGAGAAGAAAGGGTGGGGGGTTGCTTGCTCAGCGGGGAAGGCTGAAGTACATTTGGCCACCCTGGGAACCAAGGCTCAGTGCGCCCTTCTCCTGGCTTCCCTGTAGGTGTGGACACTGCCAGCGGCTGCAGCCAACTTGGAATGACCTGGGAGACAAGTACAACAGCATGGAGGATGCCAAGGTCTACGTGGCCAAAGTGGACTGCACGGCCGACTCTGACGTATGCTCTGCCCAGGGAGTTCGAGGATACCCCACGTGAGTAGGGAGGGCTGGGCTTTCTCCGTGTGTGGGTTTATGGCCAAGGCACGTTTCCAAGCTCAGCTTCTGGTAACTTCCTTCATAGATCCGAGGCACTGATTGTAAGCAGGTGGGCCCTGCCATTAGAACACTGTTATATTGAACACTGTTGGTTGTAGTCATCTTTTGAACTTTGCGTGGGAAAAGCCTTAACTAATTCTTGTTAGCTTTCCCTGTTTCTGAGAAAGAGCATCTGCGGGGCAGTAGTGGGCTCTGGCTGCCTGAGGTCCAGCCACAGGTGACAGCGCAGACGTTTTGGTTTGTCTTTCTGCTTTGAAGTGTTACCACTGCTGAAGTTTTTCTTTTGTTCAATTAACATAAAGTCTGTTGGGAAGAGAGTGACAAACTAGAGTGCGGCAGGCGTGTACATGGCTTTATGACACACATTATGACTGTCTGCTCCAGTCTAGATGAGTCCCCCCCAAAACCCAGTGGTGCTGGGAACCTTCTATAAGTGGAGCTTATAGAACCTTTAGGGGGTGGGACCAAGTGGGTGGCAGTTCACTGAAACTGTGTCCTTGAAGGAGATATTGTGATCTCAGCCCTGGTTGGTTGATTTGTGTCAGGTCTACTGTGAGGAGAGGAGCCTGTTAGGTTCTATCTTGTTGTGTAGACCAAAAAGGCAACAAATCCAAGTATCTCATGGCCCCAGTTGTCCAAAACAGGGAGTCAAAATACACTGTTTCTCTTTCTAAGCTGATGATCCCAGATCCTTGTTAGAGCAACAGAAAGCTGACAGACAAACTGACTTCTTAAAGAGGATATCTCAGTCCTGTTCTGTGGCTGTTTTTGCATTGCAGACTGGATAATTTACACAAGGCTAAAGCTAAAAACAACAGAGTGATTTCTCCACAGTTCTGGATGCTGGAGGTGCTGTGAAGGCCAAGTTCCTTCCGAAACTGGTTTTGGAAATCTTTTTGTGCTCCTTTCTGGCTTCTGGTTTGCTGGTGTCTGGGTTTTCTGTTACTGTTGCAGAATACTCTAGATACTTAGAGGAAAATTACATAGTAAGTTCTTGGCCAACCTGAACTAGACTGAAACTTTGTGTCAATCTCCTCTCTCTCAAAAGAGGAAAGGCTTATTTGATTGACATTTTGAAGGGTTCAGTCCAAGGTTGGTTGGCCCAGTTGCTTTTGGGCTTGCAGCAGGGTGGCTATGGCCAGGTGTGATAGAGCACTTAGTGTTTGTAGAGCAGCAGAGAAGGGAGAGGAGAGAAGCTTGGTCTCAGCACCGTGACTTGAGATCTCTTAGGTCCATTACTTAAAAGTTCCATCACCATCCAGGGGCCCTGCAGTAATGAACAAGCATTTGCTGAATGGGCCCTGAGAGACTTCAGATCCAAACTGTATTAGCCGCTTTAACTCATTCCATCCTTGAACCACGTGAATGTTTCTGTGTGTTCAAATGTCCCTTTCTTGTGAGGAGGACATGAATCACAGTGACCTCTGTGAAGGCCTGGTTCTGAGTGAGGCCTCATCAGCAGTGTGGGTTAGGCTTTTAATTGCTTTGGTTTGGAGGTCACAATCAAACCTCTAACACATCGGTTATGGTACACTTTGTCACAGGCTGTGCAGAGTAACACCTAAGTGGGGATTTTTTTTTCTCTCTCTCTCTGTAGCTTCCCAGGAAGAGACACATGCGTCTGTGCAAAGTTTGTAATAGAGAAATTGGGGGCTGAACTTGAGTCCAGTAGCCTTCACTCTGCCTGTTAACTCCTTTACCTCTGTCAATTGAGAAAGAAAGCGGAGGCTGTGGGCTAAGGGGAAGGTCTGTTACTGCTTGCCAGCTCTCCCCGAGCCCTCTCAGCTTACTAAGGAAGAATCTCACACTTGAGCAGGTTGGAAAGACATTTTATCCAACAAGAGATCTGTGTACTAAATTAGGAAAAAAGACACCCTCCACAACAAACAAACAGACAAACGGGCAAGATCTTATATTTTAACTTTAGCAAAGAACACAACAACCCAAAACTGAGTGTAAGCCCTGGTTCTTTCTGGTATTTTGTGACTCCATCTGTTTCCTGCAGTTTGGTGTGGGGAAGCACTTAGAGGGAGAGGAAGGTAGAGAATTATAATACGCTGCTTCTATGTCACTGTGACCCCAACTTTCCTTGCCAGAGCTGCCAGAGGGAGGGAGGCCCAATGGTGTGTGTGTGTGTGTGTGTGTGTGTGTGTGTGTGTAACCTTTTAATTATGACAACATACTTTAGCTTGCTTAGGCTTTGTTAGTGGTATATATATATTTTTAAAACAGGCTCTCACTATGTTGCCAAGATTCCCAGGAACTCTAATTTTAAGAGTTTAAGGTTCACCTGCCTCAGCCCCCAAAGGGCTGGGACTATGAGTGTGTGCCTCCACGCCTAGCTTTTCTACGTTCTTCATTGGAGTGCAGTATAGTGCCGAATTCTAAAGATGTTAATTAACCCTTCCTTGTCTAGATGGTCCCAGACTTAATGATAGATTGAGATCCTTCACCTTCCTGACGGGGTGGAAGCAGCCCCATACAGCCACTCTGCTCACTGCGTGCTGTGCAGTAAGGTACAGGAGGCATTGGGCACTGTTGTAGCGTCAGGCGGTTTTACACACCCGAGGCCTGTGTATGGGTTCTGAGCATGGTTTAGGCTGGGTAGGATGTTTGATAAGGTAAGTGATTGTTTTCTCCTTACAGTGGTTATAACTTGTGGTTTGTGAGGCTGTCAGTTGAGGGTCATTGAGCTCCCGAGGAAGCTGGGCATATGCTCACATGTTCTCCAGAAGGCCACTATGCCCTTGTAACAGCCGAATCTAGCTAGTGCGCTGTTATTCTCCTTTCTTTTCTGATTTTGGAGATGGAGCCTGGTGTCTTGTGTGTGCTAAGCAAGCAGTCTACTACTGACCAGCACCCACAGTTCTTCTCCAGACAGGGTTTTACTGTGTATTCTAGTCTTGCCACGGGTTAGCTATCCTCCTGCCTCAGCCTTTGGAATACTCTACCATCTAGTCTGGTTTCCTTGTATAGCAGTGGAACTTCATTTTTAAGGCTTCTTCTGTTTTAAAGCCTCCATTTAAAGGGAACTTACCTGCTTGTGAATGGGATGAATGTCTGTGTTCAGGAAAACATGCCGACACATACCAGTGTGTTGGTATTAGGAGGTGGGCATTATTCAGGGGGGCCACATGAGGACACAGGGAGAGGGTGCCACCGGGGAACCAGAAAGCCACCTCACACATTGGCTGTATTACACTGTGAATTTGGAGTTTAGTCTCCAGAACTTTAGGAAATGGATGACCGACTGCTTTATGGGCTGCCAGGCCAGTCATGGCTGTCACTGCAGACCACACTGCCTGTGGCTCCCCACCTACCTACCTCAGTTAGGCACATCCGAACCTAAACATCGATTTCTGAACATTGTGTCAACTCACAAAATTCAAATCACATCCGGGTGGGGTCGGAGGGTTCCTGGGTAAGCAGGCTAGTATGCGGTTCCCTTTCTTCTGACAGGAGCCACATTTTTTAGAACAGTCTTGACATCTTCAGTAAAGTTTTCTTCTAAGGCATGTTACATGTTATGAGCGGAGTGATCCAAGACCAGGGTGTGTGATAGTCATCCCCTGGTGATATCTTGCCCTCACTATCATAGGAATACCCCCTCATCTCTGTGGAGTCCTCGGCCAGTGACTAGAAGAGGCTCTTGCTCTCTGGGGATGCACACAGAGATTAGGGGTCTGCAGTGAATGGAGGGAGGCGTGCGTAGATGGACTGAAGCAGTGGAATGCCCAGGTGATTGGGATCCATCGGTGACTGGGTGTCCATCTGCCATGGTGGCCTATCTACCTACTGTGAAAGACTGTTTTGTCTGCTGTAGGTCTAAGAGAGACCCACAGGCAGGAGGAGCAACAAGGGAGACCAGGAGCCTGAGGCCAGCATGGTTTTTGTTTCCCGTTGGAGTTTTGCTTGAGTGGCAGATAGGTGCCTGGCAGCAGCCTCTGGCAGCTCCATTCCCGTTTCATTCGCTACCCGGGGCAGCTTTTAAACTTTCTAACTTCTGCTCTTTCTAATGCCTTGTTCTTCTTTCAGCCTGAAGTTTTTTAAGCCTGGACAAGAAGCGGTGAAGTACCAGGGTCCTAGAGACTTTGAAACACTGGAAAACTGGATGCTGCAGACACTGAATGAGGAGCCAGCCGTGAGTGTCACCTTTTCCCTCCCTTTCTGCCCAGAGGCCAGAAGAGGTGAAATGCTGAAGTTTCAATTCCTTTGAAGTTGTAAATAGACTTTCTATGCTTGGGCCATTTCTGGTTGGCCAAATGAGTTCAAATTTGCACACAGGAGCTCAAGATCACAGCATAGCCCTCCAAGCAGGTTCTCTTGAGTACAAGAGTAAACAGGAATCATTCTTAAAAGAAGTCAATGATGGAATTTCTATGTTGAACTCTTCTGTCAGGTACACTTCTGTTGTCAAGACAGCCGCAGATTTTCAGACAGGCCGTGGGAACAGGCACTCTGTCGTATTGGTCTTGCGAAGATCTGGTCTTGGTTTTCTTGGCGAGGAACCAGATACAAATTCTTCCTAGTACTCTTTAGTTCCATATCTAAGGTCCTCAGGTTTCTCTTCTTGTTTACTGTGTTTTTTACTGTGTAGCCCAGGCTGGCCTTGAGCTCCGGATCCCTCCGCCCCCGCCTTGCCCCTTCCCTCTCCACGGCTGGGTTTGCAGGTGTGTGCCTCCATGCCTCCATCTCTGCTCCTGTTTCCAACTTCTCCTTTTGTAGCTCACTAACAACCTTTCATTTGTCTACTTTTTCTTTAAGTGGTTCACCACAATTTCCTTAGGGTTCTAGTAATTTTTCATATGAATGTTGTCTTAGTTTACTGCTATGAACAGACATCATGACCAAGGCAGCTCTCTTGTAAATGACAACGTTTAATTGGGGCTGACTTACAGGTTTAGAGGTTCAGTCCATTATCATCAAGGTGGGAGCATGGCAGTATCCAGGCAGGCATGGCACAGGCAGAGCTGAGAGTTCTATGTCTTCATCCAAAGTGGAAGACTGACTTTCAGGCAACTAGGGTGAGGATCTTATGCCCACACCCACAGTGACCTACCTATTCCAACAAGGCCATACCTCCTCCAATAGGGCCATACCCTCTAATAGTGGCACTCCCTGGGCCAAGCATATACAAACCACTACAAATGTTTTTAGGTTTCCGCTCTGTTCTGAGTTATTTAGGTGGTAGCCTGAGCAGGCAAGGCAGCTCGCATTCCTTGGAGGCTGCTTCCGATGGCTTTGTCACGGAGAGTGTCCACAGCAGTTATCTGCTTTCATGCCTTCCGATACCCTGAATTACTTCATGTAAGAGCAGCCGTCCTTCTGTTGAGCAGACCACCACACGGTGACCATCCTTGCAAACAGCTGTATCCTGTCCGATTGCCTGTGGCTTGGCTTGATTTCAGTTTTCTCTACTCCATTCAGAGGATACAGGAATGCCAGGCTGTGGAGAGCCTCTCCCAGTCTATTTAAGCACCTTTCTTAGAACTGATAACTTGAAAAGTTTCTTAGTATTACAAATATTCAAACACATAGAAAGGTCCCATTTTCACTGTTTAGCCAGCCTGTCCCCCCCTTCCCCTCCATCCCTCTCATGCATACATCTCAGGGAGTGTCATCTGTAAATATTTCAGGACACATTCTCACAGACATATACTTTCTGCATAGCCACTATGTCACCATCTCTTGAGCTGCAGTGAGCAGCCATGCGTTTGTACCAGTGGCTGGCTTCTACCGCCTGGACAGTCAGGACCAGGCCCACCCCAGAATCTCCTGTTTGAGCCAGTGCTCTCTCCTGATTCCCCGGATCCCACAGCTTCCTTGCGCTTGCTCCCACTGGCTGTCCGCAGTGTAGCTCTTAACCTTGCTTCTTGGTCCTCAGTTTTCCAGGCCTTAACCACTTTGACTAATAATGGAAAACCTTGACCAAGTGCTCCAGTGTGTTCCTGCATCCTACTGTGTGCAGGTGCCATCAGAGCACAGTCAGAGCCTTACTTCCTAAGCTGATATGGAAATTTTCATTGTGTCCTAAGTCATAACGGTCACCATACATGACTCCCTTACTCATCCTTCTGTACGTGGATGTTTGGATTAGGACAGAGTAGACTTTGATGGTTTATGCTGCAGTGTGGCTGGGGCTGGACTAAAAGCCTGCATTTCCACCAGGAGTTCTCAGTACAACTGGAGCTGTACTCTTTCATGCTACCGTGCTCGCATCCAAAACATCCATTATTGTGTTCGTAGTGTTGGTGAGTTGCCTGGGGAATGCGTCCATTTTAGGTAACCGGAGGAAGCCACAAGCTTCTGGGTGAATTTGCATCTCTGACCTGCTGGAAAGCTGCAGGGCCAGGTGGGGTTTTCGTGTTGAAGCAGCACTGTTTTCTCTGTGAAAATGTTCTCTTTCTGGAGGGGGGAGGAGGTGTGAGGCAAGGGAGAAACGTTTTAGATAAGAGATAATAGTCTCCAAAAAGGAAAAAAAAAAACTTTAAAAATAAACTTTGCACTAAAGAAGCCTTTTTCTAGAATGTCCTTGTCCTGCTCCTGGAGTCAGAGGGCAAAATAGACGGATAGATTATTCTTTTTATTATTCTTTTTAATTACACGTGTTTAATTTGTGTCCATGTGCATGGGCTAGGTGTGGAAGTCAGGGGATTGTATTTTGAAATGTTCACATTTATGTAATAAGATGGTGTAGGGGTGGACCTCACGTCTAGTCATGAAATTCACTGACGTCTCATAGTTTGGTTATATGTGCCTTTTACATACGCCCAAAGGTAATCTTTGTACAGTCTGTTTAGTGTGCCTGCTTTTTGACTTCAGCCTGTGACGTGAGGCCAGAGTGGGTTCTCCATTATTGGTCCCTATTGAAACTCAAAAGAGATCAGGCTTTGGAATATTTGTGGTTAGGGTTAAGGAAGTTGAATCTGTAATGTAAACAAAGTCATGATTGTCTTTGTCAACTTGACCCAAACTTGACACAACTTTGACAACTTAACCAGGGAGGTGAGGTCTTTTTTTTTTTATTGATTAATTCATTCATTCATTAACTTTACATTCCAATATCACCCCCACCCCTCACTTAAGTACTCTCCCCCATTCCACCTTTCCCTTCTCAAAAGGAAGCCCCCCCCCTCTGGGTGTCATCCCCCCCCCACTAACAACCCCCTTATTCCCACCTCCCCAGGAAGAATGAATTAACTGAGAAAATGTTTCCATAAAATTGGGTTGTGGGCCAGCCTGTGGGACATTTCTTTGATTAATCATTAATGTGGGAGGGCCCAGCTCCCTGAGGGGCAGGACCACTTCTGGGCAGGTCACTTCTGGGCAGGTTGTTCTGGGTTGTGTAAGAAAGCAAGCTGAGTAAGTCAGTAAGCAGCAGCCCTCCATGGCCTCTGCAACACTTCTTTCAGTGACGGGCTGTGATAGGAACGTATAAGCCAATGAAATCCTTTCTTCCCCAAGTTAGTTTGGGGTCATGCTGTTTACTGCAACAACAGAAAGCAAACTGGAACATCAGCTTTTATTTAAATTAAAAGTGAAGCTCTTAAAAAAATAATCTCAATTTGACTAGATATGAAGCAATTTAAGAACATTTTAAAGTGTATTTAGGGGGAAAAAAATGGCTTTTTAAAACAATGTTTGTCATTCCTGAAAGGTAAATATGCTGGAATGTGCATGCTGCGTAGGCAGATCCGAGAGGTCTAGTGTATGTGGTCACGGGGCAAAGAGCAACTATCAGGTCTTCAGCTCTGTTCTTCTGTTCAGTTCTTTTGACATGTATGTATATATGTATGTATATTTTTTCATTATGTGTATACATATGCCTGTGTGGAGGTATGTGCACTTGTGTGCAGTTGCCTTGGAGGTCAGAGGAGCTGGTGTTACCAGTGGCTGTGAGCTGTCTGAGTGGGTGTTGGGAACCACACTCTGGTCCTCTGTAAGAATAATGCACACTGAGCTGCTGAGCCATCTCTCTAGCCGCCTTGTTCATTTCTTACTACTGGCGTTTTATATCGTTTGTGCTTGTTGGATAACTATGCTCTTGTTGTTAGAGTTGGTATGCCAGCATTTACTCCACCCTGGCCTGCTTGGCCTTGGGAGCAGATGAATTCTCAGCTAGAGATCAGCTAGCTGTGTTGGTCTCTGTGGCCTCTTGTGGTAGGTTCGCTGGGCATCCGTGTTAGTAAACACGCTTGTACTTGTGATGAGGTGTCTGCCGACCTTGATCTTACCTCCTTAGTTTTCCTTGTCCTCTTCACTGTCATCCTCTCTAGGCTGTCTGGGGTGAAGAGGGCCTTGTGGAGTTGTCACCTGTAACCCCATAAGTGTTCCGTCTTACTGGAGTCCCTTGCTCTGCCGAGCCCTGATTGTTAGCACACCCTTCCCCCATCACTTGCCTCTGCTGCTGCTGGAATTGTGTGTTCGGTGGACTCCACACATGCAGTAAAGTGAGAACCGTCACCTGTGGTAGGGCTAGTGTCGTGAACTCTGCATCTCGCCTCCTTTTCCCACTCTCAGTATCCCAGAAGTTCTGTCGGAATTGTGAAGAGGACCTCTACAAGGCAGCCAGCATCTCTAAGGGTTATGTATTTACTGTAACATTTCTCCTTCAAAACATCAAGCTGCAGTCTCTTTCTGTCCCCCACACAGTGAAGGTTCTTCCCAAGTTCTCTGTGGTGGTCTGCTGTACACTCCTGTTGGCGAGAATATATCTGTTTCTTATATTGAACTGTTTTACTGCTCTCCAGTTCTTCCTTGGGATTACGTCTGATCCTCATGGCAGATGCTGCCTGGGGGAGACTGCCTGGGCCTCTGTTGCCCGTGGTACCTGGCATAGTGTCAGCGGCTCTGGCTTTGGGCATGGGCTGTGGCTCTTGGAGCTTAGCCTTGGTGTTCAGTTATGATGATGAAGTGGCTTGGGCTGGCTGAGGCTCCTCCGGGGTGTGATGGGAACAAGGCTGGAGCTGCTCAAGTTTTAAATAGCTTTTATTATAGTACATTGTTGTGATTTCTATTTTATTGGTTATTATTAAATCCCTCATTGTGCTTCCTTGACAAATTCAACAGTCATGGGCACACATACTCAGGAAACAAAGTAGATACAGAGCTTGGTTCTATCCATGGTTTCAAGCGTGGGTTCTGGGGGGGTGGGTGCCATCGTCAGTAAGGGCTGGCCCCTGTGCTGGCAGAAGATCCTTTGCAAGGCTCTGCCCTTCTGTCCCAAGCCTTGTCTCAGGCATTACCTTAAGGTTTAGCTCACAGGGCCTACCCCATCCCGTTCCCTGGTTCCTCTTGCTTGTTGAGTTCTGGGTTCTTAAGACTGACTTTTGTGTTGGTCTTTAGTAGCTGCTTTTCCACATGTTCTCCCTGCCCCCGTAGGAGCTGAGGGGCACCAGGACCTGCTCCCTTGTGATTTTGCCTCCAGGTTTGTCCGTTTCCCCACCTTTGTGTCTTAGCTCCTTCCCGTGTAGAGAGGCTCACTGGGAATTTACTCTGAATCCTGTGGGGAATCTCAGATCAGGTTCAGGAAGAGAGCATAGTTTCCTGGGTATACAGACTTCAGTTGGTCTCTTTGCTTGGTTGAATTTGGGGTGGAGACAACTGCCCTGAGGCTCAGGCCAGTAGGGTGGGCCTGGTGCTAAAACACCCAGAATTCTTCTTGGCAGGGTAACTTCCTGTCCAGCCTTATTCAGCACAGGTGTGAGATAGACAGGAGGGCGAATAGACATTTTTAGATTCTTCTGAACAAGGCCTGGTCCTCCTCCACGCCTTGATTGCATCCTCAGGTACAAACCCACTATTTATTGATTTTCTTCTTCCTATTAGACACCGGAGCCGGAAGCAGAACCACCCAGAGCCCCTGAGCTCAAACAGGGCTTGTATGAGCTCTCGGCCAACAACTTTGAGTTGCATGTTTCTCAAGGTAAGGATGGGACTGGTGGCCACGGCTCAGGGCTGGCTTTTCCTCTTGCTATCTGAGGACTCAGAGAAACATCTAGTCGCAGCTCACTTTGTCTCTTCAGCACCATTTGGACTGTTGCTTAATGAGCCCGCTCTTTATGATGTATTTCCTCCTTTTTCGTCCTTGTAGACCTGCCTGGCCTAAGCCTCTGCTAAATTTGAGAGCACACAAGGCACACACAACAGCCTTGGCTAAGAAAGTCTTTATTAATGGCATGGACTTGTTTATTTGTTGGAGACTGAGAGAAACACATTTCTTACTTGTTTAAACAGTGTAGTAGGACTATTAAAACTATGAATCAGATTAGGTGTTCTTTATATACTGACTTTGGAATCGGTCTCCTAAATATCTGCCCGCAGTCTCCACTGCGAATACAACACAAGCCTCCCCTTGTTACCGCATGGACTGGGTTCAGAAGTTGGCTCAAGCACATATGGGCAGCAAGTAGACGCAGCTTCCCTGCTGGCTCTGTTATCAAGTGCTGCCACAGCGAGGAACCCCCTGGAAGACTGGGTTGCACACACTGTGAAAAAGGACTTAGAAGCCTGTCCCTGCTGGGATCCTGGTGTCCTCCTCACCACCTGCCCTACTCAACAGCTTTATCATGATGTCCTCCATTGCTACTAGATGAGTTATGTAATCAGCACAGCTGCTCCAGCAGTGGGACCTGGCTGTTTCCCCTGGGAAGTCAGACTGACTTGGGCTTGTGTAGAATATTCACATTCTACACAAATCCACTCATCCTAGACAGTCAGTTTCCCCGCTGGCCAGCCGAGCCCCACCCATCGCAAGTGTCTCTTTCAGGACACACCCTGAAGCCCCTACATGGTAGTGCTTTAGGGCTCGCTGAGGCTTTTTCTTCAAAAGGCGGCTATGGCTTCTTGTGCTCGCTTGCTGGCTTCTTGTGCTTGCTTGCTGGCTTCCCACCGGGGCTGCTTGGATTCGGGGAGTTCAGTCTCCATCCTGCTGCCTGGGGTTGGTACTCCACGTGTCTGCACAGAGATGGTGTTAGCCTCAAAGATCAGTTGCTCATCGTTCTCAGCCATCAGTGTGGCCGGTCACCACTACACACTGTGTGGCCACTGCCTGACATCTGCTGTGAGTCCTCTCCTGACCTGGGGCTGCTGACAGCCTAATGTAGAAGCAGATCAACCAGATATAAAAATGTGTTCAGAAAATCATGTTGTGAGGACTTTATATTTTCTCTTTTTTTTAACTCACCAGGAACGTTATTTATTTAAAAACCTGATTTTGTTGTTGTCGTCATTATTTGTTTGTTTGTTTTTGGCAAACAAATGATAAGTACAAAAGGAATTAACAGGGCTCTGTGAAGGCAGTCCTCCGTGACTATAACACAGCCTGTTTTGTACCACCCATACTCCAGGCCCTTTCCCTCTGTGTGGAAGCCACGCCTGGGTTTGGGGCCTCATAGCTCAGGTGTTCACTGGTGAATATTCGACTTCATTCTGCTAGTCTAACATATATGATGGTTCAGTTTAACGCTCCTCTCCCCAGGCCTAGCTTGGATTTTATGGCTCTTAAATGCATTTTTACACTCACTGAAGGCTGAAGGTGTCTGTAAAGGTTCTGTTGGTCTACATGTTCTCCAGCATTTCTTTTTGCATTCCTTGCTGAGCACATGTGGCATGTGGACCTTCAGAATTCTCTGCAGTCTGGACTCTGCTGGTCAGATCTCTGGTAGATCCACATACTACCTTGTTATGGTTTTCCTGTATATGCTTTGGAAGGGTGTTGGAGGGCATTATGACTGCTAGTGCCTCTGACCATCTCTTGTCTGTGATTGGAACAGCACTCATGGCCACTGGGTGGGCCCTCCCAGGCATGGTAAATGTGCAGTTCTTTCCCTTTTTTGCCAGTTTTCTTTTAGCATGAGTTGGGTCTCTGTTACCCTTCAAAGATGACAAATTTGGTTTTGAGTTATTGTTTTGATAAACAAACATAGGTGGTGGTGAGTCCCTTTTACCAGACGGACTTGAGATCTATAAGCAAGGGAACAAAGCTTTATTCTTCAGTCCAGCATTTGGTCCTGTGATGTAAACCCATGTTTCTTTCTTGCTCCTCTCTGCCTTGGCCTTCCCCACAGGCAACCACTTTATCAAGTTCTTTGCTCCGTGGTGCGGTCACTGCAAAGCTCTGGCTCCAACCTGGGAGCAGCTGGCTCTGGGCCTCGAACATTCTGAAACTGTCAAGATTGGCAAGGTAAAGTCCAAACCCTTGTTAAACTGGAAACAGTCTGCTCTGGGCTGGATTAATTAGCAGAGTAGTCCATTATTCATTCTGTGTGCAAAGTCGCAAACTTTATTTATTCATTCCAGTTAGTGTGCCACTTGACAATTCATTTCACCTTCACAGATGGCAGCCTGGTTTTGGAGTCGGCTGGCTTTTCCACGGGATGGAGATAAATTATGGCCTTGGCCAATTTATTCTGAAGGGATGGCCAATTCTGAATTGGCAGCCCTGGAGCTATGCAAAGATACAGGGTAGAGCCTTGTAGAATGTTCACCGGGTATCTGTGGAGCTCAGGCAATAGCTTTCCTGAAGGGTCCTTCCTGAGTTCTGCACTCACACAGGACCACAGCAGACCCTTCATGGCGAGTCCTCCTTTCCACCACTAGCCACAATTCCTTCCAAATGTTCACACAGGGAATCCAGAAGGAATGTGTAACAACTTCTCTGTGCCCAGGGTTTCTGGAACCATCCAGAGCAGCTCCTGGGCTTCTGGCTACTTTTAATCTTATTGACTTTGTGATACCCACCAGATGCTCACTCTCTATGGAATTCCTCTAGAAAAAAACCCTCCTTTTCCCACGTGCCGCAGGGCTTGTTTGCATACAGAAGCGGTGCCTCGTGTCTGGGTATGAGGGGGTGGTAGACCTGACAGGCTGGCTCTGGTTGAGATGTCTCCCCTCAGAAAGGAAACAAGATGGCTGGTGTATCGTCAGATGAGAGTCTGCTGTTTAGCATGGCCCTGGGGGTGGGGTGATGCTGGGCTCATTGTAATTCTCACCATGAGTTGAATGGATCTTCTCCTTTTGCCTGCTTTGCTTTCAATGCTGTAGTCTACCACTGACTGATAATACAGTGACCGACATAATCAATAATGCTGATTATTTCAGTCGTTGAACATTGTGTGGAAATACAATGCGAAAATACATCTTGCCTTCGGTCCTACCTCTGTCTTGGCATCCTTACTTCAAATTAAGAGTTTTTCTGGGAGACGTTTTGTCTTTACTTTATTCAGTAAAGGCTCCGAGCAGAAGCAGACATAAGCCGTCACAGGCTGTGGAGGACCTTTATTCCAGGTCACTTGGGCTGCTTTAGACAGGACCCTGGAGAATGCTTGTGCCCCTCACAGACCTAGCTGGAAGCTTCCAGGACTTCATTTAACACCTAATGGCCCTTGCTGCAGCCTTACCTCTTTGCATAGTTTAAACCCCACTTTATTGACACAGTGAAAGCCCGCTTAGTTCCGCTTGGCCAATTTTAATGATAAAAAAATAAAAAATAAAAAGTAATGCTTGTAAAAATATCAGGCAAGCAGAATCTTGCTTTGCATGAAGTAACCTGAGCCAGGCCTGATGGTACAGGTCTCTAATCCCAGCTATTCTGGAGTCTGAGGCAGGAGGATCACAAATTGAAGGCCAGCTGGGACAACTCATTGGGACTCTATCTCAAGATAAAAATATCTTAAGAAAAGGGCGGGGGATGTAGCTCAGCTGTGCTTGCCTCGTATAAATAGGGCCCTGGGTTCAGATCCTACCCAAATTAATAGCTACTGAAATTCTTACTTGGACAAGTTATAATGCTACACTTACCAAATGTTCTTATTAAACATGGACCACTTGTTCCAGTTTGTGTGTGTGTATGTGTATGTGCGCACAGGAACCCAGGAACCGGCCTACAGAGACCTGTGCACACGCCAAGCACATGCTTTGTCACTGAGCTGTGCACCCCCCCTTCCCTTGATTTGAAACTATGTAACTGTCAGTGATAGAAGGTTTCCTAGTGTTGGGAAATGCCCAGGTGAGTGTCCTACTCTTAGCAGCCTGCCTCACACTCCTTCCCAGGCAATGGGAACTTCCTAGACCTGCCATTTTTCAGTTGAATTCAGATAAATCCCATATCTCAAGAAAAATCTTCTCACGAGTTCCATTAGCGTGGGTGTATTTGTGGGTGGCTTCTAGGCAGAGTCTTCCTAAAGCTTTCAGAATACTGCCACGGTTGCTTTGGGATCTGGATTAAAACTTGATTTTTTTTTTTTAAGTATAAATGGTCTGCTAGTGCCTTTTACAAGGCTGTGGAGAAGCTGGCTGAGTGCTCTGTGGCTCTGTTTTCAGGTTGACTGCACGCAGCACTACTCTATCTGCTCAGAGCGTCAGGTCAGAGGTTATCCCACTCTGCTCTGGTTTCGTGATGGCAAGAAGGTATGTCTTTAGCTCCTGTGGGCTGTGTGGGGATAGATAACCTTTCCACTAGCCATTGTGGCTGAGTTACTGACCGAGAGTGTACAGATACAGGAAATGGCTACTGTCAGCTGTTGGAGGAAGGTGTGCTGTTGAATGCAATGTGTGCATTTCCCTTTACTGATAGACCTGGTAAATACGAAAGCCGATATTTGCCAAACTGTTCTGAGGCATTTTGGTAAGCTTGGGTTTCCACTGAAATTAGACGCCTGTGCTCCAGTATGAACATAGACCTTCTAGCCCTCAGAAGGAGATTAACCTTTGCTCCTGGTGGGGTTCCATCTCCCCCTTCCTTTCATGCCTTGCCCATGGTTAGCATCTCAGAATTCTCAAGGAAGTCGACGGATGAACGGCTAGCCCCTACTTTAGACTCTGATGATGTATGGCTTGGGATAGGGGTGGTGGTGGGTGGTGAAATTAATTTCCCATCTGAGTGGGAGCGCCTGCTCACAAGAGACAGACACACAGCTGGAGCTGAGACTCCTGATAGGGGTCTAACCGGACAGATGGTGTGGGACAGCCATGCGACCGAGAATGCTGACCGAGCCCGTGTGTCTTGGACAGGTGGATCAGTACAAGGGAAAGCGGGACTTGGAGTCACTGAGAGACTATGTGCAGTCCCAGCTGCAGGGTTCAGAGGCGGCTCCGGAGACTGTTGAGCCGTCAGAGGCCCCAGTGATGGCTGCTGAGCCCACAGGTGACAAGGTAGGTGTTTGTCAGAATGGAGGGAGATGGACCTGAGTATCTACAATGTCTTCTCAAATGGGGTCTTCTGAGTGTGAAATTATGTCTGGTCTGCTGCTACATGCTCCTCATGGCCACGGTCAGCAGAGGTGTCCCGTGAGAATCCCTGAGGTAGAGGTGAGAAGCCCCTGAGGGAAGGTGCTTGGTGTCAAGCCTCCAGAGTCTGTCCGTTTGCTCTAGTTACTTGGGAAAGATATATATGTGAGAGTTTTCTGTGACTCTCCTCCGCTGCCCTGGCTCCATTTCTGTTCCCTCCAGAGCTGGCCGCAGTCATTTTACTTTGGCCCTGTAGCAAAGGCTCTTGGGAGATATGCATCAGGAAGGGCTATAGAGAAGATGGGGTAGCCAGATTGCAGAATGTGTCATCCATTTAGGCAGCCTCTGCCCTTACTCATTCAGGCATCTTTGGTTTTAAGATTTATTTTTATTATTTTTAGTTTGTCGTGTAGGTAGGGGTGTATGCAGGTGCCTGCAGAGGCCAGAGGCATCTGATCCCTTAGACCTGGAGCTACAGGCAGTTGTGAGCTGTCTAGTGTGGGCGCTGGGAACCAATCCTGAATCCTCTGCTGGGGACCATGCAGCCTTAACCACGGAGCCATGCTCCATCCCCAGGGGAGCTTGGGTTTTAGACTTTGAGTTTTGCGTCTAGTAAGCTTTAGGTGATTTCTAGACACTATTCATGGTCTACTGGGGGCTGAGGGAGGAGCCCTTGGAACTGTTTCCCAGCCTGTGAAGGATGCTGGGTCTCTGGAGGAAACAGTGAGAACAGAGATGAGCGGGTGTCATGGGGCCGTGACCAACACAGACGTGAGCAAGGGTTTGCAGAACTGGCAGCTTAAAAGTTGCCAGATGGGGGCACCTGGGAGCCGGATACCGTCAGGAGAATCAGCTGTTGTGTGTCAGGAAGGCACTGGGAGGGACCAGGTCCAGTAGAGGGGTGCAGGAGAGCATTCAGGGATAGGAGCTTGGAGGGTGGAGCCCTAGCTGGTTGGAGCAGGTCAGCTTCAGGAAGAACTCACAGCTGCTGAGGCATTGGGCTCTGAATGACAAGGAGACCCCCAAAGCAAGAGGGAGGCAGCGGGGGGCAGGAGGAGGGGAGCCTAAGGATCCCGTTCTAGTGAGGATGGTTCTGGGGGTGGGGTGGGGAGCAAGAGAAGAGGCAGGTTCTGAGGTCACTCCAATTGGAGTAGTCTCTGGTCAATGGTGGCAGATACGCAAACACAGTAAGAAGTGAGGGGTGGGATGTTTGGTTGCCTGGGGCTGGTTTCCAGGTTGTATGTATGAGAGGATGGAGAAAACAGCCAGTGTAGGACTCAGGACCAGGGCAGGAGGGCCACAGTGAGCGGCAGGTAGCAGACTCAGGACCAGGGCAGGAGGGCCCCAGTGAGCGGCAGGTAGCAGTCAGAGTCTATGGGAGCATATGTGTATACTCCATGCAGATTGCCCAGTCATTTCATGGGTGTAAATCCTTGGACCGTAGACTAGGGAAGTCCCTGGCACCAGCATCCTGTGGGCACCAAGGTGTAACTGTGGGGACAGTGTTATCTCAGCTCCCACCGCTGAGCTCTTCCCTTGACAGTGGGGTACTGGGGGTCATGGGCCGGTCCCCTGGGATGGGAGCAGTGACTCACTGAATACCTGTCATGTGGAGAGAGGGTGACACACACTGGAACCAATACTCAAGAAAACCCGGAACTTGGAAATTAGATAAATCAGTGCTGTCAGCTGCCCCTTCCAGAGCAGCAAGAAGCCTCCTCAAGCTTAGGGTCTCATTCCTTTAGTTTTGGCTTAAGAAATGTGACCACCCATGTTAAGGGGAGCATGTGTGTCATCCCTAACAGAGTAATTACACACTGCAAGTGCTTTCGTCAAACGCCATGGCTATTTATAACGAAGTTTTCCATCTCTAATCTGGCCTCTCGGAGAACATGGCTGCTTATCTGGATGTAGGACAGTAGCGTTTGTAGTCAGTACGTGGACTCCGTGTACTGACTGTTGGGGGTCCAGATTGTGTGATGAATGCACCCCAGTGCCTCTGAGGGGGCTGCTGAACATTGGCATGAAGAACTGTCAAGGTAGAACTCTGTAAAATGCCTGCGTGAAGCTCTAGCCTGAGTTGGGTCCATGCAGTTTTTTGTACATCAGAGTACAGAGGCCCATTGGTATGGGTATAATAAAAACCATCCACCACGTCTGTGCTGCAGGTTCCTGTTGGCTAGAAGAGAGAGATGCTTGAAGATAGGCAGGACAGGAGAGAAACACAGCATGTGAGCCCATGCAGACCCACAGAGGCATCTTGGCTACAAGCCTGGGAGCTATAGGCCTAGCCTAGAATGGACTGGTCCACACTGCAGAGCCCTGGTAGACAGTACCCGAAGCCCATGGGCTGGTTATGGGTAGAACAGAGGTCTGGGAAGTGGGGAGGTCTGTGAAGGGTCTTAGTGTCCTGCCCACACCCCTCCTCAGCTCTTGGACTTGGTACCTTGGTCCCTATGCTAATGTCTCTGTCCATCAAGAGGTCATCTGGCTGCCCTGCATATAACTTTGTAGGCTGCTCTGGCCAGATCCCATCTTCTGCCCTGTTCTGCTCTAATCAGTGTGTTCCTCCCCTGAAGGGCACTGTGGTGGCACTCACTGAGAAGAACTTCGAGGACACTATTGCACAGGGAATAACCTTCGTCAAGTTCTATGCTCCGTGGTAAGTGGCCGCCTCAGACATTGTGCCAGCACTCCTTGTCACAGCATGTGTCTCAGCGGAGTGGACATAAGCCACACTCACACGTAGGCCACCTTGCAGGAAATGACTCTACTGTACCCCTTGCAGCAACGGTTATTTTAGAGAGAAAGATGAGAATTCACTTTTAAAGCTCAGTCTACTTAGGCACAAACAAAACCAGAAGTGAATTGTGATGGGCTCAGCTTTCTTGTCGAGCCATTCAGTACATGACCTAGTTACCCGAACCTTCCCGCCATGGGGTCCTCGGGGACTAGAATCTCAGTGGACAGAGAGCAAACCGAGACCTAGATAGCCTGGCACCGGAGGATGGATGGGTTCCGTGACTTTCATGAATGGCTGTAACTCTGCATGTACTGTTATGGCCCTGAACCTCAGTTTCCTTAGCTAAAACTGCAACAACAGTTTGTCTTTGTAAGTACAGTCCACTTGAACAAGCACAGGACATAGAGATGACCAACCCAAATGCACAGCGGTCACCGTGACACCCCTATCAGCCTGTTGCTCCATGCACGCAGCGGTGCTGCTAAGGAGGACATGACCCGTGAGTTGGGCAGCTTTTGCCCTTGAATAGAAAGGGGACTCAGGCCTGAAATCCTAGCACGGGGGGAGGCTAAGGCAGGAGGACTGTGAGTTCATGGCCAGCCTGGGCTACAAAGAGAAACAAAGGAGAAAGGGTGCCACGCAATGCTATTAACCTTTTTATTTAGAAGCCACCAGAGCTGTACAGATAGGTGAGTGGAGAGAGAAGTGGGGATGGCAGAAAGAGCAAACGGCAGTAAAGGGAAGATTTGAGCGGAGCTCTGTTGTGAATGATGTGGGCCCAGGCAGCGCAGTCTATGCTCGCATGTGATTCCTGCTCCCTGCTGCTCACGGTGACTTCAGGTGTCAGCTCGGCTCACCACGCTGTGGGGTCAGGGCTTTCACTTCCTTCTGAGGAGAGGAAGGGGCGGGCCCATGCGAACCCAGTTATGACCGACTCCGAGGGTGTGGTGGCCAGATCTTGGTACAGCTGCCCCTGCTCTCTTCTAGGTGTGGCCACTGCAAGAACCTGGCTCCTACCTGGGAGGAGCTCTCTAAAAAGGAATTTCCAGGCTTGGCAGATGTCACCATCGCAGAAGTAGACTGCACTGCTGAGCGCAATGTCTGCAGCAAGTACTCGGTGGGTACCTCGGGAGAGGAGGCGCGGGGGAGGGGCGAAACATGCCTGGAGGCGGAGCTGAGGGTTGGATCGATGGAGGATGATCACTTAGCATCATGGAATGAGTTCACTCACTCCAGCCAGGCCTCCCTAGAGAATGGCTTGTATCTAGTTGTGCCATTTGAGAAATAAAGGACCTTCTGCAGCAGAGGAGGCTGGCCTTTCAGAGTGGGGCTCTGGGTTCTTGCTGGGTCTAGCTGTACAGTCCTAAGATGCAAGGTGTTGAGAGTGGGGAGCTGCCTGCTGAACGGCTGTGGGGTGTGTGGGGGAATAAAGGGGTGGGAGAAAACCCAAGTCCCACCAGAGTTCCGGTGCTCTGGATGGGCGGACTACCACTCGCTCTCCACTTGGCCCCAGGTGGGTGTCTGGCTGTGGGAAGCCACAGACCGCAGCCCTCAGGGAATGAACAGGGGCCAGTCCAAGGTCTATGGGCCTCACAGAGGCTAGTGGTAACAATTTTGTCTCGGAAGAGCTGAGAACAAAGTGGGGGCCCCAGGGGCAGCTCTGTCATCCCGGGGGCCGAAGAGAGGGTCACAGGGTGGTTCTCATGACGGTGAGAGTCCTCGGTCCGGTCCGAAGGCCTGAGGTTATACGCAGCAGCACTTTAGGGGGAAGCCTATTCCATAGTTCAAGCACGGTGGGCCTTGATGAACAGAGATGGTCTATGGTTTTAGAGCTTTATTAGAGAAAGGAGGAGAGAGGGGTGGGGGAGAAGCAGCCCATTTTATAGTGGGCTGGGCTATCTTGCAATTGCAGGGTAGCTGTGAGGAGCATACCTGGCTATTGTCAGGTAACTGTGAGGGTGGAGTCCTGCTAGAATGCTAGGGGCTTGGGAGCTCCGTGGTGTCAGGCACCTGTCTCTGGGAACATGGCTCACTGTTCCGTCCCTTTTAGAGTTTTCTACTGGGTCTCTGGAGCAAGCTTTACTCAACCAAAACAGGCTGCCTTTCACGGTCCCATAACTGACCAGCAGCTGCCTTGTCCTAACCACCCAAGGGCTCAGCCTTCAGTTTTAAACAGGCATGCTGAAAGGAATGTGTGAATCAAAACACCCCTGGAAAAGGCTATGGCTGGAGAGATGGTCTGTTTAACTGGCGTGTTTACGATGTTATGGGCTATGTGTGTACCATTTATAATTTAACTTCTGTATGTATGGTGCAGGGTATGGAACCAGTAGCACTGATATTATCCTCAGAATTTCCCAGCCTTACCTTAGGGGTGTGTGTGTGTGTGTGCGCTGTGGAACTCTTAAAGCATCGACATCAGATGTCTTTCTTAGGATCTTTCACTGAACCTAGCATTCACTGATAGGTTGGGCAGGCTCGCCAGTAAGCTCTGAGATCCTCCGGTCTCAACCCCAGCAGCACCAAGATTTGAGTTGGGTACACCAGCACATGTTTTGTTCACGGATGCTGGAGAACCAAATTCAAGTCCTCATACTTACTTTGTGTGGCACTTTCTGGACTGAGCCATCTCTGCATGTATGGTTTAAAGCACTCTCTCTCTCTCCTTTAAAGGTACGAGGCTATCCCACATTGCTGCTTTTCCGAGGAGGTGAAAAAGTGGGAGAACACAACGGAGGTAGAGACCTCGACTCCCTACACAGCTTTGTTCTGCGCCAGGCAAAGGATGAACTCTAGGAGACCCCGGGGAAGTCATCCGGCCTGGGCTCAGGCACCCTGTGCTTAGGAGGACACACACGGACTCACGCGTTTTCACTGTGGTTAGTCAGAAAGCTGAATGTAGTGAGCTCGTGTTGCTTCCTGTGTGCTCTCTGAGCCGCCACACACTACGGACTGTAAGTTTCTCTAATCATGGCTCACAGTCCCTGGGCAAACCAAACATTTTCAGTGGTGATACATCCTGTAACCTTCTCTTGACAGAATTAAATTGGCTCCCTTTGCAACTTAACACACAGTCAAGGGAAACCAAGTCACTGAACTCTGTTGGCTCCTGGGGATGTAAGGATATCATCACACAGAAGCAATTTTTTGAATTGCCTGAGTTCTGGAAAGGAGAACTGCGGCACTGTTGACTTAGTCAGGTGTCAGTCCATAGTGTACAGATTTCAAAACAAAAGTCCACAGAGCCCTGGAGATCCCTTCATAGCCACTGTGGGTTCCTGGGTCTCATTACTTCTCTAGTTGAGAGGGGTAAGCCATAACAAATGGTACTTCTGATGTGTGCCCCAAATACTCACGCTGTTCAAAGGATTCTCTTGTCTGCATTGCATAGGGTGACGTGTGGAGACGTCTTCTGCAGAAAGCGAGGGTATGGGATGCACCACGAGGTGGGTCCCGCACCTGTAGGCTTTCCCAGGTTCAAGGACCAGGGAGACTGCAGCTCCACTCGGGCCTTCCTAGAAACAGCTTCTGATTCTCTCCCTAAGTAGTCCTTTTAGCAGCCCGCTTTACAATCTCCACCTTAAAGGAGGCTGACCATCTTTCTAAGGATTGAGCAGTGGGATTCATTTGACCTCAAGACCAAAGACTGCAGTCAGCAGGGCTGCCCTTGCCTAGGAAGCCCAAGGTTGGATATCGCACTGCTCCTTCCAGTTCCCACCTTCCAGGTTATTAGACACCGCTGCTGGTAACTCTGCAGATGCAGCCCGCGTCATGCCTCTGTCTGTCTTGTTCTCAGAACCACTGTGTTTGTGCCCAGGCCCCTCACCTACCTCCCATGAGTGGGGTGAAATCAACACCTAGCACAAGACGTGTGGCAGGGAGACTGGAAACCAGACCACGTCTGCTTCCTAAACATCGGGAGCCGAGGTGCCCCACCAGCCTGTTATGAACGTTTATTATTAATCACGTGTGGGTCACAGCTGTCCTTGGAAACCAGCTCTGTTGGCCCGGCTCACAGTGGCTTCAGCTTTGCATCATGAGTCTTATATGAAAAGAAAACTCAAGTGGTACAGTTGGTTTATACTTTCTAAATAAACTTTTTTTTTTTTTAAAGAAAAAAGTCTGGTCTTTGCTTAAATGTTACAGCAAAATGGATATATAAAATAGACAATAAATTATAGTTTCTATTTACAAAGAAGGCTGTAAGTACATTACAGATTGTAAATGTATTATTTAATCAGTTTAGTATGAAATTGGCTTCCCGGTACATGATTGTGAAAAGGACATTTAAAAAATATTCTAAGATTCAGTCTGAGTCTTACTTTCTACAAGAGGAAATGGTGGTTTTGGTTTACACACAGCATGCTCACCTTGACAAACCCATTCTTAGAGGCAGGGCCCTTCCCTCTCCTGGTTTCTGCTTTAGACTCTAGCTCTGAGCCATGGAATGCTAATGTAGGGCAAAGGCAAAGAGCAGAGTTAGGGGGGAGATAACGGACATTGGAGCCAGCGTTCCTGATGTTAACACGCTCGTCCAGCCAGTCTGCCCAAGAGATGCAGAATCTCATTGTGCTCTTCCGTGGCTTAAATGAAGGCTACGGCAGATGCTCCATGGCTCTGCCACAAAGTACGGTCTGTCTACTTTGGGTTCGAGTAAAGAATTCTGTGAGGGAGGGAGGAGGATGGGGTGGAAATGCTACAGTTTCTTGACAGAGATTAGTACATTCTCACACCACCAAGAGTCAACACAAAACACAAAACACGGAACTACAACAGTAGACAGAAGGCACCTCCACAAAGCCTGATGGCCAGGCTGCAGGTCCTGTGCGAGCTGCCCTTGCTGGGAATGGAACCTGAAAGAAAGTCCTCCTCCCCTCCATTCGGATGTCTGCAAAAATCTCCCTGGGATGGGTGCTGTAGGGCCACCGGGTATTTCAACCCAGGGGTATTTAATATTCCTTCAAGTTTACTCTCTACTTACACCACAAGCAGCTAGATCTAAAAGCTAAAACTAGCCTGGGTGGGATTGGGGGGAGGCGAACATCATAGAACTGCAGTTTCTGGGCCTGTACAAGCCTTCCAGCTTCCTACAGACCAGCCACTGCTCAGTTAGGAACTGGGAAAGTCCTTGACAAGGTCCTCATAAAAGCCTCCGTGGGCTAAGGCACCAGCAGGAGATGCTTCTGCGTGTCACCGTCCCGCTTCCCTGTGCTGCTGCTCACGTTTTAAGGCAGATGTCCTTAGGAATCCGAGGCAGAACCACGCCCCCCCAGCCACCCCCAACCCCCCCACCAGCTTCAACTTAATGGCAACCACAAGCTCTCACGACCATATTCCTATACTTTTTCAAGATGACATTGGAGTTATCGTCGAAGTAAAGAACAGAGATGGCATTCAGTTTGGTCGGTGCGCAGCACGGTTTGGGGACGTACTCGGGATTCATAAGGTGGACCTGTTTCCGGAAGAGAAGCGTGGGAGGGCGCTGTTAGAAACGACACCAGATCTAGGCTCAATCCCATGTACAGCCCAGTCGGAAGCACTCACCAAGGTCTGTACAATGGCGTGGTTGGTGGCATTCATGTGTGCGTTGAGAGGGAAGGAACACTCGCCATCACAGTAGTTGGCAGCATAGCCTTTGGGTGCAATGATCCAGTCCTTGAGATAAAGCAGAAGGAAGCAGTGAAGGATCACCAGGCAACCCTATACCAATCTGCACTCTCAGTGGCCCCAAGAGAAGGCTTTGTTCATGGTGCACAATACGAGGACATGCAAGGAGTTTTGGGAATTGCCCAAGATCACATTCAAGTGAAGTTTGAGCCTGTTTGTCAGACCCTAGAGCTTCCAGTCTTTCTTAGCTCTTAGCTGCTGGGAACCTGTTAGGTCTGGGATTAAGTGGGTGTGATGGTTCGTATATGCTTGGGCCAGAGAGTGGCACTATTAGAAGGTGTGGCCCTGTTGGATTAGGTGTGTCACTGTGGGTGTGTGCTTTAAGACCCTCATCCTAGCTTCCTGGAAGCCAGTATTCTGCTAGCAGCCTTCAGATGAAGATGTAGAACTCTCAGCTCATCTACAACATGCTTGCCTGGACACTGCCATGTTCTGATGATACTGAACTGAACCTCTGAACCTGTAAGCCATCCCCAATTAAATGTTGTCCTTTCTATGACTTGCCTTGGTCATGGTGCCTGTTCACAGCAGTGAAACCCTGACTAAGAGAGCGGGTGAATGGCTCGAAGTACAAATGCTCCTTGGTTGCACCCCAATAAAATGCCAGTTGAAAGTGCCCACAGTATACCTAGCGGTAGCTTCTGCTTGCTGCCAGCACTGAGGAGAGGAGACTGTAGCTCAGAGAAAGACTCAACTTTGAAACTCAGAGCACTAGATCCACTGAACACATACAGCTGAAAATGGTCAATTAAAACACTGGAAGCTGGGATCTGTTGTGTGGACTTGGACCCTAAGGATCCTCTGCAGGATGCCATTATGTTCCTGTCAATCTCCCATTTCTCATCACAGCTAGCTGGACTTGGTGTATGGGCCAAACATGTTCTTCCATGCAGGGGCAGAGCCAGTTTAGAGCTACTGGAGAAATTCATCACTTTTTTTTTTTCTGTAATCCTGTTTCAAAGTAAAAGTTATTCAAATGTACAAATAAATATGCCCACCCCCTTGGACTTTGAAAGAACGAGGTAAGACAGAAGTAGCCCTTGGGTTTGAGGGGTCACAGAGCTTTGAAAACCCACAAAAAGGTCAGGGTGTGCTGGGTATATCAACAGGCTGGATTTTCTTGTCTTAACTCCAGCTGCTTGAACATTTGAGGGCTCCTTGGATTGCTATGTCAGCTCCAGGAAGCTGATGATGGCAGCCATTGGTGAGAAAAGATCAAGGCACCTACTACGCCCTCCTTACCCTGACACTCACCTGCCACCCCAGGTCCTGGAAGCTCACATAGAGCTCATGCTTCTTGCAAGCTGTTTTTAACTCACTGCCGTTGTAGTCTGTTGGAGGACATAAAGAGACACACTCATTAGCCCATTTGCTCCTTCACTTAGAAACTTGTATGAAATGTTTCCTCTCACACACGCCAGGCAATGGATGAGGCTCAGGGCAGCTGTTGACAGCTGTGGTCCCCCAACAGCTCAGTTCCCAATTGTTTGCCCAAATTTAGAGCCACCTAAAGAAATTAATCATTTTTTTTCTAATCATGTTTCAAAAGAAAAGTTGTTTAAGTGTTCAGACCCCCTTTGGCTTTGAAACAGTGAGGTAAGAGTTGGCACTGAGTTAGAGGGCTCATGGAGCTTTAGGGCACTCTCCTCTTTGGGCACCCTGTTGGTTTAATGGGCACCTTTAAGCAAAAGATAGGATTTGTGTAATCTGCTTCGTGTAGGGTTTACAGATGGATGTGTGGAGATTTCCACTGGACTTGAAAGATGATACACTGTCATTCACAGGTGGCCGTACTAAACAGGATTCACTATATTTCAGATTAGAACTATCCAGACATGGCATGGGACTTTGGAGATAGCTTCTGGCCCCCCAAAAGAGAATGTCCTGAAGAAGTTTTATGATCAGGAGCCAACCTGGAGGCCCATAAATGGGGGAAAGGGTGAGGCCGTGCTCTCTTGTTGGGTTGCAGCCTCATTGCTGGGGTTGAGACCTATACATGTGCCCTGAAACAATCATTCCAAAACCAGCAGTTCCCCCAAAACAATCTGCTGAACCTGCCTGTGCAGTTCAGGTGCCACTGGACTGGCTTAACAACCTCCACAGGAGACACGGGAGCACTTTGATTCATCCCAGCCAATCAGAAGAGCTATTCTGTGACTTGGGGAGCAGTGAGATGGATTGCATATATAGCTATGTCCTCTAAGAATTGGAGACCCAGCAAGGCTGTGAGCTACATGTACTCAAGTAGCTCAAATACAACTCAGAATACAAATGGTATGTATGGTCAAGGGTCATGGGTCAATACTCAAGGGCCATGGGTCAATACTCCTGAAGCTTGTAGAAGGGACAATGGGAGTGGGGAACAGTTCTGCTGGGATGGACTGGCGACTCATAAAGAGTTGGGAGATACAACTGGAAAAATGAATGACTCGGAATGCCAACAATGATGTGGACTTTTTATCAGAGACATGAAGGAAGACTTCAAAGGGTTTTGAACCAGGGGGCTCAGAGCTATGGTTTTAAAGGGCACATGGATGAATTCGTTAGGTAGGAGTGGACAGAGAAGGAAAAGAGGATAAGGAGTCAGTTTTTGGAGGAAGATTCTTCCTCTAATATGCTTAAGAAGACAAACAGAATCCATCTCTCTCTCTCTCTCTCTCTCTCTCTCTCTCTCTCTCTCTCTCTCTCACACACACACACACACACACACACACAACCTCTACTTTTGTCAATCAACTATACAAACTAATGAGTTACCTCACGAATATATTTGCACTAGATGTTCACACTTATCCTCTTAGAATTCCTAACCCCAAATCAGAAGAAAGGGTACAGAACTCAGAATTCTGTAAAGAAACCATGTCAATGAAGCTAGCGGCCTGGGAAGAGAGATGTGGGTCAAGTATTTACTAATTCTAAATATATACACATCCACTCCTTTGCCACACCTGACAGTTCCTATGATGCCTACCTGACCTTGCAGAACTCTCTCTCCATTTTAAGTCTACATGAGAAGGAAATTCAGAGCAACCATGGAGGGAAGTTCAGAGCAGGGTATAGAGGATTTTCACTCTGAACCACTGCACACAGACAAGCCTTTCCTGCTGGAAACAACCCTTCAATGAAAGAAACTGAAGAGGACACACAAATTAATGGGTTGCAGGTCAGGGTAATCTCTAGAGAAGGCTACAAAAGGAAAGTCAATAATGGTAAGGCAGGAAATACTAAAGCAAGAACACGATGGCAAAAGAGTAGGCGGATATTAAAAGAAAGGTGGATGCCAGAAAGAAAGAAAGAAAGAAAGAAAGAAAGAAAGAAAGAAAGAAAGAGAAAAGAAAGAGGAAGAGAGAAACAAGTAGAACTTACAAAAACCAATAAGCATATAATATATAATATATATAATAATATACAATATATAAGAAAAAGAAAGAAAGAAAGAAAGAAAGAAAGAAAGGAAGGAAGAAGAAAAGAAGAAAGAAAGAGAAAGAGAAACAAACAAATAGAACTTTATAAAAACAAATAAGCATATAATATATATAATAATATATAAGAAAAAGAAAGAAGAAAGAAGGAAGGAAGGAAGGAAGGAAGGAAGGAAGGAAGGAAGGAAACAAATAGAACTTTATAAAAACCAATAAGCATTGGAAATGGAATAAAAGACCTAAGCACTAGATATAACTTAAGAGAGAAGTAGATAGAGTCAGACCATTCATTTAAAGAAACCTCTTCAAATATAAGTAAATAGTCAAAAACTATAAAAAGACATAGAAGATATACTGAAAGACACAACATAATTCTATTAGGAATTCCAGACAGCTGTGATAGGGAAAAATGATATTTGGAAACCTAAAGGCTCTGATAATTTCCTAGAATTCACAAAGATAAACATCTTTAAATAAAAAGGCACAATGAACCCTAATCAGAATAAATAAATTCCTATGATGCCAAAATCTGGTGAAATTAGAGTATAGTAAATAAAAAAGAATCCTCAAAGGTAACAGAAATTAAAGAAAGATTAAGTATATTAATAGCAAATTTAACAAAAAAAATTCATTCAAATATTAAATGTCATAAGAACAACCCCACTAATCTAAAATTTTTATACCCAGCTATAGGCCCTCCTCACTTTCCTTTGAGCCTCTGATCTCTCTTTCCTCTCATGTCACCTGGGTACATGGGCTCCGTCTCTTGAAGATTCCAAGGCTCCTGTGTCCCTGTACTCTCTTGCAGCTGTGTCCCTGTACTCTCTTGCAGCCGTCCTTGTCAACTATGATTCCCCTACCTAGGGTCTCACCTGGAATGCCCCTAATCAACCTAGTTCTGGTTTGTTCTTCCTCCAAACTTCCTTCAAAATCTTTTAGATCAATCTTAGAATCACTGGCCATATAAAATACAGAGATTTCTAAATAATTTTCCTTTATAGGCCATGCAGATAGCAGCAGTATAAAATAATAGAGTATGTATTGGTTAAACAGGATAGTACATACCTGTAATCCCAGAATTTAAGAACCTGGGAAATTTGAGGCAGGAGCACTTGCCATGAGTTCAAGGCTAGCCTGGACTTCATAGTGAGTTCTCACTCAGCCAAGGCTACAAAGTGTTACCCTGTCTCAAAAAATATATCATGGTTTTTGTTGTTGTTGTTTTGTTTGTCTCTGTTTCCTAGCTGATGGCATAGAAAACCTTGGAGTTCCTGATAAGAAGTGTCTTTGTGCCGGGCGTGGTGGCGCACGCCTTTAATCCCAGCACTCGGGAGGCAGAGGCAGGCGGATTTCTGAGTTTGAGGCCAGCCTGGTCTACAAAGTGAGTTCCAGGACAGCCAGGGCTATACAGAAAAACCCTGTCTCGAAAAACCAAAAAAAAAAAAAAAAAGAAGTGTCTTTGTTACAATAACAAGACCCCGTCACACACCCACACCTATGTCCTTCACTGTAGGCCCCAAGAGAGCTTCAACATGGGTGCTGGTCACAGAAAAACCCAGTGCATGATAAGAGAATTGGAGCTCTGGCCCTGCCTCACCTCTGGAGACTGAGTACAATCATGTGACCAATGATTTGATTTTGCACAGCATCAAAATCCTGTATTCTATGGTTCATATATGGTATGTTTGCTGCTTAAGGGTTAGCATGCTGGCAACATGGTCCTCAATCAAGTTAGGAGGGTGGAGCTAGAGTGGATGTGGTAGGAGGTAACAGTGTCATGGGGAATTACCTCACAAGGTGGAATATGCCTTTCTAGTGACTACAGCAGTTACTGTGACAGTAGAATCCTATAAAGCAAAGCCACCCATGTCTACTGTCTTTCATATGTATCCTTTTCTGTCCTTGGATCCACTGTGAAGCTGTCTTCTATACTATTGACACTTCCTGTAGTCTTTGTCACACATAGCCTGGCCAAATGTTTTAGCTTCCAAGCCATAGACTAAAATAAGCTTTTCCTTATAAGTACTCAGCCGCAGCTATTTTGTAATAGCAATACCAAATGGACTGAGCTACCAAATAAAAGCCCAGAACCACGAGACTTAGTGACATTTCCAGATATGTGTATATTCTGATGTATGGGTGGCCTGGAGACCTCACCTTGGGGCTGGTCTCTGAAATAGGGCAGGGAAGTCCTGTTGAGGACCTTGCTTTAATGAGTTGGCTTATGTTAGAGCTGAACTAAAGGTCATTGGGTCAGTATTTGAAACTTATTGTCAGAACACAGACAGGGACAACTTCCTCACCCCGAGGTTTCAATTTTTCTCTCTGTGGCACACCACGGATGACAGTCCTAGGATTTCATCTCAAACTTTCCAACCACCCCAGCTGTCTGTGAACGTGCCCTGGTTCCGACTCCCTCAGCACAGAGAACTTTCTGGAAAGAGAAGCTAATTCTTTTATGGCCAGACGTTGACGTTTTTTGTTATTGAGAACTGGGGCCGGAGAGAGGAAAAGCAGGAATTCAATCCTTCTGTTTCCTTTCCTACAGATAGAGATTCGCTTGGCCAAGCCTGTGTTTCTTTACAGTCCCATGGTGAGGGCTGGCACAGAGCATATAAATATTTGTGGAGGTCAATGACCTTTGCAATACTTGTTTCTGTAGCTCAGGGGTGGGTGCCCTGTGTTCTGTGTGGGAGGATGCTGACCCAATTTCTGTGTGTTTTGTTTTTACAGATTGACAGATGACTGAAAAACAAACAAACAAACCCAAAAAACTCTCTCCTTTACCCCCACTATCCTTGATATCTGTTTACAAGAAGAGTCTGAGAAAGGCCAGGTTTGTTGGCTCCTTTTTTTTTTTTAAAGTATGCAGCTAAAATTTAATAAGGACATATCCACTTAAATGGGAAAAAAGAAAACAAATCACAGCTTTGTCCAAGTGGGGCAGAGAAAGGAGAAGGTATAGAGACAAAACCCAGAGCCACTATAGCCCCCAGGCCAGCAACAGGGCCCATGGATACGGTGTCAGACTCATGGGCGTCCTGTGCACAGATCTGAGGAATCACCAGCGCTGAGAAGATGCTCCAGCTCCTTCCAGACCCAGCTCAGAACCATCAGGAAGAAGAGGTGCCACGCTGCCCAGGTGGGTCCGAGCACAGGAGAGCCATGGGTGCTGCCTTGGAGGATCAGCGGAGGCAGGGACAAAACCTAGCTCCAAATATAGCCAAAGGATGCCTAGGCAGTTTTGGGACACACTGCCATGGACACCCAGTACCAGTGTCAAAACACATCATTAAGAATATCGGGCTGCTATAAAAGCTTAACACGGCAAGCAAAACCTGGCCAGTAACCATCCAATACAGTTTTCTGCTTTAAGACAGGAGGGCAGGGCCCGTGAGAAGGTCCAGTAGGGAAAGGCACTTGCTGCTGAGCCTGATGACCCGAGTCAGTCAGTCTGTCTGTCTGTCTGTCTGTCTGTCTGTCTGTCTATCTGTCTGTAATTCATAGTCTCTCTCTTATTCACTCTCTGTCTCTGTCTGTCTCTCTCTTGTTTATGTCTTCTTCTTTTGCAGAGGGTATACCTACTCTTATTCCCCCTTTCTCTTAAATGTCAAGGGCAAGAACAAAGCAGTAGCTGTCCAAGAGGCACCCCTGTTTTCCGAGGCCTGCTGTCCTTGCATTTTCTCTGGACTTCTAAGCCTATCTTATCCAAAGAAGAAGAAAAAAACTCTCTTGCTCCTACTTGCCCCACCTGAAGAACAACATGAGATGGATGCAGGAGGTGCCAGCTCCTTCTGTTGCCACATTAGGCTAAGTGCAGGGCACCCTCTGGGGTTCAGAGTTCTGGTTTCAGGAACCTCTTACCAGGCCTCAGGAGGGCTGGACTTTCTGTCTACATTTTGTTTATACCAGCACCACCATTACCAGAGGCTGCAGGAAGGCCCCAGGCTAGTACAGACCTAGGATTTTGAGGTGACATACTTGGGGGCTGGTGAGATGGCTCAGCGGGTAAGAGCAACTGACTTCTCTTCCGAAGGTGATAAGTTCAAATCCCAGCAACCACGTGGTGGCTCACAACCATCCGTAACAAGATCTGGCTTCCTTTTCTGGAGTGTCTGAAGACAGCTACAGTGTACTTACATATAATAAATAAAATAAATCTTTAAAAAAAAAAAGGTGACATACTTGCCACTTAATCAATACATGACTTTCATCTCCTTTCAGCTACATGCCTTAAAAAACAGACAAGGTTTCCCATAAATGCTGAGACTCCATGAGCTTTACACAACTTCCTTTCTCTCTGCCATCTCCTAGACTGAGGGATTCC
Organism: Mus minutoides; assembly: GCA_902729485.2. NCBI lineage: Eukaryota > Metazoa > Chordata > Mammalia > Rodentia > Muridae > Mus > Mus minutoides. The sequence continues at coordinate 113,098 of LR751136.1, read as the reverse complement.
CTGACTCCCGGACCCTGCCCATGGTTGGTAGCCGCTGCCTCACTGGGCATCTGATACCTGTTTACTCTGCTTTATTAAGGGTTGAGAATCAAAACGCTCAGGGCCAGACTGAAAGTGTTTCAGATTTTGAGTTTTTTTCCTGATTTTGGAATACTTGCATCTACTTTCTTAAGTTGAACTTCTTTGATACAAAACAAAACAAAAACAAAAACTAAATGTGATTTTTTTCTTTCTTTCTTTCTTTCTTTCTTTCTTTCTTTCTTTCTTTCCTTCCTTCCTTCCTTCCTTCCTTCCTTCCTTCCTTCCTTCCTTCCTTCCTTCCTTCTTCTCTCTCTCTCTCTCCCTCTCTCTCTCTTTCTTTCTTTCTATCTATCTTTCAGTGCTGACAGGATGCTCAGATGGTTTCAGATGAAGTGTTTCCCTTTTGGAATTTTCAGATTGGGGATGCTTGGTCTGGACCAACCCACAAGGGAAGACCTGGGGGTGGGGGGAGGATGCAGCAGGGAACTTGCTAGTCTATTGTGCCTTCAGACCACTATTACCCTAAAGCAATCTAATAGTAAAAGCCAAGCATGATAAAGGTAGGTTTTGAAATGATTCCAGCTTTTGAGTTGCTAACCCACACCTAGCCCTGTGCATCTCTACAAGGTTAAGAATGGGTGTCATTTAACAAGCTCTGACAGGGCTCTTTCTAAGCTGAGGTAGCTACAAGCCAAGCTCAGGCTCCAGAACTTTAACTTAAGCTCAAAACAACAAAGCACAAACCCTGTCTCCTTTGAAAAATAAAACAATTTGTCATTTTCAGACCCAGGCCACAGCTTCTTCCAAAACATCTAATAAACCATGATGCTCACAGAAGGTCGATCCCCTTAGCTTTAGCATCCTCAGTCCATGGCAGCCAGAGACGAAGTACCAGCAACACTGTGAGATGCGACCCTCAGTCTGGGACTGAAGGTCCCTGAACTCTACAGCACGAGATCACACGTTCTAAATAAACGGAAGATGTTTTCCGAGACGTGTGTGTTCTGGTTACTTCTGTGCTCAAAGCACACAAATGGACCCCAGTGGGAAACGTAAGGGGCTGGAGATAACTATTCACAGCACGTGGAACTATTGGAAACCCACACTTTCCCAAGAGGGCTTAAGAGATATATGTTCAGGTGGGTGGAAAAGAGTGGAAGAAGAATTTTTTTCCCAGGTAGCAATAGAACTATTACAGACTCGTGCCGAAGGATGCTCAGAGTCCTGAGGGCATTGTGCTATTTTATTGGCACAAGGAACCAGAGACAACTACAACTACATATCACTTGGTAAAAGCGATAGTGAAGACAGGGATGTAGCTCAGGGCTAAAGAAGTTGCCTAACACGCACAAAGTCCTGGTTTCAAAGCCCAGCACCACCAAAAGAAAACCTTCTTTCCTTGAAAAAAAAAGTGATAGTAATAACTCCAATGGTCATCTGATAAAACAAAGGCCAGCTCATAGTCCCAGCATCAGACTCTTAAGCTTGAAATGGCATGAATGGCCATCTCCTCCCCAGACATGTCATACAGAATCCCAAAACAGCAACAGGAGCAGAAACTAGAATTGCCAAAGGAAATCATCTGTCAAGGCCATCTGTTCGTGGACCTCACAATGGATTGGCCAAGCGGTACCACTGGCCCTCACAAGACAAAACAGCAAAGGCCAAGAGAAATATTATCAAAGAGGAAAATGGCAGCCAGCAGACACTTCAGACTCTAGCTGGAGGACCTAGGGAAGAGGCTCTGAGCACACCAGACTGGCAAGAACTGGGGCCGGCAAACAATCGCCAGATTCATGAGAATCCCTTCTGGACTCCACAGAACAGCTTAGAGCAGCACTGTAAAACAGGTGTAAAAACAATAAAAGACACGTCCCGAGGCTGTACACGCCTGTGGGAGAAGTGCAAACTCAGCCAATGTCCACCATTCCTGTGGAGAGGACAGCGGTAGAGAAGGAGACGCCACAAGGGAGACTTGCCTCCAAAACCCACTGTCCGGTGCACGTGCCTGCAGAGTCCAGCCTGAAGCCAGCCAGGTACGTATGTTAGAGCAGGTGGCAGTGGGTGAGCTCTTGGCCACTTGCTGGTAGCAGGTGGGTCTGGCTGTCTCTGTAATCTACAGCTCAGTTCCTAAAATAGATCCCTGCCATGTTTCATTCTGATGACAGGTGATTTGATAAATGATGCTAAGGTCTTTACTCAGGTGCACGATGTCCCTCATGGGCTTCTTTTAGACAGAACCCCTTTGGGGAGAAGTGTCAATGCCCTGGGAGTATGCTATAGACAAAATGGACAAAGAATAGCCATCTCTTCCTTCAATCTCCCAAAGGACTTAGAGCGGGGTAGTGGTTGGAGCCACAGTGCAGATGGCACCTTTTCTGTGCATGATCTGGCTTACAAAGACCCTGGAGTCTCTGGCCCCTTCAGGAGCCTGGAAGGAAAACCTAGAGAGAGACATGTCTACTCTCTAGGCACAGGCCATATTTCTGAAAAATCTCCCTTCTTTCTTTCTTGGTTTTCCTGTGGTTGGCAAGTTAGTTGGTTTTAGGGGCTTTATGTATTTACTCGGAGACAAAGTTTTAAACTGTATCCAAGAGTCCTAGCATCTAACTCTCTACGTAGGCAAGGATGACCCTGAACTTCTGAGCTTCCTGCTTCTACCTCCCAAGTACTAGGATTATAAGCATGCACTACCATGGCCAGTTTATACCATCAAACCTGGGGCTTTGTGCATGCCACGCAGGTACTCTACAAATGAGCTGCGTTTCTCGCCTTAGAATGCTTTCTTGGGTAGAAATCTGGCCCTCTGCTTGTTCACTTCCATTAACAGAAGAAAGCCAAGTGCAAAAAGCAGAGCTCTGAGGGGCTGCTTGCGAGTTGCCTCTGATCTCACTGGAGGTTCTGAGAAGAGAGCAGAGAAGCCACTTCGTCTCAGTGCTTTCTTGGGGGGTTTCAAATATACGAGACCAGAGGGATTTGGCCCGGATTCCTTTGCCCTGGACTACTGAAGGAACAAAGAAACTAGGAGGAATGGGTTGGGAGGAAGAGTGGGGAGACCAAGAGACAACAGGGGCCCTTGGACCTCATTAGGAATTAGGCCACTTTAATATCCGTTAATTAATTTTAACTCATCAGAGTGAAAGAAAAGGTTGAAAGGGACTTGGAAAATGGTAATTGGATGGCCTTGCAAAAGCCCAAATCATAGACAACATGTTTTCTTCATTAAAAATAAACTGGTCTATATATTGGGTGGGCAGGGTGAGTGTTCAATTAATCAAGTGAAATTATAATTTTCAAAAGCAATCAACATTGCAAGCGAAGCCTCCACAGTCTGAGGTCCGAGGAACCAAACTGGCCACAGTCCCCAAATGCACTCTACCACTGGCCGACGTCATCAGCAGGCCTAGAGGGGAATGCAGACTATTAATTCAATTCAACAGACTGCCTCTGGGGGAAATAAACCAAATCAGGCAGTCCTTTCTAGCTTGCTTGCATTTATTTATTTATTTATTTATCTATTTATTTATTTATTTTTTGTTTTTCGAGAGGCCTCAATTCCTGACTGTTTTTGGTGGTAAATACAGGAACACCCATGCTGAGTGGTGCTTCCAAGAAACACCCTGACAAGGAGAAGCAAAATGTCCTATCACGCTGGGTAGTGGCTACCCAAGTGTCACATCCAAGTTACTGACGTAAGAGAAGGCTTAGTAAGAGCCACAGCTTCCCAAAGGAGACACTGCTTCCCAAAGAAAAGTGGGATGCTTTGAGAAGCTGCATCCATTCTTCCCAGGCCCCCAGAATGACAGTTGTAATGAGCTGCCTCAAAAAAGTAAGCACAGCCTCTAGAAATTATTTCACTCCCCTGGGATCCCAGCAACACGCTCTAAGCAACTACTTCCTCCAAGTGGGTGTGTGTGAGTAATCTTCAAAGGTGTGCCGCGTGGCTGCATTTCGTCAAATGGGAACAACCTGTGAGCTATTCCACACCGTCCCAATACAGAAGGGGGAGCTGTGGCTCAGAGCCACCAGGTAGGACTCTCCAAACTCACAAGGTTGCAAAAAAGAGAAATCTGTCAGAGAATCTCACAGCAGACAGTCAATGTCGCACTTGTTTTCTGGGCTGTTGAGTAATGCCAGGAATCCAAGACTTGGGAACACTTGCCCCACCAGACACTTGCACCATCGGGAGGAACGTTGGCGCTCGAACTCCGTGCCACCTAACAGCTACAAACTTGCTTCCACTCACTACCCCTTCCAGTTCTAGAGAAGACTTCTGAAAGTTGGAATTAACCCTCAGACACTGGGGAGCTGTTTCCTCTCTCTTGACCTTTGGACTTGCTTGTCCAGATGGATCTGAATACCCAGTATAAGCTTGGCGGATCAGAGCACTTCCTAGGGTAGCAAGATGCTCGGGGCTGGACACATGGTGTGAGCTAGACCAATGAGTATCAAGGCTGGGCTTCCTGCCGAGGCCAGCAAGGGAGAGAACTCTCTCTTTGAAGATGAGGTTGCCAAGGTCTCCCTGAGACTCTGGGTAACCTTAATGTACATTGATTATCTTTGTGAGGATTCTGCCAACGAGGAGTGTAGGAAACAGAACTATCTAGAACCAGCTGTTCCCAACAATTCAACCAAGCTGAAGCAAGAAACCCTCATCTTCCCAGGAGAGTGAGCCAATGAAATCCCTGTTGGAGGCCCCCCAACACTTCCAGCCAAGAGTCCTGGTAAATCCAAGCCCATAGTACACAACGGTACTATGCAAGCCCATAGTGCACAACTGTATACCACTTCATGCAAGCTGAGCGCCCACAAATCTGAAATGCACCAAAACTTAAACCTCAGTTGGTGGTTGCCGGTCAAACCAAACCAAAGTGCACTAAAAATACTGTATAAACTTAACATACAGCTATAGGTATGTAAGATGAATAGGGAAAATAGATTAATTCTGCCATTAGACGTAGGTCTTATCCCCAAGAAATCTCATTATGTATATCTGTAAGTATCCCCAAATCCGAAGAAAAGAAACATCTGAAACCTTTATGGCCATACACAGAGGACCTGGGTTTGGTTCCTAGCATCTACCTGGTGGCTCACAAACATCTGTAAGTACTCCAGACAACCTGGCATATCTTCTGACCTCATGGGCACCAGGCGTGCATGTGGCTTACATACACACACACACACACACACACATACACACACACACACGCACCAGGCATGCACATGACACACACATATACACAGAGGCAACACATTCATGAATAAAATAAAATAAATCTAAAAATTAAAATAATTGGGGTGTTTCCATGATTTTGTGGGAAGAAAAAACAAAAAGAATTGTAGCAATCTCATCAAACAGAAGGATGCTTGCCTGAACCAAGAGGTGGGATGGGATGCCTACAGCCCCAGCCTTTGGGCAACAGTGCTCTATGGTGAGAGATTCTGGGATCCTATACAGGTATCTATCACTAGGACATGGCCCTCATTCTTAGGACCACCCCTCCACCACCAGCCAATGTATTTGCTGAGCAGAAGCAGTCCAGCATCTGGAGCCATAGGTACCTTTATCCTGATGGCCATCCACACTTACCTGAAGAACCGGAGCCCCTGGACACGTCCTGCGACTGGGTGGACCGGTTGCGACTCTGCTGCCGCCGCCGACTGGAAGCTGACCTGGTGGTGCGCACGTGGACCTCGCTCACCTTGAAGAAGGCCACCATGAAGGGCTGCTTGTCGTACGGGCCGTCTCTGCCCACTAGGCCCGCCTCACGGGGGTTGACGTGGAGTCCTTTAATGCAAACCAAAGCCCACCCCTCTTTTACTCCACAGAACCTTAGTCTCAAAGCTACACTACGAGGCGACTCTTCCTAGTCTTCCACGTAAAGGAGTAAAGAGTGGGAAATGTGAAAGAGGCCCCTTGCATCCTCCCACCCTGGCTGGCTCCCTATAGACAGGCAGGCTCAAAATGTGCCTCCCAAAGTATAGGATCACCCCCAAGGAGTGCTCTGGTCTCTGTCCTTCTATTCATCAGTATTTACATGTCTTTTCTGGCTGTATTTCTCAACTGTGCAACCAGGAACGGGAGCCCATCACGAGGGATTTCTCTTAAGGGTCCCTTGGCAAAAATCACTGGACAGTCAGATCCTAACAACCCCCTTTCCTCCCCTTCTTTAGGTGCTGGGTAGAACCCAGAGCCTCATGCTAAGCAAATGCTCTATCCCTGAACTGTGTGCACCCAAGCTTCCGGTCTTCCTCTCGGGCTCTCCCACCTGGCTCAGCCAGGGGCTCTCTTTCCATTGCTATTCTTCTGGGGGGACATGGCCTGAGCCTGCTTCCAAGTTCTGGCTAGGAGAAAGGTTGTGCTTTTCGGTCTGGTCACGAGAGAAGAGTAAACAAGGTCACCCTGGCGTCAAGGACTGGGCTACAAACAATGGTTCGACCGCAAACCGCCCACGGAGGAAATGAAGGGAACCCTCTGTGCGGCAGAGGCCGGCAGGGCGCAAACCCCAACTTACCATCCCGAGTCACCACACTCAGCTGGAGTCCCATGTTGTGCTGCGGTGTCACCACCCACAGATTGCTAGTTGCTGTGATGTCAAATTCTAGCCAGCCTTCTTCTGAGGCCCACACCACCCGGGTGTCCAACAAAAATAGGTCAGAGTCTCTGCAAGAAAGAGAAAAAGAAAGGGAAAAAAATGGCACAGTGAACTCACCTGCTGTCCTGTGTCTTGTCAGGAAAGAACGCTGAGGTCAGATCATGCCCATCTGTGTGACCAGCCGCTGCTCTGCTTGGATGTCACTGTAGAGCCTACAAACACGACATAATTAGCAAAGACACAGAAGGCTCCATAAATTCACAAAGACCTCCTGCCTCCCACACCCAATCTTTCTTGGAATTAAGGTAAATTGCGAACATTATTTCATGTGTCTCAATACTTAGTTCACTTTAATTACCTCATTGCTTTTTATTTGTAGTGCTTTTTATTGGTTAATAGCTTAATTATGGCTAGTGAGCCCTGGAACATGGAAGGCTGGTATAAGAAGACATTAAATCAGGATCCAAACGATATATAAAAATTAGGTGTTTCTTGTATCAAATCTCTGAAAATACCATCAGGCTATGCGTATAAGATATATATGGATCAGCTGGGCAGTGGTGGTGCATGCCTTTAATCCCAGCACTTTCGAGGCAGAAGCAGGTGGATTTCTGAGTTCGAGGCCAGCCTGCTCTACAGAGTGAGTTCCAGGACAGCCAGGGCTACACAGAGAAACCCTGTCTCGAAAAAAAAAAAAAAAAAAACCAGAAAAACCCCCAAACAAACAAAAAAAGATATATATATATGGATCAAGAATGAATCTTTCAGTTATACTTAGCAACCATTTCCCAAGATATTTCATTATATATATGCAAAGTACCCCCACCGCTGGAGACACTTCTGGGTTTCATGAAATTTATACAACCTCCACTGGTTTAAAAATAAGCATCAAGCCTGGCGTGGTGGCGCACGCCTATAATCCCAGCAGTCGGGAGGCAGAGGCAGGCGGATTTCTGAGTTCGAGGCCAGCCTGGTCTACAAAGTGAGTTCCAGGACAGCCAGGGCTATACAGAGAAACCATGTCTCGAAAAACAAAAAATAAAAAATAAAATATAAAAAATAAGCATCAAATTCTAATAGTGTACATTTACATAGAACTCTCTTCTACCTTGCTTTACTTATTGTTACGATCATCATCCTTGCTGGAGTACAGTTATCTCCATGCCCGTCTGGGAAACGGAGTCTCACACAAGAGGTTATAGTGCTGGATCATGCAGCCAAGAGGACAGCTAACCAAGTACAAAACATTTACTCAGTGAAGAAAGGGGGAGCTCAACTCCAATTCAGAAAGCTGTCCATGATGACAGACCATCTTTGGAGATTATTTCCAAAGACAACTTGTGATAAGTTAGAAAAGTTCACTCCTTGTTCAACAGCATCTTCTGAGGCCAGTGCAACATCGATCTGAGGTTAGAGTCTTCAGGTTTTGTTGGTGGGAAATACACTTTTTTCTTGCTTCCGAGGCAGCTTGGGAGTTAGAAGAGAGCTCTATTGTCATTGATTTCAAGCGTAAACAGTAGGTAGAGTGACAGGGAGTTTACTCAGCTGCTTGTCAGTCTGCAGGGGGCGGACTTGAGCTTGTCCTCTTTAAAAGCTCTCCCCTGCGTGGACGTGTCACGTTCCCTGTGGACAGGCTAACACCCCCTGTGACTGGGGCAACAACTTCGAGCCCAGAGATGAGGGACGTTCATGGAAAACAGCAAGAGGGGACTGGGAGTCCAAGGCTTTGAAGTTGAGCTGCAGAAGGACATCAAGTCCACACGGCAAGGTCACAGAAGACCCTCATCCAGAAATAACACAGACGGTACAAACAGCTCTGTGGGGAAAACAGCCCCAGTACCGAAGCTAGCTGAGAATGTAGTCATCTTAGGGGAAGACTCTGGCTGGCATTGCCCAGAACCAAGATCCAGAGGAAAGTTCACGGTAGGAGGCAGAGTGTAGGTACCCGATGAGGGTCAGTTTTTATGTGCAGAGCTTCAGTTAGGCAGCAGGCCACCCACTATCTAAGGAAGCTCAATAGGATACAGACAGAGGCAGTGTGGGTGTGGCGAGGCTGGCACACAGACTTGGAATGGGGCTTATGCTTCTTTTTGTCAAGAGTGGGGTTCATAAGAAAGGGTGTGGGACTGAGCGTTCTGGTGCACACCTGTAACCCCAGCACTTAAAATCATTGTCTACAATGGAGACACAAGAAAGGGAACGGGGAGAAAGAAAGGGGAATGAACAAAAGAGAAAAGGAAAAACTGTGGATCTGGAAGCAAGTAAAATTGGGGGCAACCATGGGGAATAAAGCTGGTGAGAAAGACTGATTATTACAATGTGGAAGAAATCATGTTTACACCAGTGTGCTGGCTAGTTTTATGTCAACTTGAGGAGGGGGGCTCAATTGGGAGACTGTCTCCATAAAATCCCATTGTAGGCAAGCCGGAAGGACATTTTCTTAACTAGTGACTCATGAAGGAGAGTCCAGTCCATTATAAGTGGGACCTCCCCCGGCCTGGTAGCCCTGAGTTCTTTAAGAAAGCAGGCTGAGGGAGCCAGGGGGAGCAAGCCAGAAAGCAGCACTTTTCCATGGCCTCTGCCTCAGCGCCTGCCTGCCACCAGGTTCCTGACCTGCAGGGTTCCTTTCCTGACTCCCTTCAGTGAAGCACAATGATATGGAAGTGCACCCCCATGACCTCCTTCCTCCTCATGGTTTTGGTCATGGGGACTCATCACAGCAATAGAAACCCCGAGACAATGGCTCATGGTCATCAGAGGACATCGGGGGCTCAGTGTCTGTCATAACTACTGCAGTCATCTTGGGCACCCAGAATACTTGGTTGTTTCTGTGGTACCCGTTGCTCACTATTAATGAAGTTCCGGGATGTTTTCAATACTTATGAGACTGGCTACGCACGTGCAGACCAACAGCTACTGGTTCAAGATCAGAGGGGGAACCTTAGCTTTAAGATGCCCAGGTCCTCTGCAAGAGATAGCATGTCCCTTACTCATGTGACAAAAATGCTTGACAAACACAACTTAAAGAAGAAAGGATCACTTTTGCCTCATGGATTCAGAGGTGAATCCACAATTGCTTGGACCCATGGGTAGAGCACCCTGATTGTAGGCACATGGCATTGGAGAGAGAGCTATTTACTTTGAGGTAGTCTCTTTGAGACGGAGAGTGAAGGAAGGAGGAAGGAGGGTACAGAGGGATGGAAATAGAGGAGAGGAAGGGAAGGAGGAAGGGAAAATTCAGGACAAGGACAAGATAGCCCCAGCTAGCCTCTAGCTAGACCTTAGACCTCTCAAAATGGAAGCCAGTTAGAGGCCAAGTGTGTAACACACCAGACTGTGTTGTTCATATTCAAACAACAAGAAGTAACTTAACACAGAGACTTATATAACAAGACTAAATGGGATAAAGACATATGCATATACAAACAGTTCCACGGGACACTGTACTAGAGGCTTCTCTCTCTCTCTCTCTCTCTCTCTCTCTCTCTCTCTCTCTCTCTGTGTGTGTGTGTGTGTGTATGTGTGTGTGTATGCATGCATAAATGCCCACCAAATAAGACGTACTGTTTCAAAGTAGGTAATAGGAACTGATACCTGAGTCGCCTTCTGCCTCCCACACAGATGCCCTCGCTCCACCTCCTGCATTCCCACAAAAGATGCTATGGCAAATGGAAAAGTTCAGATAAATTGGAAATGAAAACCATTGATTTGGGAGGGTTGTTTGTAGGATTTGACCAAAGCTCCTTGATAGAGATGGCCGCATGCACAAGCGTCCTTTGTCAAGAAGCTCATCTGGAATGTTCCATTATGAGGAATTCCTTGCAGTGGTTCTTGGCCTGTGCACCAGAGGCTCATTCTTCACGGCCTCCATTCCCATCTATAAAAAGCAAAGTCTAAAAATGTTCGTAGTACAGGCTGAAAATACCGAGCGAGTGCTCAAATAAAGTAAGGGATCAAGACCCAGCGTGTTTAAAGATCAGAGTAGGCTATGTAGAGCAAACAGGGCAGCAATGGGGTGAGAAGAGTTGAGTGGGCCTCACATACCAGGTCAGGGTGCCTGAGAGATGCATGCAGACAGGCACCTGGGATGGCTCATTGTGATGGAACCCTGAGACCTTCCTGACTCGACCCTACTGCTCCCATTCAAGGGGACACTGTATTTAGGGTGATGGTGTCACATACACCTATAAGGTCTAAAGGGGTCCCCAGTGCTGAGATGGGTCTTCAGGGTGTGATTACATTGCAAGGGGCTCCGCCTCATGAATGGATGGCACCCTGACACCAGAGAAGGTTCCTGATTAGAGGGTAAGGTTCCCCTTCTCTCTCTTCATGTGTGCACTCTTTTCTTACTTTCCACCCCAGGATGATGTAGGAGAGGGTCCTCACCAGCTATGGCTTCCTGATCTTGGACTGCCCAATATTCCAGAACTGTGTACTAAGAAATCTCTGTTCTCTGTAAAATACTAGGCTCGGGTATTTTGTTATAGTGAAACAAAATGGACCAGGAAAACACATATTTACACAATTAGTGCAAGAAATTTTACAAAGGAATTAAACTCTAGGCACAACCTCAAAGTATCTAGGAACTCACACATGCGGGTCTGCTCTGACCCACATTTATTCATTTCTTTAGTGACTCACATCTTTCTTTGTCTGCTGTCCCTTCTGTAAAGTGTAGCCTCCCTTAAGTAGGTCCAAGCCTCTTGCTCAGTGTTGGAGTACTTCCCCAACATGTGCAAGGGTTCCAATCCAAGCACACACACACACACACACACACACACACACACACATACACACACACACAGTCTCCCAAACCAAACAGGATGCGTCTGATCCTCTTAATCATACTCTGGCAGAGTTGAGATGAGATGGTCTCAGCTAAGATATGCGGTACTGCTGAATGAAGACCACCCCCCCCACATCTGACCACAGTCACTCTACCTGGGTTATTTGAACTTTCTTTCTGACATGGCAGACTCAGCTCACATATCCACAACAACAACAACAATTTTCAAAACTAAAGAGAGATGCAATTTGTAAAGCACCTGTTGACTATTTTGTTCTCAGCCACCACACAGATCCCATTCTGTGTGATGATCAAGGTTCCCTTGAGCAAAGACAGAGCCATGCCGTGTGTTTCCGGGCTAGGGTGTGATTTTCCTCATGAAGGGTTTTTGTTTGATTTGTTTTGCCAACTGACAAGGCTAACTGAAGAGATCTACAAATTAAAAAAAATAATAATCACACTGGAATTTAAGTTGACCAACTGGCATTCCTGTCTAAGACCTGGAATGTTCCAGTTTGTGGGTACAACTGTCCCCATACAGTCCCCTCCTGTGACTCAGCTACTAGGTGCCTTCCAGGTTGGTACTACTTTACTGAGTAAAACATGGTGAGCCTTTCCTTCCCTTATTCCAGAGAAGGGCAGGGGGTGCCTGAATATCTATTCTCCTGACAGACTGTAGCCAACGTCACGGTACCCTGTCAGAAACAATTATGTTTGCCATACCCATTTTACTAGAAAAATAACGTTCTTGATAAAGTAGAATTTATTCATTCAAAATAAGCAGATTCATAAAACATTCCTTTGCCATGTACAGGGCTGGATTTAGTGGTAAGTTAAGATACAAAACAAAATTCAAATGCTGGTAACTTCAACACAACAAAGAGAATCCAGCTTTTGAGGAGACAAAAGGTTAAAACAAAAAAGGGGTGGAGAGAATATTTGACACTCGAACTTTCTTTGTGTAAGGTACATATTTAAATTTTTTGCTATGAGAAAGGTAGAAAAGGAACTATCAATTTGAAAATAAGAGTACTACAAATCAGAATACACTGTTATGTGCGTGCACACACACATGCACGTGCACACACACATACACCATACACACATGCATGCATGCAGACAGGTTAGGTCTATGAACAGTCACAGAAAGAATCAAGCCCAAAGTTTAATGTTTGAGAAGACAGGTAGACATAGGAAGGGTACTAATTAGTTTATATACAGCCAGGGCTTCTCAACCTGTCTGCCTTAGCTACTGAACAAACAGTGACGCCATGTCCCTTGTCAGCCTGCTCTGGTGACAAAGAGAACGAAGAACTCCTCTACCTTTCAAATAAGAGCACAACTAAATCTTCATTATTTAATTCTTCAGACCTACATTTCTACATCTTTGTCCAATGTAGGGAAATTAAACAGTTAAATTACTGCTACTTTGATTGAAGAAGAAGGAGAAAAAAAGATGCTTCATAAAATAATCCTGACCACTAATGTAGCCTGCCAATCCACATGTATGGAGATGCATGCAATCAAAAGCAATCAGTTTCTAGTAATGAATAATACATAAGGCACAGTGTGCAGAAACATAAACCTATTTTCCTATCTCACTCAGTCTGAGTGGGTGTGTAACCAGTGCTCAAAAGGCTAGCTGTCTTCTACCACACACCATGACTTCCCTCCAAGGTGAAACACCTCCGCATTCTCCTGGGTATCTGTGACATTTTTATAATTTTAATTCTATGCTGTGCTTTCCACACAGATCATAGGATATGGAGTTAAGCTTGGGGATGTCTCAAGCTCGGGCTTTGGTTTTGTACCTCAGATAGGGAGCCTTCTGGGTAGAAGGGGCATGGGTTTAAAAGGGAAGAGGTAGCAAGCTTCCAGGCTTCACTACACAGCCCTCTTCTCAAGTGGAAAAGGAACCGATACCAAAAGGTTTATTGGGAGCCTGAGACCCACATCCAGCTGTCAAAGCCAGGCAGAAAAGGGAACGTGGTGTGGCTGGGGACCAGGATACAAGGCTTTCTTCTCCTCAAGCAATGAAAGCGACTTCCCATCCTGGTTTTCTCAGATTTGCCCTTCTTTTTAGAGAAGAAACTGTCTCAGTTATCTGAAAAGGTTGAGTTTTATCTTTACTGAAAATCCAACAGCATTTCATAGCAGCATCTTCTATCCATGAGTAATGCTGTTCTAAAGAAGTACCCGTTCTGGGTCCTGTAGCTGAGCCAGCTACTGTAGTGGGGTCTCGTTATAGATCTGTGTTTGGTTAATAATACATGTATCAATATTTGGGAGGAGGACTCTACTAAGAGACTTCCAAATTCAAATGCTAGTGATATGCTGGTCTCATGGTATATACTTCTGCTTATGAAGTGTCAGACTACCCCTCCTCTCTACTCTCAATCCAAAACAAACAAAACAACAAAAGGAATGCGTTGACAAACTTGCCTGTTTGAAAGCATCTTAGAGTGGGAAGCCAGGAAACACATGAGGGGTCAAATTCAAGACCCCAGAGTGGGGCAGGGCCCTGAGGTGAGAGGTAAGTACTGACTCTTTCATTTCAGAATACTTGGGAATTCCTACAATCAATACACTAAAACAGAAAGCAGAAGCTTGGCATACTATCACCAGCTAGGGATAAAAAATGAGGATGATGGTGGGTTGAAGGTATCTAGGATAGGAAAGAGGAAGGTCTCAAAGGAACCAGCCTGCCTGGAAGTGACCATGTAAACGTGTTCTCACACAGGTTTGGGTTCAGTTTTCTTCTTCCAAGTTCTGGCTGCCATGAACACCAATATTTTCATTTGAGATATTTGCCAAATATTAAGCTGTGTATACACAGGATAGGAAGCTGAGAAAACAAGCAGAAAGAAGCTATTTAGAAGCTTCAGAGAAAAAGGGGGATTTTGTTGGCAGTTTCACAATGCTGGGGGAGTTAAAAATGAGAGTTCAGAGCCCACCAAGGATGAGGGTCTCTGCTAAGCATCCTAGTCTCAGCTGAAACCTCCAGGGGGCTAAGCTGCAGGAGGAGGGGGGAAACCAGAAACAGATGAGCCTTAGCAAACCCGGAAGCCCCGCCTCCTCTAGCACAAAAGGATCAAGCAATTGGCTTGCACTGCCTCTGACTTCCAGGAGAATGTGAAATATCCAGTCAGCACGAAAGCAACAATGTCTATAGCAGGTTTTATTAAATTATACACAAAATTGAATAAACAAAGAGCTGTCAGGCAAGTCAGGAAATAAAATCAAATGCAGAAAACAATCAAGGGAATAAAAAGGCGAAGTAAATAGATCCAGAGGTGATCCAGACACCAGAGCCAGGCCTAGTTCCTAAATCCACGCTTACATAACGGTAACAAGTCACAAATGGAACTTGTACCTGGGTCTAAAAATAGCCTTAATATTTGAAATATATTGATACTATAAAGGATTAAAAACCACATAATCCTATCAAATCAGAAAAAATATATAAAATGTAACATCAATTCCTAATCTTAAAAAAAAAAAAAAAAACCTCTTAGGAAGTTTAGAGGATAATTTTTTTGGTCTAATTAGTTTGTATTTTTTTCTATAGAAATATTTATAACAATCATCCTTAATGGTAAAGTAGTAAATCTTTCACTCCCAAAGACTAGTGTGTAAGTAGATTTCAAAATTACATTGGACTTCCTAGCCAGTAATATTCAAAGAAAGAAAGGGAGAAAGAAAAGAAAACAAAAGAAAAGAAAGGAATTGTAAAGAAAAAATAAGTGATATTTACAGTTGATATGATTATACTCATAGATATTTCAAAAGTCTAAACAGAAAGGAATTAGTAGTATTAACATAAATTGTCAAGTTTCTGGATACAAGATCAATACACAAAAATCAATTGCAGTTCTAGATGGAAGCACAATTCAATTGCACATACACACATACACACACCACACACACCACACACCACACTGACATTGACCATTAGAATTGAAACATCCAATGTCAGGATTGGAGGGGTGATTCAGTGCTTTGGTGCAAAGCCATGAGTTGGGTCAATGAGAACTGCAGTACTTGGGTAACACACTGAGCATAGTCACACACATCTCTGTAACCCCAGAGCTGTGTATGGTGAAGACAGGAGGATTTCTGGGACTTGCTGGATATTAGCTTTGCCAGGAATTGTGATCTCTGGGTTTTTGGGGAGACCCTCCCTCAGAAAAACGAGAGAGAGAGAGAGAGAGAGAGCTGACACCCTTCTCTGTCCTGTACTGAACCTTCTCCATCCTTAATTATATATCACACATGCATGTATTCTCTCTCCCTCCCCCTCCTTCCTCTACCCTCCCCCAACACATTTTGATGCTATATGTGCTAGAAAAAAATGCATTTTAAGTTTGCTAATTCTCAGTTTAAATGTCTTCCCAAGAAACCTGTATGTTAGGATATAGTAGACAAAGGGCATGATACATAAAGAGAATAGGCTGCCACTGCCAAACAATACATTTCTGTCAGACAGGGAGGACATGAAATGTGAGATCCAACAGAGGCAAGACGACTGACTCATGCATGGAACGGCCACACCTCAGGAAGTAAACTTCTCTGCCATAATTTCAGACTGGCTCTCACATGAATCTCTTGGACTTTCAGAAACACAAAGTTTACTGAATAAGAACTGTAGACAAGATGGCATTCTTTAAAGACCTCACAATTGCCTGATTTATCCAAAGATGCTCTGATGGTTTGAACGCTGTTTGAATAGTTGGTTGCCAGCTGCTGCTGGTGGTGTTCTAGGAGATTGTAGAGTCTTTAAGAGATCTGGCTTGCAGAAGTGGGTCTCTGGTATAACCCATAAGGTGGGCTCATGGGTTTTAGCCTGGCCCTGGTTCCCCACATATGAAAATGTAATGGTCTCTGCCCCAACTCCAACCACAGATTAAGCCACAATGCCCCATGTAGGCTAAAATAAGTCTCTTCTTCCCTAAGCTCCTCTTTCATAGCTAAACTTGGTTACCATGATAAGAACAGTAACTAACACAGATACGCTAGAAATGAGTCATAATAATATCTCAGGTCTCTCCCAAACTTCTCCCAAGCTCACCCCCCCTCCCACTACTCTCTCTTCGTTTTTAGGTGCTGGGGATGGAGCTAGCATTCCACACAAGCTGGACAAGTGTTCTATGCTGACCTACATCCCATCAAACTCATCTTAAAATATAAGCACTCACCAAACCGCTGAGTCATCTTAAAATTTTATTGTCGTTATTGTGTAGATGTGCACAGGACGTACTTACGTGCATAGTTCATACGTGTACCATGACATGTGTGTAGTGATCAGAAACAACTTTGTAGCATTGATTCTCTCTGTCCACTGGGTTCTCTCTGTCCACCTTTGAACTGAGGTTACCAGGCCTGTGTGGCAAGCACCTTTACCAAAGGAACCATCTTGCCAGCTCAGCACTGAGTAAATCTTAAAAGAGTAACATACGAAGGGTGTCCTGTATGCCTTGGACTTAGCAGAAGTACTCAAGCTGATCTCACTCTTAACCTATAGGCTGCTTCTGGTCTTTCCTTGACTTGGGTATGTTCCATCTCAAGACTCCTTCTCCAGCTTTGAATCAAGTACCATGTTCCTCTATTTAAGAAGCCAATTGTAGTTGTTATAAAGTTACCTGTTCTGAGTATTTACAGGTCACAGAGACATGTTTCTATAGCCAGGACTTGCCTTCTTGGAGGCTTTTGTAACCTCCCAATCACTCTCCTGACTACTTTTTATGTCAGCTAAGACTCAACACACCATCTCCGCGGCCCTTTAGCTGAAGTTGTGACTTAGTGTTCAGAACCTCAACTTCTCTCCTTCAAGGAGGCCAACTATTTTGTAACACAAACATTTGTTAGGTTAAGCGAACATAGCAAATGCTACAAACTGCACTTCAGCACAGATTAGATAAATAACTTTCCTCTATGCTCCGAAAAGCATGTTCAGCCAAGACACCCCAAGATGGTACAGATGGGGAGGTCAAACCTTCCGCAGAAGGAGCCCTGCAGCTAAGTCTGGAGGCCTCTGTAAGAACATTTGGAAGTAGCGGGAGGCCCGGGCTCCTGGCCCACAGATAAGAAAAACTCCCCCAGCCAACCTGGAGTCCTTCAAAAGCATGAACGCCTCCCAGATTTCTTAGTATTCCCTTTCTCTGATGCTCACGCATTAAATCCATCCAACTGGCAAATGCTCCCATCCTAGAAGACAAATTGACAAGAGAGCCATCCAAGGTTGGGACCATTCTGGTTTCTGCTTTTTCAAGCTCACTGCTGGCTCCCAGGAAGGATGTTGCCACCATCCTGAGCACACAGCTGCTGTCCCTTCTTGGCTAGAGTTCAGTATGCACCTCACAAAGCTTCTGATAGCTCGCTCTTGAAAATAAAAATTCTTTTGAAAAATTCCACAGTCGCTATACTTCCAGCCTAGAAGTTTTGGTATGACTTCTCCTGCAGGAGAGGGGAAAAAACCTGCATTTCAAATGTGTGAGTCAAAAAGGTGCCTTTGGGCTATTCACAGAGGGAAGTAAAATGAAATATCCAGTTGGGAAGATTGAAAAGCCAATGTCTAAGACAAGGGTAAAGAACCACCGAATACCAATTTTCTCCAGCGCATCAAAAGATGAAGGTCTAGCAAGGCCCTCCTTCTGCTTCCCAAAACAAGCTCTCTATTGTAAAGCTATCAGATACACTTGTATTGAAGAGGGAAAATAAGACACCAGGAAACTTCCTTGTTCTGAAATTCTGGTCCATTGTCACCAGACCCCAATGGCTATATTTTACTCATTGTTTAACTGTACCAGCTAAGACCTGAACTACAGCCTTAGTGTATGTACTCAGCACCATGATCGATTCCCAGTGCCTAGAATCTGCTGGTCCTTCTAGTGTTGGGTCTCCAGCCCAGGATAAATGGCTGAGATGTCTATTGACATTATCAGAGCTGATGCTGGCTGCTAAGCTCTCCCAGCATCCCTCAGTCTCTACCTATTCTAGGTTGCCCCTGGCTAGCAAACTCCTCCCCTTACCTGGAAATCTCCAGCCCAGGTAGTAGACTGGGCTCCCTCACCCCCATCTTCTGCCCCTATATAACTCAGCCGTTTTGGCTACACCAGTCTCTTGGCCCAGGCCATCACTCTTGGTCTGTGGCTCTTCTCTGGCCACATTCCCTCTCTCTTCACTTGGCCCAGCTCGGTCTGGCCCTGTTCATTCTGGACTCTTCCCCTCCCCCCTCCATAAATCACTCTGAACTCATTTTAGAAAAGAATAATAACACAGACATAAAAGAACAATAACAGAAAAAAGTAATCATTTACTCTATCCAAATGATGGTGTTTATACATGCTTATCTAAAGCAAACATGTATATATATTAAATATACAAATATATACCTTGCAGTCACCTGGCTTACAATGTCTTTTAAAGTGCTATTCTGTAACTTTAATGTGTACATTAATTTAGCTGCTCACACATCATCAAAACTGGAGACCAAGTAGTAACAGGAAACAGTTGGCCCCAATAAATCAAAGTTGAGTGGTCATCAAAGATGCTTACTAAATCCTGTTTACTGGCTTGCTTAGGGAAAAAAAATGCCTATTTGAAAAACCACCTTAATAGTAAAACATCCTGCCAATGAAACACTACCCTTTAGAACACCAGCTCAACACCCCTGACCTCCAGACCACCTTCCAGAGACACCTGATGTCCCGTGAGGGGAGAGGGTGAGAAGTGGGAGCAACCCCACCCTTGGGCTTCCTCCAGCTTCCATACCTGTGCTGATGCTCCTGCAAGACTTGGTAAATGCTGATAAGAAAGGTTTGGTTTTTAAAACTCCCCACCACACAGTCCTTGTAGACGCGGAACTCAGCAGCCGTCACCGCCTCACCCTCGGGAATCTGGGATAGGTTGAACTTGAACTCTTTGTGGTGTCGCTGACGTGGGGAGAACTCCTTGTCGTACTCCACTATAGGATTAAACAAGAGAGAGAGTGACAGCGATTGTTACTCGACCAGGTGCCATGGGGCTCATCTCATGACCGTTCCCCAGTTTTATTTCACAGATTACCAGTTACCAGCGGGTGGGTTAGGGGGACCAAGAGGCTGAACCTGGCAGGTAGAGACTGGAATCCTCCCTCCTGCCCCAGATGAAGCCAAATGTTTGCACTGCATTTTGTTTAGATACTGTAGTTTCAGCAGTTGGCTGAAACATGATCAGCATGAGATTGAGTTGTTTAAAGACTCTTGGCTTTGGCTTTCCTCATCAGAAAAAAAAAAAAAAGACTGTGTAGAAAAGTCTGAAAAGGAATTAAATATGGAAGAAGAACTCGCCACTTGCTAAACTTCCTAAGAGTCGCTGGTCACCAAAACAATATAGGTAACTGTCTCTGTAGTTGGTTGCCCACCAGATCCAGATGGGGCGGCTTTACTGGAGAATGTGCCACATACTCTGCCTACAGAGCACAGAGAATCAAGAGGAAACTGAGATAAAAGAAAAACAAACAAACAAACAAACAAAAAAAAAAAACCAAACACATGTGATGTGGGGTTTGCAACCCCATAGGAAGATTAACAACATGAACCAAGCAGATCCGCCAGAGCTCCCAGGGACTAAATCACCAACCAAAGAGTACACATTGAGGGACCTATTGCTCCAGCTGCATATGTAGCAGAGGATGGCCTTATCTGGCATCAATGGGAGGATAGGCCCTTGGTCCTGTGAAGGCTCGATGCCCCAGTGTAGTGGAATGAGGGTGTTAAGGTGGAAGTGGATGGGTAGGGGGGAAGTACCCTCATAGAAGCAGGGGGGAAGTAGGATGGAATAGGGGGTTTGTAGAGAGGAAAACCAGGTAGGGGGATAACATTTAGAAGGTAAATAAATAAAATAACCAGTAAAAACATAATTTAAAAATGTGATGTCTGTCAAGTTACCTTCTAGATATTTATGTTTATTCCTATAGGTCAGTGCTGCTATTCGCTTTGGGGAGGGAAACTCCTATGAGTAGCAGAGAGTGGGACCTACAGAGACTCATGTCTGCTCCAAGTCTGGTGATAAGTGACTACCGAATGCCTAACACGGGTGGGACATCTGTGGCCACTGCCACCTCCAAGACTCAGAGAGCACAGGAGAGGGCAGGACGTAAGAGCCCAAGATGGGGTGGAATGTGGTAGGACACTGTCTCTTGGGCATGCCACACCATTGCACTGTGATAGCTGAGATCTACACAAGATTTGACTCATGAACATCCTGTCATGGAGAGACTTTTATATACACACACACACACACACCACCCCAAGGATCTACAGGCAGTTAACAGTTAGGGGGCAAAGGGAGATATCATTTTCTGTGATGTAGCCATTGGTGCCGTACCTAGGCTCCTATAAATAACCTGTCACTCATACCTAATATCAAGAAACCCTAATGATAGTCTAAAGACATGGAAGTGGGGACAGCTAGAAAGAGGGAGGAAAGCAGTAGGAGCAAGAGGGGACATGGAGATAATGAAGGATTAATGTGACTGGAATATACGAAAGGTCATCATGAAATCCATCATTATGTGTAATTAACACATGCTAATGACCTCCCCACCTTTCTAGCCTTCTCCCTGTTGGCTCTTCCCTCCCCAGTTATGTTCATGTGACACCATCTGTAGCTGACATGAGAAGGGGCACCCAGCGCTGAATTTGGGAGCCATGACATGAGTGGAAGGCAGGCTGCGCCTTGCCCCGTGACCTGCCTTGACCTTCCAGGCCCCCCACCACCACACTTTGCTTGCTCTCCAGGAAAATACTTGTAGAACACTAAACTCATTATCTGAGAACTCCACATGTGTATAGGATACGTTCTTACTCTCACCCCCGTCCCATTTCCCTTCACCTATGTCAACATGCCCAAGTCCCTTTTCCACACTCACGTCTTTTTATTTTGTGTCTGTGGGTTTGGAACTATCCATTGGAGCCTGGCATTGGTTTTTATTGAGGAGTCAGGCTAGTAAAGTCTCACAGAAGATGATTCCCCTCCTAATGGGACCAAGGTCTCAAGACTCTAGGGGACGGCTCTGTGTGCCAGGAAACTGCTGCAGCGCTTTTAAATTTGACAGCAGAACCCAAACAGGATACATAGAATGAATAAAAAAAAAAAATCAACAGCAGTGTTACTTGCTACGAATGGCTTACATTAAAAAATAAATTGAAGGATGGACCATACACACGTATACATACATACATACATACATACACACACAAACACACACACACACACACACACACACAGTACCTGGATTCAGTTTCCCTTCTGCAGATGAACATATAAAGGAAACAAAGCATCTAAATACCTAAATGACTTTCTGCTTATCTACATCACACAGATCCTGAGATTCCGCTTCACACCAATCAGAAAGGCTAAGATCAAAAACGCAGATGACAGCAGATGTTGTCGAGGATGTGGAGGAAGAGGAACACCCCTCCATTGCTGGTGGCATTGCAAGCTGGTACAATCACTCTGGAAATCAGTCTGGTGGTTCCTCAAAAAATTGGATATAGTACTACCTGTAGACCCAGCTATACCACTACTGGGCATATAGCCAAAAGACGTCCCAACATGTAATAAGGACACATGCTCCACTATGTTCATAGCAGCCGTATTTATAATAGCCAGAAGCCGGAAACGACCCAGATGTCCCTCAACAGAAGATTGGATACAGAAAATGTGGTAAATTTACACAGTGGAGTACTACTCAGCTATCAAAAAAACAATCACTTCATGAAATTTGCAGGCAAATGGATGGCACTAGAAAATATCATCCTGAGCAAGGTAACTCAAGCTACAAAAGAACACAGATGGTATGCACCCAAAAGCTTAGACTACTCACGATACAACTCACAGACCCTAAGAAGCTTAACAAGAAGGAAGACCAAAGTGTGGATGCTTCAATCCTATTTAGAAGGGGAAACAAAATAATTACAGCGGAGGTGGAGGGGGACTTGGGAGGGAGAAAGGAGGGGGAGGGGGAAAAGGGGAGCAGGATCAGGTATTGGAAGGGACAGGAGAGAAGTCCAGAGGGTCAGGAAAATGAATAGAAATATGTAGCAGTGGGGGCGGGGGTGAGGCTGGGGGAGCCACTAGAAAGTCACAGATGCACCCGGAAGGCATAAGGTTAAATGTCACAAACCAGGCGCAGACCGGTAGAGTCAGGTGATCTCATTCATAGGCAGCATCTATGAAAGACAAACTTCTAGAAGCAGAGAGTAGAATGGTGGTTTCCTGGGGTCAGGGGAAAGAGCTCTTACAAAGGGATTTGGAGAAAGCCAAGGAGAGGAACCAAGAGTTAAATTCTGTATGATGATTATGATTTACAGACCTGATGGGCATTACAGTGACTAGCAGACTGCACTGCCTTGATATAAGCCCTGCTGAGCATGTAATATTGGGGGCAGGGGCAAAGAAATTGCAGGAACAAATTCATCTCTTATAGAGCAGCTTTTGTAGGGGTTTGTGGGAAGAAAACACAAGCCAAATTATTTGCCACCTCTAACTTCCCGTTTCCTCCTGTGTGCTGTTTTCTATCATCTCCTGAGAAAAGCTTTGGCGATTTGGCATCTTAGTGCAAAAGAACAAAACTAGCCTAATAGCTCTCCGGAAGAAGAGAAGCACTTAATGGCATCACCTCAAACTAAGAAAAATTAGCTTACCCATGTCTGCAAGGGTTTCAATAAAGATTTTTTTTCAAAATTACCATATAGTTATATAATCAACCCTCTAGATTTGAGCTGTCTGTTTCCATTCTCAGTTCAAAAGCTTTTAAAGATTTTATTTTTTATGTGTACAAGAATTTTGCCTGCATGTGTGTATGTGCTCTGCGCACACTCCTGGTGTCCTCAGAGATCAGAAGAGGGCGTGAGATTCCCTGGAGCCATGGCACAGAAATATATGCAGGTGAAACACCCATACACATGAAAATAGTTAATATTTTTAATTGAATAAAATAATATTCTGGTGGGAAGATTTGGAAATGACATTGACCGTTTACCAGAGACCACGAGGAGCTCCAGATGATTGTGAGCTACCGTGTAGTGCTGGAAATCATACCGAGATCCTCTGCAAGAGCAGCAAGTGCACTTAATAGGTCCTTGCCCCCTTTTTTTCTCAGGGAAAAGTTTTGGCTTCAGTTAGAGTCAAATAAGGTCTGGGCAGAAAGCAGATGGTGGCATGTCCTCACAGCAGCGACAGTCTGCTAGTCAGCGCCCGAGAATGAAAAGCAAGATTGTTGAAGGGTTCACTCAAGGACGGCCACACAGAAGATGGATCACCTTTCCCTAAAACTGATCTGCCTTCTAAACTTGATATGTTATCACTATTGGCTAAAATGAATTAAATCTGATTTCTCAAACAGATTTTCTTTAAAAAAACAAAAAGTCACATGTCCTTTCTATAGGACCTTTGGGATACTTAATTTTAATATAGCTAAATGAAAATGGGGTTTTAAAGATTCCTTAGAGAATATCCTAAGAATTCCTCAAAGAATTTCTTCCATCTCTAACTATGAATAGAAGAAAATTATGTACATAAAATGAAATATGTAGAAGTAAGATATTTCAGTTGCGAGAAGTCGAGGTACAGACATGATTTTTGATAAATGGGAAATGTGGCAAGCGGTCCTTACAGAGTAGGATCACTACCAGCCAGACATCCCCAGCTAAACGTGTAACCTGCTTTTGACTGTGGACAGTAGCACTTGTGAAACTGAAGCACTTCCTATGCTATAGTAAACTTTGAACTTCCTCACCATGTGCCTGTAGGGGAAAGACAGCTCCCTACCATGAAAGGGTCTCATGCCCTGAAATCCGCCATTCTGAGGAAGATCAGACACAGGCAGAGTACATGGAAGAAGAGAGGGTTAGAGATGATGGGGAGGGAAAGGGAAGGAGAAGGAGAAGGACTGTTCAACCACTCCACACTTGTTTAAAATTCAGATTTTTGTTTTTTGTTTTTAAAGATTTATTTATTTATTCCTATTACTTGGGAGGCAGAGGCAGGTGGATATCTCAGTTTAAGGCCATTATGGTCTACAAAGAAAGTTCCAGGATAGCCAGGACTACACAAAGAAACCTTGTCTCAAAAATGTGTGTGTGTGTGTGTACACATACATTAATTCTTTATTTATTATTTTGAGAGTGTATTAATGTATATGCAAAATGTTCATGTAGTACCAGAGGGGCCCAGAAGAGGCCATCATATTCTCTGGAACTAAAGTTACAGGTGGCTTTGAGACACCTAATATGTGTGGCTAGGTATTGAACCTGGGTCCTCTGCAAGAGCAACAAGTGCTCTCTTAATTGCGGAGCCATCTTTCCAGCTAAAGCTTTGTTTTGTTTTGTTTCGTTTTGTTTCGTTTTGTCTTTTGAAACTAGTTCTCATGTAGCCCAAGCTGCCTTGAATTCACCATGTAGACGAGGCTAGCCTTGAATTACTAATCCTGCCTTCACCAGGACTGGGGTTATAGGCATGTAACCATGCCCATTTGAGGAAGCCATCTTGGACATCCGGTCCCTTGGTGCTTTGGATAATTCTAACCACAGCCACCAACTGGCACAAGAAACCTCGAGGAAGAACCATTATGCTGATGACAGTCATTACAAAGGACTGAAAAAC
Source organism: Mus minutoides (assembly GCA_902729485.2). Taxonomy (NCBI): domain Eukaryota; kingdom Metazoa; phylum Chordata; class Mammalia; order Rodentia; family Muridae; genus Mus; species Mus minutoides. The sequence goes on along the minus strand of LR751136.1, from coordinate 88,048 downwards.
CACAGTGCATTGTTGGGTTTGGCCACTACAATTTGGGAGATTTGTATGACAGTGTCAGGAAACTAACTCAAGGAAAGGAAAATAGAAAGAGGCTAAGAGAGGAAGGAGGAGGAAGGGAAATCTGATCCTACTAGGAAGTGGGTGATGGCTTTTAATCCTGAGGACTGTCCAACACCGGGAGGCAATGTGCAGGAGTAAGGAAGAATCCTGATTACAGGCAGGTAGTGCACATCTGTAACCAGGAGAAAGAGGTCGGAGGATCAAAAATTTAAGAACAGCATGGGGAGAGATGACTCAGTTGATAGAAGGCAAGCAGGAAGACTTAGTCCGGTCCTCTGCACTCACATGTTAAGGGTACAGGTATATAATCCCAGGCCTTGGGAGAATGGGATGGGACATGGAGTCTAGAGGATTCCTGGGGCGTGTGTGTGTGTGTGTGTGTGTGTGTGTGTGTGTGTGTGTGTGTGCATGTATGCATGCATATAGGGATATATATATATATATATATATATATATATATATATATCACACACATAATGTGAACTAAATGCTTAGCTCAAAAAAGGAACAAAAAGAAAAGAAAAAAAAGGGTAAAGAATCTGACAAATTCTCACAGGCATAGAAAGATAAAGATCCTAGAAATAAGAAAGCCATTACTTTATTACAATGTGAATTACAACCCCTTGCCTTCTGGGAACATTTTCCCTTCTAAGACAACACTGAACATTCTTTTCTTTTATCCTCTTCAAAGGAGATTCACATTCTCTATAACCCCGAGGGCCTTTGACTATTGTCTGCATTTTTCATCCAACCTCTCCCCTTCCCCCTCTACAGTCCTCTGACCATCTCCCGTGCCTTAGTGTGAGCTGCCCTGCCTTCCTCCCTCTCCCCCAGGATGTAGAGCCATCATTGCTGATGTTTGCTGGGAGATCCCTATTTCTCTGCTTCCAGTGTGCATATAGTTGTCTTTATGTAAGTGTGCGCTGATGGCTCACGGGGACATATGACATGGATACACTTATTTAGGTTACTGGCCCCATGTGCATGTGAAGACCACGTAACAGTACCATCTGAGTGTTCAATTCCCTCCCCCCCACCGCCTTGGGCTCATGTCTTTTGAAGACAAGCTTTCCAGCAGATGCACTATTTTGGAAGGATGGAGAACCTTTAAGAGGTGGAGCCTCGCTAGAGGAAGTGGGCCCCTGGGGTTGGACTTTAACCTTTCTTAACCTTGTCTGATTTCCTGTTTAATTTTTTGCTCCCTAACTGCACATGTCATGTCCCCAGTTGCTTCTGGTTCCTGAGGCCATGGGCCCTTCTCGTATTCCTGCCACCGTGATTTCCCTGCCATGAAGGACTATATAATTTCTCAATCCTTGAGCCAAAATAAATCCTTCCTTAGGTTGTGGTGTGAAATCTCCGCTTCCCTTTGTTTTTCTTGTGTGATGTTGACTGTACGCTTGCCCAAGTTACAGCATCAGTTGAGAGGGGATAACATTTCCTAAGATCAGGTCAGAGACCAGCCATCCAGCACAGCCAAGGACATGGTGCAAATATGCACAGCCAATGTTGTGACAGTCCCTGGCAGTGATTTGAGAATGCAGCCCTGTGAGTTCAGAACCGGCCTGGGCTGAGTCCCCTAGATATTGCTAATTAATACTCCCTGTAATTAGCGTTGTCTTTCAGAATGGTGTATCCCGCACTTATGAAATCACATTCTCCTCCTCTCTAGTACAACAGTGCTGTATTCTCCAAGGCAGTAATTCCTAGAATTTTTACTTCAGGGACCAGTTCAAACTTTTCTTCTTAACTAGTAATAACCTTGTCCGAGGTCACCTGCTTTCTGTTTGTCCTTTGTAAGGTCAGTGGAAGCAAAACAATGCACTGCGTTCTTTCAGCTGTCTCTTCGTCTCTCCACTTCTACAGCAGCGTATTTGTTTTAACACGAAGTAAAACAGAAAGGACACTACTGAAAAAAAAACAAACAAACAAACAAACAGAATCCCGCCCATCCTTTCAGTGGAAGGAATTTGGCTTGCAAACTTCACTCTTCTCTCTCTGTTTGCCTCAGATTCTACCAGTTTAGATTTCAGACTGGCCCTGGATCTTGGGCCACAATATAGGGGCCATCATTACCCTAAGAACAGAGGTGACAGGTTTAAGGGTGATGCAGCTTGTGTTCGGCTGCTGTGAAGAGTGCTGTATGACTATCAACATGCTCACTGTGGACTTACCACAAGACCAGTCATTCTCTCTGTGGATGTTACAGCCATGGCATAGAAGTGCTGTTTCTAATAGTCAAAAGCCAAGAGCCAGGCAAGTGTCTGCCAATGTACAAAAGATGGTAGGTAACCACAATAAAATATTCTTCAGCCTTAATGAGGGAAGGCTGTTCTCGCATGCACAATAGTATAGATGAATCCGGAGCCATGGTGCTAACTGAAATAAGGCAGACACCAATGGATACACAGGGTACCACTGACACCTTATGTCATATCTTAGGTCAAAGTTAGAGACAGAAGGAGAATGCTATTGCTAGGAGCTGAGGGAAGTGAAACTGGGAATTCATGGTTAGTGAACAGAGTTCCAGCTTGGAAGATTAAAATGTTCTGGGGATGATTACAGAGTAACATGAATATACGTGATTCCATAGAACTGCACACACCCATACGCTTTTAAATTATGGCGCTGGAGAGATGGCCCAGTAGTTAAAAGTGCTTCCTGCTCTTGCAGAGAACTTGGTTTTGGTTCCTGGCGCCCACAAGGCAGCTCACGACCACCTGTAATTTCAGTTCCCAGTGAATTGGTGCCATCTCTACAGATATCAAGCATACACAGGTTGTATATAACATACATGCAGGCAAACACTTAAACACATAAAAATAAAATAAAAAGATACATCTTTTAAAATGATGAATTTAAGGATATGTATGTTTTTACCACAATAAAAAATAATCTACTAAATATAGACACTATATCTACCGCAGGTTCATACCCAGTTAAATTAAAACCTTCTTACGCTCTCTTAGGATAACCAATCCATCAAGTTTTCTCAAATATTTCAAAAAATGATCCTTCTATATTTGGCTTAATGGAATTGGGGTCCCAGTTGAGTTCTTCCTTTTCAATTTTATCTTGAGTCATTTTTTTTTAAAGCTAGTTAACCAGACATAAGAATTCCATTAGCCAAAGTTTAAAAAACAAAACAAAACTAAGCTAAGGACATGAAGAGCAATGGGAGAAGCACAGCCTTTAAAATCATGGAGAAGATAACTCTCACTTTGACTGCTGTGTTAGAGGTTAAGTCAGGCCTATGACAGGGGACTGAGACATGCCACACATCTAACATATAACCTAGGCTAGCCTCAGGCTCAGCTAGTGATCCGCCTGCCCATGCTCACTGTTGCTAGGGTCACTGGTATAGCCCACCACACACAGCTTCACTTGGAATGTGTACAGTTGTGTGCGTGAGAGGCCTGGTGATGCCCTCTCTTAGAGTATTCTCCTGGATTCTGCCGGGTGGAGCCCTCTCTTCCTAAGAACTCACCTACAGAGCTCTAGCAGATCCGGGAGTTTTTGAGGAAAGGTTTATGTACACATGCCTGGTGTGTGTGTGTGTGTGTGTGTGTGTGTGTGTGTGTGTGTGTGTGCCTGCAGGTGCCAGTGTACATACACACAAAGTCCAGATCAGTGTACATACACACAAAGTCCAGATGACACTCTTGAGTGTCATACCTCAGGAACTGACTGACTACCTTGGGTTATTTTTTTGGCTTTCTGTTGCTTGTCTCTTTGACTTTTGAGTTAGGATATTTCAGTAAGACATGGTGTTCATAGATAAGCTTACTGTCAAATGGGGGGTGGGGAGAGTTTTCATTTTAGGTGATTACTTGACTTGGGGCTCAAGGCTACCAAGTTAGTAGAGGGGTCCCTTCAGCAAGCCTTGACCCAGTAGTGACATCTTACCGGCAAAGTGATGCTGAGGGCACACTAGCCAGGCTATAGCCATTTCAATGTCACAGTCCCTATATCATTTGCTTAGGGGTGTGTGGATGCAATTCTACAACAGTGACCATATGCAACATGTCTATCACCAAAAAATAGGTATAGACAGATATCTCTGCTGCCACAAAAGAACTTCCTTGGACTATCCTTCTGTTCTAATGTATTGTTAAGACTAGTTTAGTATATATGTATGAGAGAGAGAGAGAGAGAGAGAGAGAGAGAGAGAGAGAGAGAGAGAGAGAAAACACATGGCTTTGAACAAACATGCAGTACATACGTATACCATCACTAATAGTGAAGGCACCCCAAGTCTTTTGCTATTACCATCATTATTGTTAGAGTTGTTTTGAGATAGGATATGATGTAGCCCAGGTTGGCCTCAAAGCTATAAAATCCCAGAGGATTAACTTGAACTTCTGGTCTTTCTGTCTTTATCTCCTAAGTGTACTCTGCTGTACCCAGTTTGTGCACTGCTAGGATCGGAACACAGGGCCTCATGCATGCCAGACAAGCGCTCTACTGAGTGAGCAATACATATGTCATCAAGTCTCTTATCACTAAAAAAAAAATCACTTTACTACCACTCTAAGTAAATAAATTTTATATATGAATAGATAAATTATTCTAAGTAAATAAATATGTTTTTTTAATTGCTGATTAATTTTACAACTCTCCATTTTTCTATTTTCACACCCAAATACAGGTATTAATATAATTTTAGGTTGGGAACATGCTTTGTAGCTTCAACTCTTTGTGTCTCAGTAGCAAAGTAAGTAGATCTCAGCTCCCACCAAGGAACCCATTTGGTATTTAACAAATGTAGATCAGGAAACCTCAGGGTACCATGAATATCAAATAACTATACTTTCTGCCACTCACAAGGACTAGATAAAGCAACCAGGCCACATTTAGGAAAACTCAATGTGTGCAGTATGCATTATTTTTCCCCCAAGTGATAAAAAAAAAAAATCACATTTGGTCAAAACAGCTAGAACAGCCTAAGAAGAAAAGCAGACAGTCTCCCACACCTCCCCCCTCCACAGCAGAGAGACACTGGACAGCGTGTCCCCAGAGAGGCAGGGAGGAGGCTGAGCCTGGACTCGGGGCATCACAGGAACAATCCCTCTTCTTCGACCTGGTTGGTGCGGAGACTCTTCCCGGCTTTGGTCTCACTACGTTTTCTTCCATTGTGCTTTTCCCATAGCTCCCCTGAACTATAGAGTGACTTGCACATCTGCAGGTCCTTGTTTTCCATCACTTCTAGAACATTCTATCATCTTAGCATGTTTCTTCTCTTTACTGCCTCCTTTGAGATTGAAAGCTGGATGGATGATGGAAGTTTTATCATCTCTTGGCTGCTCTGTGTCCTTTTTGTTTTTCATTGTTTTTTGTTTTTGTTTTTAATCTTCTTGTAGATTGAGTGGATACTTTCTTTAAGTATACTTACCAATTCATTGATACTCCTTTGTGTTGTTTAATAGAAGATGTTCCTTTTCATTAGTGCTGGGTCTGCCCAGTCCTCTTCAACTATCTGTTCTTACCTTCTAGGTCTCAAAGTTTCTGTCTAGCCTGGGGACTATTCTCCAAATTCCCCAGGACAGTTAAATGGATGTTTCTCTCCTATTCTTCAGATGATCTCCACTTTTAGTAGGGTGCCTCCTTGCGTGTTTGAGATTTTCAGTATTTTCTTTTCTTTTCTTTCTTTCTTTTTTTTTTAAAGATTTATTTATATAAATACACTACTGTATCTGTCTTCAGACGCACCAGAAGAGGACATCAGATACCATTACAGATGGTTGGGAGCCACCATGTGGTTGCTGGGAATTGAACTCAGGACCTCTGGAAGACTCAGTGCTCTTAACTGCTGAGCCATCTCTCCAGCCTAGGTTTTCAGTATTTTCTTGGGTAAAGATTCACTGTGAATGTTTCAATGGATGTTTCTGCTGTTCCTCACAAAATGCAGTTTTGCTTTAGGAAGGATTTTATTTCCCGGGAGTCCCAGCTTGCTGTGTGATCCTCAACAACAGCTCTGTGTCTCTGTTTTGAGCTCATGCTTGTCTCAGCTCTGCAGTAGTGCCTGACTTTGCTCTGTAGAAACCTGGCCTGTATGTGTACTTGTTCATGGGAACCAAGCCTGACCCTCAGGCCCACTCAGGAGCATCCCTGAGCCCCTGACCTCATATCCACTCAGGAGCATCCCTGAGCCCCTGACCTTCAGGCCCACTCAGGAACATCCCTGAAACCCTGGCGTTCATGTCTCTAGTTTGCTTTTCTTTATCTCCTTCTGACAGTATTTCAGCAGGGAGCCCAGAGATTATCTACTCTGAAACTTCCATATTTTAAAAAGTCTTATCTTTCCAATTCCTCTTTTGAAAAGGAAATTACTTGGAAATGTTTGGAAAATAACATTTGCGACACATTCCCTCCCCCCCCCCAAAATCTCAAGGATGCTGTAAAAACAGCTCCGTGTCTGAAGCATTCACAAAGCAATACCACACATGTGATTATCTTGTCTGTCCTTCGAATGGTCCCTGAAGTTAGAGCTAGCCCTACCATCACAATGAAATCCAAAGGAATTGAAGACCAAGGCCTCTAACAGTTAAGACTTCAACCATTCTCTTTATGGTTATCCCTGCCAGTATCCCCTCCAGTCCACTGTTCTTCCTGAAAGGGTGTGGTTGACTCCCAGGTACGTTCATTCCTCCAGACTCTCCAGCACTAGCCTATGTCCTGGAGACTCCTTCATCTCCCGTTAGAGCTAGAGGTTGCCAAACAAGCCCTAGCACAGAACATTTTTTAAAAGAACTTTTTAATGTGTATATCTTTTTAAAATTTAAACTATAGATTGGATGGCTTTTAGGCCATAGAAATTTATTCCCCACAGTTATAGAGAGAGGCCAGAAGGCTAGGATCAAACCACCATATCCAGGGTTGCCTTGGGCCCAGTTCCCAGGAACTTTCTCACTATGTTCTCATGAGGTTCTTGGCAAGGCGGCTCTCTGGGGTCTCCTTTTCTTCTTCTGTGGTTCTGAGGGGCTGAAATGGCAGCTACAGGGATGCTGACCATGTACTTCACTAAACTATACTATCAGCCTCATGCAACTATTTCCTTTAAAAAAAATTAATTCATTTTAATTTTGAATGACATGTGCATGTGTGTGCTGGAGGGATGGCATGTGCATCTGTGTGAGTCCAGAAACAGTTGTTAGATCTCCTGGAAAAGGAGTTACAAGCAGCTGTGAACCACCCAGTGTGGGTCCTGGGAATCAAACCCGGGTCTTGTGGAAGAGCAGCCATCAGTCTTAACTGCTGAGCCATCTCTCCAGCCCTGTGGAACCACATATACAAATATGAATCCTAATTTCAACTCATGAAGACTATGGCCGGATGACCCAAAGCTCCCACCTCTCATGCTATCACGTTATTAGATCTGCACACAAGGATCCAGCCGGAAGAGAGGACACTAATGTTTAGGCTGTTCGAGTAGTGCAGTACTTTTCTGAATCTGCATTTGAGGGACTGGAGAGATGGCTCTGAGGTTAAAAGCTTGTACTACTCCTGCAGAGAGTGCAAGGTTCAGATCCCAGCACCCATGCCAGGCAGCTCACAGCTAGCAGTATCTCCAGCTCCAGGGGACCTGATCCCCTCTTCTGGCTTCCTTGGTCACTAATTAGGTGCACTGCACACATAGGCACATAATTAGATATGATAACAATAAATCCTTAAAGCTTCCTTTAAGACTTAATCCCAAGAAGCCTTCTCCCACAGCTGGATCTTAAGGGCACCCCAAAAGTCCCTGGGCTAAAGACTTAGCCCATAGCATAGTATTTGCAAAGTGTTACTGGAAGAAATATTAAAAGATGGACCGATAGGGGGTCTTATGACACCACTGGATATCTGGTCTCAAAGAGAATAGACTCTGTATTAACCATTTTCTTTCCCCATCACTGTGACAGAAGGAGGAGAGATATTTATTGGGGTTCACCATCTCAGAGGCATCTGTCCATCATGGCAGGGTGGAGGTGGCCCATCAAGCAGTTCACAGCATGGTGGCCAGAGAGCAGAGAAAAGAGAGACCAGAAGGGCCCAGGACAAGACATTCCCAGTGGTCAACACCCAGTGACCTACTTCCTCCAGCAAGATCCTGCTTTCTAAGGTTTTCAGAACCTCCCAGAACAGAACCACCAGAGGGGACCAAGCATCCAAACCACTGGGTTCTGAGGAAGATTTCACACTCAGCTCTTCCAGGAGTCCATGTTCTTCTTTCACACTCACGAGGTGAGCAACTGTATTCTGCTGGGTGTTTCTCCCATGGGAAGCAGCTGCCTTAGCATGGGCGTCAAGGCAATAGAGCCAGCTGATCATAGGCGGAAGACTTCAAAGCCGTAGCCACAGGACCTTGTCCCCTGCAGGTGTGTGCCTTCCTTCACCTTACCTACCCCCAGTGGTTTGGGTGCCCTCCACTCTTAAGTTCCCATAATGTCTCATGGGAATAAGCAGAATCGGGTCCTGACGTCATATGAACAGCTATCACCTGTTGCGCGGTAAGCTAACACGGCAGGCTCCCCGAGTGGTCACCTCCAAGCATTCAAGAGATGGCTTCGGGCTGAGAGCTCAAGGGTGACAAATGCACTAGCTATGACTGGGCACTCTGTCCTGAGCCTCTGGGAGCATGCTCAGGGGACATGTGGAGTGAGAACTGAAAGGCAGACATCTGACCTCTGCCCTAGTGACCTTTACCCCTTGAGATCCAGGAGAAATTCAAGAAGAAAGTCACCTGGCTGGGAGAGCTGTACAGCATGGTCCGCCCATGGTGGTTGGTTTTAAAGCAGCAATTCCTATAACACCAAAATAAAGAATGCTCCTTCTGCTTCAGGATTCAAACGCCAAGCTTGCTAAGTTTTATAAAGCAAAAGAAGGAAATTAATCCAATAAAGTTATTTCAGTTATAGTCAAGCTGTAGCACGGGTCACCATGCATAAGAAGGAGGAAAGAATTTCTGTATTACATCCTTCATTCACAAGAATAGATCCGACTCACTCCTACTTCTTTCTCTTCCATTATTGTTATTTAAACCATTGTGAAATTTAAATCACGTAAAACCAGCCATTTTGCAGTAAATGATTCAGCGGCATTTAGCTGCACTGATAACTTATACCTCGACCTTTAGCTGATTCCAGAAAATTCCATCTTCCAAAAGTAAACTTGATTAAACGGTAGCTCCCCATCCATTGCCTATTTCAGTGTAAAGTCTGCTGCTCAGTGCACACAGTAGGTTCACAGTGAGCATCCGTCGTGTTGGACAGAGATAAAGTTAATCTGGAGGAGTCACAGGAGAGAGTCTGAGAGGGAGAACTGGAATGATGTCTCAGACTGATAGTCAAAAAAAAAAAACCCCGAACAGGACACCACTGACCAACACCCACACCGTGGGAAGAGCGGCCAGGAGGCGGAAGACCAAGCAAAGACAAGAGAGGGCGCTTCTTGCCAGAACAAACTGGCCAAGTGCAAAATCCAGGAACCCTCGTCAAATGACTTCTGTGCGCTCTTTTGAACATCAGTAGCCTAGCGTGCAGAAGATATGGGTAGGCAGATGGTGTGAGAATCACAGCATTCCTTTCTAGCTGGGTCCAAACGGTTTAACCAATCTCAGTCTCTCAAGGTGGCCATAAAAAACAAACTAGACAGGGTTTTGTTATTTTATCACGTATTGGACTATGGCTTCAAAATTCCTTTTTTAGTGGGTTTGCCTCTGTTTACTCTTTGGTGAGGAAGCCTGTTGAGACAAGGTAGAAAAAAGTGACAAGACATTTTGTTGCAAAACATAACCGACAGACCTGCTCCTAGGGCCACTGGAAAATACAACCGGTTTCTTTCATTGTGAGCCTTGTTTAGCAGGCTCTACCACCAGGGACTGTGTTGCCATCTGCTTATCTGACCAATACGTTCTTACTGCTTCCAGGAAAAAGTCTAGGAGAGGCAAAATAAAAGCCTCCAAACTGGAAAATAATCTCCTAAATAACTGAAGTTCAACTATGCTGGATTGGGCAACTGCTGCTCAAACTGGGTGGCAAAAAAAAAAAAAATCAACAATAACAATAACTCCAAACATTAAATCCTTGCTTTCGCCACAGTGGACTTAACCATCATAACAATAGAGCTATTTGCTTCAATGAAACATTCAAGTTTTGCAAGTAAAAAAAATAATAATAAAAATTAAAAAAAAAAAAACCAACAGGCTAGTCCCCTGCTTCAGTTCCCAAGCTCACCAAGGCTCATATTCCTATCAAATTACACCACATCTGATAACCTATTATACTCCATGGCACAGCACACAGTGTGCCAAGCACAGGGATGTGGGTAGAGTCCTTTCTCATGATTCTTTCCAACCTCTCCCAAGTGTGGTGGGCACAGGGCAGTCTAGCACATGGACCTAGCCAGAGCCACCGGCACACAGCCCTCCTCAAGCTTCGTCCCTGTAACACTCAGGCCAGTGGCGAAGGAAAAAAGAAAATGCAGGTGTGTCCCAGAGGCGAGGTGGGTGAGGACATGGAGTTCTGTTTTGTTTCATCTGGCTCAAGTGGCCCCCAGATGCTCCTAGCAGGCTGTGCTGGGTAGCTGTCTGCATCCACAGTGTGGCGTCCTTTCATTCTCGGGGGTTCACGAGTCGAGGCATCAACATACAACCCATTAAGATCCTCGTCACCTGGTGCCATTGGAAATCTTCCAGTGTATGCCTGCCTTGGCTGGCTCAAGTGTCCCCTGAAGCTTGTAGCAGGTAGCAGTGTGCATTTGTCCAGTGAGGGGACGACAGCGATGACAGCTCCAAAGCCAGCAGAACTGCACTTCTCAAGTACAGGCTGGCCTGGCAACAGTGTGTGGCCTCACACACTGGAAGATTTTCCAGCCAAACTAAAAGCCAAGACATCATGAGATGATGGTGAAGGTCTTCACAGGATTGTGTGTTGATATCTAGGTGGGTATGGGGGGGGGTGCAAAGAGCTTCCCTAGCCCAGCCATGCGATCTGCATACAAATAGACCCAGGCCTCTCCTTTCCTTTAATTGACAAAACTTGGATGCCAGGCCCCCTGCAAAAACATTAACAAAATGTTTCTCCCAACACGGCTCCAAGAGAATGGTTTGCATTTTCTGGGGCAACAGGACTCCTCTGCCCCCACCCCCACCCCACCCTTACCCCCAAACCCCCGAACCTCAGTTAAGCTGTTTCTGTGCAGCCCTGTTGGATTCTCAATGTACTTGAAAAGGTAACATTCCCTGCTTGGCCAAACTCATACAAACTCACCAGGGCCAAGCATGAGACTATCTGACTGGAAACAGACAAGATAGAGAACACCCCAGAACGCTGGAGGAGAGAAAAATCCATGGCCTGTCGCTTCCCCTTTGCTGTCTCAAGGGAAACGGAACTTTGCAGCTAACCAGGTAATCCTGACCAGAACAATGCTATTGTAAAGCTGAGGCCCCCAGAGATGCCAGCCTACCAAGGCATTTAGGGGTCCTTTCCCTCATACAGGGCGACCATGATCAGTAACATAGAGCCAGGAAGAAAAATTAATCTGGGAACCTTTCAAGTGTGACAGATTAGTGGCAGGCTCTTATTTATAGTTTTTTTCCATTTGGTTTTGATTTACTAATTAACGTGGGGGTAAGGAAAACACGTTCTGGGTTGAGTCGGAGGCCTGTTCGCTCACAGTGTCTCATCTCGGCTTCCCGGGGCCTTGGGTGAAATGTGACTTTTGGATCTGCTGCTGCTCCTCAATAATGCCCATGTCTAACATGACTTTGCGATGTCACTTCAGGATTGAGCTTAGGAAAAGCCAGGCTGGAGAAGATCGTTCTTATCCAAGCATATATCTGAGGGGAGGGGAGCGGAGCGGAACAATGGGAACAACAAAGTGGCCAGCCAAAGGTTTCTCAGTTTCTCCCTCTCTGCTCTAATTCAAAACATTATACTTTATTTTTGCGGCCCACACCAGACGGCGCATTCTTCGCTCTGGTGATTCACTTCGGTTTTTTTTTTTTTTTTTTTTCCTGACCACACAATGGACAGAGGATCCCCGTGTGAAGTGACTGATTTGCCTCCGGACCCGGTCCAAGCTAAACTGTTCACTTCACATTCTGTTTTCCCAGAAGCACAGCAGGTCCTCGCCCTGTAGGAGAGGGTCCACAGGGGTGGGTGACTCCCCACCTCCCCCTGGCTAAGTCACAAGGTCCCAGATCACAGGAGGATGAGATCAGCAAGCAGGCATTTCCGCAGGTTTGCAGGAGTGAGCGGAGCGGAGCAGTAAAGATGGACCGAGGGCTGCAAGCATCTCCGCCTTGACTTTTGACCTGGGGGTTTCTTGAGTGCAACATTCCAGCCTCACCAGAGCTCGGAGATAATAGAGAGCCAAGGTCCACAGAGCGGAAAGGGGACAGGCGGGGCTGGTGGGATTGGGTAACTCAGTGGCAGAGCACTTGCTGTGGGGAAACATGTGAAAGACCTGAGATCTCTCCCCAACACTGAATATAAAAGGGTGAGAGGTGATATAGGAGAGAGGAGGCGGGTTTGTTGAGGATATCAATGAGCATGCGCCAAGCATGCGCCAGGGAAGAATGTACGGTACCGACAAAAGGCATCAGCCACGCAGTAAAGGCATACAATCACATAGATTAGAGCCTACTCCTCATCAGCGTACGATCGCCCTAACTTCATATTTACAAATGAGGTGTGCTGGTACTGCATCTTAGCTGGTACCTCAGGGGAAGGGATACCTCAGCGTTGGCCTGCAGAGGCACCCCCTCCCCCCACACCAGACTGCACCTTCCATCAAACACATTCCTGGATCTTCTCTTATCTTTTTACAAAACACAACAACGTGGTCCATGGGGTGTCACATCTTGATGCCCACACGGCTGTCACTTTGCCCTGACTTGTCTCTTTCTGTCTGGTATCAGCAAGAAGCAAGGTAAAAAGGTGGGCAGGAATAAGTCACCGGCAATTATGCAAACCATCTTCGACCAATTATGTTTCCCACCAATTCTTTCACCAAAGCAAAGAAACAGCAACCAGCAACTGATGGTCTCTCTTCTCAGACACTGACAAGAAGGAACCCAGGATGGAATAAACTGCAAAGGACAGTTTGCCATTGGGGAACTCAAATCTAGGTTGACAAAAGGTGTTGGGAGAGCCTCTCCAGGTAGACATGGTTCCCCACAGGGAACCCAAGAAAACAGCTGGGAATAATCTACCCAAGATGGAGAACACAAAAAAGCAAGCATGGAGCCTATGGTGGAAAGGCTCTGGTTGGGATGGAAGGACCTGCCTGATGGAGGAAAGAGGGACAGGCTGACTTTTGAGAGCCCCCTTTTGAGCCGAAGAGGAACCCACCCACCCAGGCTTGACCACAGAGAGGGAGTATTGTATGGGATGGCAACACTATGGTCCACCAACCCCAGACATTGCTGACTGTGTAGTCTCAAGACCTCTATCAACTGCCTTCCCCAGCTCTGCAGTGCTGGAGACCCGATAGGCAGGGCTAAATCAGGACATACAGAGAGATCACAATGAGATTTCAGAACGCCTGTGTGACTTTCTTGTTTGTGTTGTCGCTTTACCATCAGTTTTTATGGCCTCAAACAAAATGCCAATGGAAACAAAACTTAAAGCTGGGGACTATTTTCTTGGACAGGCTGACATTTAATCTCAGAGGAGCCTCGGCTATGTGGCTACGTGAAGCTCTGTGCCCTTCAAGCAACATGATGCAAAAACCCTTTGTCTTCAAATCACTGCATCCAGGCAAAGGGAAACTTGGGGCAAAAATGGATTGAGTCTTGTCTTTGTCAGGATTCAAAAGTCTGGGTGTCCCAATGGTGATGACTAGAGACCCCCCCAGGGAGGCATCACCCACCTCCACAGATGGTGAGGCAATCGCAGTCTTAGTGAAGGGCCTTCCTCCTTCATCTTCTCCCTCCAGGCTTCCTTTGGAAGCCTCCCTGCAAGCGCACTGTGACTCAACATGGGAAAGAACTGCCCTCAGCCTGCTCCAGGACACACTGCCTCTCCACATTTCACCAGAACTCATCAAAACAACAAACATTTTCAGGGCACTTACTACCTACCAGACATGCTAACAAACAACCTTCGCAATCTCGAACCACACTCCACGGTGTCTGCCCAGGAAATAAACTCAGAAGGCCATCGCTGGGCTTTTAAGGACACCAGAGGGGACACAGTTGCTAGGTAACAATTTGTTGAACGCTTTTTTTTTTTAATGTCAGTTGTCAAAAAGAGACCCCTGCCTGCCTCCGAGAGCCAAGGTTTAAGTGAGATAATGCACACAGAAGCATGGGGGTGGGTTGCTGTATGAAGCACAATACTACATAAATGAATAACTCGTGTTTTCCCTACCCATTTTGGAGCCCAGTAGCCGTGACAGTTAATCAGCATCACCTCCTACAGGTGAGCCCCACAGATATTCAGGAAAATGCCAGGCAAGACTCATCACTTGGCTGGGGGCGGAGGGGGAATACTCTGCGGGTAAGAGGGCTTGCTGCTCTTGTGGAAGACCAAAGTTCGATTCCCAGCAACCACATTGGACCACAGCTAGGGCCTGTAGCTCTAGATTCAGGGGATAAACACCCTCTTCTGGCCTTCAAGGGCACCCACATACATGTATGTGCCCGTGTATATACACAGAGACAAACATACATCCACATCAATAGAAATAAAATAGATCTGAACTTTAATTTTTTTAAGAGACTCATCACAGTGCAGTCCTTAAACTTAGAACATTTCTGTGGAAAAAGAAAGCCAGCAATCTGGGAAAACCTAAGAGGGCACACTAGGGGCACAAGAGACTGTTGAACAAGATGGCTGCACTAGGTCATTTCAGACTTAGAAACCTTAAAATGGACCACTGCTAGAAAGGAGAGGTGGGGGCGGCCTCGGAGCTGCTGGGACAAACACATGCAGCCCAGCCTGGCTGCCCTGTGGTCTGTGGAATGAATGAAGTGCCCGAGGGACTCGTTGCTATGGCTTAAGATTCCGTCAACTCAACAAGGCCATGGAGCCTGGCACCAGGACTTCTGAGAGTCACACTACACCCTGGGTCACTTCACTTCAGTTTGCACTGCTGTTCCCAGCAGAGTGGGAACAGATGTGTAGGGTTGGGGTTGGGGGGGATCTACGAGGTTGGAGACAGGACAGCAGAGGGATGAAATAATTGCAAGGAATTGGGGGAGTCCCCGGCATGGAGTGGGCTGCGGGAAGCAGGAAGGTGCATCCATATAAGTTCTCAGAATGGAAATAAAGCCCACAGAAACAGATCAAGCAAGCCCACCACAGGCTGGGATCTGGGGCAAGATGCTGCACTGGGAACTAGGCTCTTGCACAGGAGAGGAATAGGGATCAGTTTCCAAAACCTAACCCAAGCCACAAAGCAAGGTACACAGAGGAAAGGAAGCAAAAGTGCCACCCATTTCCAGAGCTAGGGACAATATGTGGCCGGTCCCCTGTCTCCAAGCAGTAGGTTATGCTGAATACCAGTCCCAGTAGCATCCCTCCCATGACAGTCTGGGTCCCTATCATATATACTTTTCCAATGTGATCTGTGTCAGATACAAATCGCTTCAGAACACTAAACATGAAGGGCCTGAGTGTCATGTGTACCATGTCCTCATGATAACCGCACATGGTATCCATATCACTTGCTGACTGTAGGATCAGGGACATGGACTCTCAAGGAGGGGAGTAAGTTACTCAAGGCCTCGTGGCTGATGAAGGCTTAGGGCCTTACCCCTAAACCCAGGTAGGAATTCCTATGTTCTAGAACCCACGGGCAGCCACCAATATACCTAAGAGTTCGGAGGACAGTGTCAGTTCACAACTCAGCAATCTCCTGTCAGTGCAAGGCCCTGAGAGGGAAATTTCAGCTCATCTACCCAGATCGGAAAGCATCCCTCCAGTGGGAACAGGAAAATCAGGACACATGGCCCCACACTCTCACAGTGTGGGGTTCAAACTGCCACATCTAGATGGAAGCAAGGCACAGTATGCACCGCAAGGCATGAACCCCACTCTGATTAGGAAGTAACATTTAAGTCAGACATGGGCTCCATGCTTGCAACCCCAGCAGCAAGGAGTCCGATTTCTCCAAATCCAAGGCCAGCCTGGGCTACCGTGCAATTTCTTGTCTCAAATAAAACAGAACACAACAAAAAGGAACCAGAGGTTTCCCTGGAAGAACGCAACAGGTGGGAGAAACAGCCCGGAGCCAGCTAGATTCTCTTCTGTCAGACAAACATCTTCTGTGGGGAGAAGTCAAAGATGAAGAAGGAGCCAATTCCAGGGCTAAGGGCATGGCCTTCAGTCTTCTCCCTAGGATGCCTTTGCCTGTGGTCTGTGGCATAAACAGACTGGCTCAACCTGCTATCCCTTGGGTCTATGTACAGAGGGTCTCAAGGTTCTCAGACCCCAAAGAAACTAGAGAGTTAGAACAGCTACCAACTGGAAGAGCTTTCTGCAGGAGACAAAAAGAGCTTGTGGCCATGAGCAAGATGAGAAAAGCCCTTTCCTTAAGAGCTGTGACGTGTGCAACCAAAGCTGTCGTCCTGTTACTTCCATTGGCTTCCCAACCCACCATAACCTCACAAGGACTGGGCTACTGTCTGCAGATGAGAGCTTCCTTCTAATATTAGGACACGCCCAAGGCCATTGGACACAACAGGAAAGTGTGTCCAACATCCTTGGTGTTCTAGAACATTCCTTCAGACACCAAAATGCACATGCACAGCCAAGTCTCTTATACAAAATGGTACCAGGGCTAGGAAGATAGCCCAGTGGTTGGATACTTGCTTTCATGGCACTCTGGTTCAATTCCCAGGGCCACAATAAACTAATAAATATGTCTCAACTCATCTATAGGTTAATTTTCATATTGAATTTGCAATACAAGTACTATGCAAATGTCTACAAGTGTTCAGTAGAGAATCAGTTTTTGTTTTCTTTTTTTAATTAGTTCTTTTTTTCATTCATTCATTCATTCATTCATTCATTTAGGAGACAAGGGCTCATGGAGCCCAGGCTGTTCTCAAACTCACTTTGTAGCCTAGGGCAGTCTTGAACACCTGATCCTCCTACCTCTGCCTCCTGAGTGTTGGGATGATGGGTACACAGAAAACCCACTTGTTTCCCTATTTGATTGACTCCTTCAGCTCAAGCTTCTCAGATACTGGGGGTCACTGTACCTATAGAACAATATGTAGTTCTATAATACCATTTCTATGCACACACATGTATGAAAATCTACACACTAAGGAATATACAATAAAGTTCCATTTATTCCGAGTGATAATTACTCTGGATGAGTCCCTTTGTCTTCTCTTGTTGTGTTTTAGAAATGATTCCCAACAAATGGATTCTGCCTGTAATAAAATACATGTGCTATCTGAAAACAACAACAAAAAAAATTAGACAAGCATCTTTTAAATGGACTATCGACGGCCCCGATCGCAATGCCGCCTTTGCTTCCTTAATTGGTTGAGAGTCCTCAGATGACCAGCAACAGAGTTGTCATGCCTCTTTGCAGCAGAAAAGGAAGATTACTTATTGTACAAAAACTGCTACAAGAAAACAAAACAAAACAAAACCAAACCTGAGGTTTGTGTTTCTGGTTGAAAACTCACAGGATCCCCTCCACTGCGGTTGGAAGATGCGAAGCAGCATTTGGGATGAAAACGCTTTCTTCATTGACTTCTGAGGCTTTGGGAGTATTTTGGGATGCGGACAGGGAAGACTAAAGACAAAAGCAAAGTGCCTCAAAACGGTCTTGATTCCCTGGGACCTTTCAGATAGGCCCTAGGGCTCCCCCTCTGTCCTTCCCCATCTCTGTGTGTGTGTGTGTGTGTGTGTGTGTGTGTCTGTGTCTCTCTTTGTACGCCTCTCTGTCTATGTATGTCTTGTGTGTCTGTGACTATCTGTGTGTGTGTGTCTCTCTCTCTGTATGTGCCTCTCTCTGTCTCTCTCTTTGTGCCTCTCTGTCTCTGCATATATATATATATATATATATATATATATATATATATATATATATGTGTGTGTGTGCCCCTCTCTGTTTCTCTATCTTGCTCTCTCACTCTGTGTATGTGTATGCCCTTGTGTCTCTCTCTGTGCCTCTCTGTGTCTCTCTCTCTGTATCTCTCTCAGTTTCTCTCTCTCTCCCCCTCCTTCCCTCTCTCCCTCTCCTCTCTCTGCTCCCTCCCCACCTCTGCTGCTTTCAGTTTGCCAAATTCAAATGTAAACAACTGTTTTCTGGGACCTATAGTCCAGACTTCAGTTAGCAGACTCACGGTCCCTAGGACCTCAGGACATAAACTGACTTGGATGAACTCCAGCCAGCTTATCTGTGGGGAGTGGGACAATGACACGTATGTGACACTGGCACTGTGCACCCCAGCTTCGACTTCATCAGGATCCTTCCCTCCAGATACTTCTCAAGAATGGCTTGAAATCAGCGACAGGCAACCAGTCATCCTTCTGGGTCCAGGAGTGAGGCCTTCCAGGGCACAACACAGGCCCGCTAATGCAAAAGCTGGATAAATCCAGGCAGCCTAGGATGGGCTGGTCACCCCATGGCCATAGAATGTGTGCTGTGATGAAACCTTAGACACTGAAGAGCCCTGGGTTAGAGGTGATACAGGTGTACAACCACAACTCGCACATGTGTTCAGACATGCCTGTAATCTAAGCCTCTTCCTTCTGCCACAGCTGACATTTTCTTCCTAATTTTCTCCTCCAGACTGCTCCCACAATCCATCTTGTCGCTATGAACACATCCTCTGCCTCCATATTCAGATCCATGGAGTCTGCAGAGACAGTCTTGCTATGTTAATATGTTAACGTATGTGTTAACATATGTTTCATATGTTAATAAAATGCAATCAGAGGCTACAAAAGGGTGCACAGTCCCCAGATCCTGGTGAAGTCGTTCTTATTATAACATTGCTATGGTTTGGATAAGTGTCCTCCAAGGACCTATGCATCAAACACTTGGGTCGCCAGCCCCAGGGTCTAGAGGGAAAAGATGGGACATTAAAGAAGAGAGGCATCCTGGGAGAAACACTATGAGGTGGGGTGCCCTTGAAAGGTAAGTTAGGACCCTGTTTGTTCTCTCTGCTTTCTGCCTTACGGGAGGTGAACAGGCTTTGACCTGAAGCTTCCAAGGCCACAAACCTAAATTAATAGCCATCCCCTATCATTGGAGAAGAATCCCAGGATCTTACATGTGATAGGCAAGGGAGAAGACACCCCTCTATGCTTTGTCTGTCCTTCCTTCCTTTCCTTCCTTCCTTCCTTCCTTCCTTCCTTCCTTCCTTCCTTTCCTTCCTTCCTTCCTTCCTTCCTTCCTTCCTTCCGAGAAGGGTCTCACTAAGCTGGCTGAGCTGGGCCTTGAACTCGCTGTCCCTTTGCCTCAGCCTCCCAGAGATCACAGGTGTGCACCTGCATTCTCTGTATACTATAATGATGGGTGCTGAGCAGTGGTCCAGGGGTCCAGGCTCTGAATGAGGCCCTCAGGCTGGAGCCAATACTCTGGCAGTCTGTGACCGAGGCAGTAGAAGCACCTCCCTTTGAAAGCTAGTTTGTGGTCAAATGCCATCTACTAGAAAGGAATCTTTGCGAGTTGTATATGTATCTCCATAAAAATTCTAGCCATGACCTACCACTGCCAGAGGTTCCAGGTGAGGAGGGACTTTCCAAATTTGAATGAGAAGGGTTGGAATATGTCACACAGTATGATACTAAATTAAATAACGTGATTCCATGTGGAAATTATTATGATTATGACTATGATTATATTTACTATAATTATAATTACATTCTAATTTATGATGATTACAATCGCTAATTATATATCTAATATAGGATATTATTAAATATTTTATAAATAATTAATTATAATTATTGAGATAATTACAATAACGAAATTTTAATCTCAAGTCCACTTCAGCAAAGGAGAATAAAATGTGTGCCATGAACTTGGTGTAGGAGTGCACAATCCTCCTGTTCATTGAAGCTGAAGCAAGAGAGTTGCTTTGAATTCAGGGATAGCCTTGGCTATACAGAGAGAAACCTTGTCTCAGTAAAGCAAATATCCCACGGGTATACAACAAGCACATGGTAGCAACTCTTCCAATGTGGAAAAAGGACCGTTTGCAGAACATTCCTTCACATCCAAGCACAGTGAGATTAGGAGATCTGGAATTCATCCCTGGCTCTAATTTTGTACATTTTTTTGGTCTTGTTTTTGATCTACTGAAATTCTTTGTAAATTATGAGAAAAATCAGCAGAACAAAACTGTCTCAGCCATGGATTCGGTCTATTTTATGCTTTTTAGATGTCTTCAAGGAAGCCATCCAATTGTAACATTTGGGCGTGGAGACACTCTGAGTTTATTCACCTGTTAGACCCAAAGCACACTTGTCCCACACAGATGGGACTGGCCAAGTCTGAGGACACTGGGCAATTCATTCCCAATCCCCGAGTTTTCCCTTTGCAATATGAGTTGGCGGGACATGATGAGCCCCCAAATGCATCCCAGTACCCCATTTCTATGACTCCAGGAGGTGAGTCTTATAATCCACTTAGATGAAGGTTAAAAGAAAACGCACACATATGCAGAACTTTCGCTCCAGATTTAAAACAAGCAGCTTGCTGACTCTTGGAATACCTAACCTCATTACTCACAAATGACTGTGTCCTGAGGACCTCCACATTAACACTCACTAGAAAGAAGTAAGATATCAGTGATGCTGAGCCCCAGAGAACCTGGAGATGAGAGCATGCACTGACTCTTCTCAACTCACACTCACACACACACACACACAAAGCTCATCCACACATATAAGAATATGTCACAACCGTGATGTTCAAAAGCAAGGCATGGGCTATAGAGATGGCCTAGTCATTACCAAGCTTTGCTTAAGAGTTAAATATCAAGCCGGGCGTGGTGGCGCATGCCTTTAATCCCAGCCCTCGGGGGGGGGGGGGGGGGGGGGGGGGGGGGAGGGAGGCAAAGGCAGGCAGATTTCTGAGTTCGAGGTCAGCCTGGTCTACAGAGTGAGTTCCAGGACAGCCAGGGCTATACAGAGAAACCCTGTCTCAAAAACAAAAACAAAAACAACAACAAACAAAAAGAGTTAAATATCTAGAATCCACATGAAAACAAGACAAATAAACAAATCAAAGCAAAATAAATCCTGGGGAAGGTGAGCACACTTGTTAACCCAGTCTTGGCTTACTGGCCAGGTAGCCTACCCTACTTGGTGAGCTCTAGGCCAGTAAGAAACTGTTACACACACAAAAAAAGATGGCAGCACCTCCTTATACATGAACACACACACACACACACACACACACACACACACACACACACACACATTCTCCAGTACATGATCCCACACATTCTTAATCTCACACACATGAACATGCACACCCAAAAATAAAGCACTGTTTTCTTGATGAAATCAGAAAGTTGGTTTCTCCAGAGTCAAAATTTGATGAGGAATTAGTGTTTGTGTCTGGTTGTCCCTTCTTCTGATTCGTCTCCCTTTGAAAGTGGTGTTTAAAATAATTGATACTCCCGGTTAACTGAATAACTTGATGTTAGGAATTGAAGTTTGTCCTGATAAAGGCAATCAAGCACCCACAGGGTCACATCAGAAATAGTAGGGTAACAAGCTTTGCCTACACAACATTCTAGAGTATTTCCCCCTAACACTGCAGTGTTCTTTTCTTTAACCTATCCATCCCGATAACAAATTGCCTGGAATAATCAATTTATAAAGAAAAAAGGTTTTCTTAGCTCATTGTTTTGGAAGCTTCTGAGCATGACACGTGGCAACACGTGAAAAGGAATGGCTTACTTGATGGTTGAGATTAAAGAGAACAGAGCGGCAGGGACCCTGTGTCCCCACTGAGGGCACTGTCCACATTGACATGAAACCTTCCCACTTACACCACCTCTTGAAGGCACCTCTCTCAACGGTGCCAACCTGTGGATCGAGGCTAATCCATGGGCCTTAGGAGAAGCTTTGATAGCTAAACTCCGGAGTAAGTCACATTCTGATGCACTGGTGTAAAAGACTATTATGGTCAGTGCTTTAATGGAGAAGTTTTCCATTTGGAGAGAAGCTTTTTCTCAATGCCTGCTTTCATCTTACGCATTACCCTCTGTGACTCAATGAATGCATGTTCTGAGACTGGCTTCCTGGCTTCCATCTTACACTAGGTCAGAACCCAAGGGCACGCCAGCAGCCCTTTGTGATCACAAAGACTTTAATGCTGGCTTATCCACCCAATTTGTGTGAATGAAAAAAGCCACCCGACAGCAGAGCAGCCTGTATGCCTTTAGAACTGGGGAGAAGATCTGTTCTAACTATTCCTGAATGGAGTGTGAATGTGCTCAAAGCCTCCCCTTGACATTCTCCATCTGACTAACTGCTGGCTTTGACATCTGGAGGGCTGGCCTCCTAAGGCCACTGACTGACCGAGACAGTCTAACACAGAAATCTAGCCATGCTCAAGCATCAGGGTCAGACCCTAACTGAAACTGCACCAATCCACAAGAGATTAGCAAGATGTCCCTGCCAACTATTTGGTTTCCGGTCTGCGCTAGTATTTCTACAGCTCTGCTGTGTTCTATTTCCTCTCGTTCTATTTTTGGGCATGGGGATTATGTTAGGAAGTCCACCAACCAGAGACAAAAGAAAGCCTTAATATCAAACACATTGCCCTGTTCAGCACTCGCTCTTAGGTTATAACAGGAACCAACCAGGTCGTTGTCTTCCCTCCATCTTTAATATTGTAGGGCCAGAAGATGTAACTCAGTGGTAGTGCATGTGCCTGAATGCTACGATTACCAGCAATACCACACACACACACACACACACACACACACACACACACACACACACACACGAGCACACGCCAATCCAAACTGTGATGAGCGTGACCAGCCTCTGCAGGAACAGTATGTACTAGACATTAATCTTGCTACATGCCCTGCAGAGTGATCAGCTCCACACATTTGGACTCCTGTCTCGTCTTTCCACTTCATCCTCACTAGTGACAAGCCTCCCCCAGTTCCTGAAGCCTGCCTGTGACAGGGCCAGTATATCTTATTTGAGCCCTCAGAGCTTATTCTAAAATTCTTGCTGTTAATCACCCTGCCTTTCTCCACACGTCGTCCAACATGATTTCTGTGCCCACCGGCCCATCATTGTGTTAGTGCCGAAGCCCTTGGAAGAGATTGGCAGCCCATACCTTCCAGGAAGGAGGTACAATGATGCTTACAATTAAATGCAAGAAACCAGGACTAACTTCCTGATGAAGTTCCCAGGAGTTCTTGTGGTGGTCATTGAGAGAGAAGGGACCTGAGCAGTTGACTCGGGAGCTTGGTATCACACAATATGATTTTGAGAGACATGTAGGTAAGCCCATTTTATAACAGGCTAACAAGGACACCCATGAGTCAACAACAAGGAAACAATAAAGCCAGGAGGTCAGGTGGCATACCCAGTTTGGGGACTGAACTGGATGCAGTATATGGGCCTCTTGCCTGTTGGGCCACATCTCCCTGCACCAGCCTGATAAAGAGTGAGATACAGGGAAGAAAAGAGAACAACAGAGAGAGAACTCATGTCCTTATTGAAGAACTCAGAGGTAGGAATGAAGGATAAAAATAAAGAGAACACGAACATTTTATGTAGAAGTAAGCAACCCTGAGATAAAATTAAGAGTGTCAGAAGCTAGTGAATAAATACATTGCGCATCCTGGAGTCCATCCAGCTAATTCTCCATGGTGAGCATCTCTACAAGCCTGGTAGATTTGGGAGAGAAGATACTGGCTTGAGATTCCATAGTGTTGGTATAGCTGTGATGAGTTCTATACTTCCTTTGTCAGTTCAAGCTACACCCTCGAGGAAGATTTGGAAAGGCTCCCCAGTGAACAATAAAGACCCAAACACAGAAGATAATAAGCCCGATCTTAAGGATGAAGGAACACTAATAAGGTTGGGGGTTCTAGCGGTGTTAAGCAAATTCCCAGAGCCCCCCACCCCACATAAGATTTCTTAGCTTAAGTACTGGTACCATGCCCCAATTATGGTATATGATGTGATGACCGGATGTTCAAGTTATGATTACAATTACTAATCAGTAAATGTTGAGTTAACCAGGGTTAGAGTGATTCACTTGGGCCAGATCTAATCTTAAGAGCCCTTTAAAGTCCCAGAGTTTTATCCAGCTGTGCTGTGCACTGGCCATATCATAGAGGGTGTCCCTGAGAGCCCATGTCTTCGAGGCCTATTGCTCAGTCTCTAGAGATGTTGGGAGGAGGCAGAACCCTTAGCAGGTGGGGTATATCAGAAGGAAGTTTGGTCACTTGGGAATGTGCCTCTGAAAGGCATTCTGGTACTCTGAACTTTTCCATTCTCAGCCCCCTTAGGGGTACAGTCTGATCTACCCTTTATCCCCATACCACGACATTCTGCCTGCCACTGGTATAAATGCAACAGTGCCAAGTGACTATGGGCTGAAACCTCTGACCTCTCTTCCTTTAAGTAGTTTTTCTTTGATACTTCTGTCCCAGCAATGGGAAGCTAGCAGGAGAGGGTAGTGGAGAGATGCCAGTGATAATAGAGGGAGAGGAGCGGCTCTGAGGAAGACAGGCAGCTTCTAGAACACAAGAACTTCTATTAATAGCCATCAAGGGGATGGGGACCCCAGACCTACAACCACAACTAATTGAATTATTGCCACATCAAAGACTGGACCCGCTGCAGTTTCCCAGGGTTACCACGAGGGGGAGGCACCACTTAAGAGCAGGCAGGTTTTCATCCTGAACCTCTGGTGGCTTTCTAGAGAAAAGGGGAGTTGCAGAAAAGGTGGGAGGGGCGAAGGAGCACTCCTTAGACAAGGGACTACTTCCGATTCGGAATCTGGGGAATTCCCAAGATAATCTGAAGGGGAAGAGTGGGGGATTTTTGTTCTAAAATGTGGACATTCAAACTGAAGATGGTTTTTACTTCAGGACAATGCATAAGTGTAGGAAGCTCCTACACCATACTTTCTATTTGTACGCTGATTTGCCCTGGACTGGAGATATGACCACAGTCTTCTCTGGAGCTACTGAGCAGTGGCACCGAAGAGCTAGCTGGTCAGTCCCCATGACACTGCCCTGTTAACTGTGCGGTTGAAGTACGGTGCCCTTTAAGCTTGGGAGGTATATGCCAGGCGTTTTTTCAACTTGTGGTTTCCTGAGACGTAACCCCACCGTACGTGAGGGGAGCACTTGAAACCCGCGCCGTTCCACAATGTTGAAAGTCTTATAAAAATCCAACCATGCATCAAGATAAAAATTAAGTGAGACAACCAGAGAAGAGGAAAGAAGACAGTACGGGGACACTGATGACAAACCCTGTGCCATTAAGACCCTTAACCCATGCTGAGGACGGGCGTCTGTACTCGGCAATTTATGAAAACAGAGGTCTATAAATAGTTACACAATCCATATGGAAAGTTGCCCTGGGAAAGCTGGGACCTGAGAGAAGGTCCCAGTAGGGATGGCTTCACAGCTGGACAGGGTGTTAAAACTGTAAATGAAGTCTTTTCTGTTCTTTGATATCCAGTAATGAAACAAACAGAAGCTGAAGGAACACTGTAAACATTTACAGTTTCTACTTAGTTTGTAACAGTTTAAGTACAATTCAATATTTTTCTTCCTTGGACTCTTCATATAACAATAGTTTTGGAGGCTGAAGGAATGGCTCAGTGGTTAAAAGCACTGCCTACTCTTCCAGAGGACCCTTGTTCAATTCCCAACACCCACGTGGTGGTTCACTACCACCTGTAACTGTAACTTTAGATCCAGGAGATATGACACTTTTTTCTTTTCTTTTCTTTTCTTTTCTTTTCTTTTCTTTTTAAGATTATATATATATATATATATATATATATATATATATATATATATATACTATTGCTATCTTCAGATCCCATTACAGATGGTTGTAAACCACCATGTGGTCGCTGGGAATTGAACTCAGGACCTCTGGAAGAGCAGTCAGTGCTCTTAACCACTGAGCCATCTCTCTAATCTCTCCAGCCTGAGATATGATACTTTCTTTTGGCCTCTAAGGGCACAACAGAGACACAGAGGTACACAGATGTACACGCAGGCGAGAACAGCCATACACATACATAAAACTAAAAGACCCAAGTTTGATTTCCAGAACCCACATTAAAAAAAAAAAAAAAAAANATATATATATATATATATATATATATATATATATATATATATATATATATTTCATTTTGCTAAGATTTTCTCAGACCAGAGAGGTGGCTGTGTGGGTAAATATGCTTGCCTCCAAGATCAATGGTCTGGGGTCCACCCTCAGGACCTGTCTGGTAGATGGAGGGAAGGGACACCTACAAGTAATTCTCTGCCCTGCCCCCCACATAAGCAAATATCATTTTAAAAATTCTTAAAGAAATGAAAAAAGTCCAGTTACACACACACACACACACACACACACACACACACACACACACACACACACAAAATGTGCATGCGTGCACACAGCAGATTTTCATTGGCAGGGGCTTTCAAACCCAAAGAAAACAAGATAAGAAGCATCTGTAAGATGAGCTGTCACCACTGCAGCCTAACAAGGGACGAGAGCCCATGTGAACTTGACAAAGGGGTCAGGGATAGCTGATAGATTCAGTCTGGAATCAAATGGGTCAAATTATACCAGGTTACAGTCAAGGGTACTACCTCCTCTGCCAAGTCCATTCAGCTAGATGGGGAGGCAGAAACAGCTGGCTGCAAGGACTTCTCCCTGGAGAGTACCCATTTGCCCTAGTAAGGGGCTAGTTCCCAGGACCACAAGTGGACAAGACAGACCTAGCAGGGAGTTACTATGCCAACAGCATATTCCTGGAAGTCATACCTTCTTCTTGAACGTTCTCTGCCATTTCCTTCTCTAGCATTGGTTTCTCCCTCCACATTTCATCTGACAATAGCATTTGTCTGGCTTCACAATGCTTTGAACCCAGCCCAACATGGGACCCATCTGACTTTTGCTCTTAGAACCTAATCCTTGATGCCAACTTCACACCTGTAGATGGAGTTGGGGACACCGTGCATCTAGGTGGGTGCTCTCAGCTTCTAGGACCAAAAGAGGAGGGATGTGGATGGAGAGTAAGCCTGTGCTCTTAGACAAAACTTTGAAAAACCAAGGATGCTGTAACAGCCATGCTTATTACTGATCTTTGACACCATTTAACATGAGCTTTGGAATTATTCAACAGTTTAGACTCCTCTAAGTGTGAGCTACCCTGTGCACTTTTGACGTAGCCTTCCACATGGAATTTTCCAGTGTGCGGGGGCTGAGGGTAGGTGGGAAGGGAATTTGCTCAAAAGGACCCAGTGTCCAACCTGGGTGTCCAAGTGTAGCAGGGACAGGGTCAGCCCCAGTATTCTGACTCCGCACTGCTGCTTTTCCTATTCTTTCACAGTCTAAGAACGCCTGTTCGCAAATATTCAATCATCCAGAATTGGTGCTCACCGCAGAAGCCACTGTGTGAGGGTTGCCTCTTTGACCCTTGAGATTCCCTGTATCTTGAGAACCAATGTTTTCTAATGCTCTGTAAACACTTAGAACAAGATATGAAGAATGCAATTCCATACTAGAGTGAAGTCCCTGGAAATCAAATCTCAGGGACCCTACTAGATCTGCTGGTTGGGTTTCATTCTTCATGATTCTCGTTTGTAACACAAGAGGAAATGCATAAGACATAAATGTAGAGAGCAACTTGGGGACTGGGGCATCCCTACTTAGTGCTTCAGTTCTTAATGTAGCACAATGCCTGAGACCTCAGTAGGAGGTTCCTGCCAGCCAGGCAGAGTGGTATGCATCTGTAATCTCAGCGCTCAGGAGCCTGAGGCAGGGGGATTAAGCACTGAGGCCAGTAAGACTGGCTTACTGGCTACTCATCAGCCCCTGTGGCAGTAAGGGCCTTCCTGGGCTCAGGGTGTTCTTGTTAAGTTTGGGATACTGAACTGAGTGTTCTCTAACTCCTTGAACATTCAAGGTTTCTCTGATTCTTTACAGCTATTACACCTGGGGGGTGGGGGAAGTCGCACAATATGAGGGCCACCATTTTGCTACTTATAGATTACAATAAGATCTTGGCCTGAAGAAAACGTATAATTCCTATTTTTAAGTAAGCCAAATAAATATATTTGAGTATGATGTCATTAAAGATTTCTCCTACCAGCATATACCATTAACTAGTGAAGAGCCAATTTCAGGGATTTAGAAAAGATATAGAAATTTACTTAATTAGTTTTAAAATAATTTCAAAACTTTGGGCTTAACGATCTCTAGCTCTGTATGCAGGAGGTGGATAATAATCTCTAGCTCTGTGTACAGTAGGTGGCTGGCCAATTCGGTGACAAACGCTGAACTGAAAGGCTTCTTGGTGTGAGGGGTTGTGGAGAGATGACATATTGCCACAGTCAAATCCAGTTCCCCGGACCCTGCCGTCTCATAGATGCCATGTTCCCCGGAAGGCTTCCTAAACATTCAACCCCATGTGCCTGCTTCCCCTCCAGCTCGACAAAGCACAGTCACATGCTGGGCTGTCAACCGAAATCAACAAACAGCATTAGAGGTTTTAACTATTCCAGTCTGCCTCTGAGGGGCCTGGGGGTTTCTACTGAGTCACAGTGGGTGGAATGTGGTCAGTCACTCAGGGCATCCCCCAGACTGAATGTTTTCTGGCATTAATCAGGAGAGGAGCAGTGTGTCTGCACTTGATTTTTAAACCTCATCTCCTCCTTTTCCATCCCTCCGTAGCCACACACAGGGGGAAAAATCCTGTTGTCCACGCTACGCATTCTTTTCCCAATTCTTCTGGGCTGTTCTTCTATTTCTGTGTAGAACAGCTAATCTTCCATAAACCTGGACTGAGAGCAAGAGGCCCATTTTGCACACCCCAATCCCACAAACATAAATAAGGCCTGGACACCATTAACCCTTGAATGACAGCTTCCCCCACCACCACAGATGATATCTATTCCCCCACTAACGCTGATGAGTTTATTACAAGTTGCAGAAAGCTACCAGGAATTTCCATTTGTAGAAACTCAAGCCAAAGATTTGGAAAGGATGAATGTTTAAACAATCACTTAAAATTATTTTTATCGACATAGACATAAAAAGGCTATACACTCTTGTGCCATATACTTGCTAAAATAAGAGGAATCGTTACCAAAGCATGGGATGTTCCTGAGGCCACACGTTTCGAGGACCCTTAGGACACAGATGGGCAATAGGAAACAGAATGAGCAGAGTCTGTTTGATCTTCCAAAGCAAATAAAATAATCCTGAAATCAGTCTAGTGCCTGCTAGAGGAAGGGATTATAAAAGGCATCTAAATCTTTGTTAAGGGCCCCATGTCTAAAGAATAAATGAAAAAGTTTAAAACTGATTAATTCAGAGCCTTTTTTTTTTTTTTTTTGTAGTGTTGAGATGGTATCTACAATGGGAAAATTTGGGATGTTTTCCCCAAGAGCTTCTGAGAAGATTTTGGTGAAAGGCGTCTGCCCAGTTCATAGGGAGGTTTCAGTAAATGTTCAATATTAATTATTTCTAAGGTTCTTTTATCCATTTGTTCACTGCTATGTGATCCAAACCCAGATGACCCCCTCGTGCCAGAGACTGCACGGATCTATAAAACAGACAGAGATAAGTACAATAGGATATCTCGGGAATGGAATCAGAAGTATGCCATGTGATGCTACCTTAAAGTCAGAATAGTCTGCATTATAGCTGGAATAAACTTTAAACTACGGTTAAAAAAAAAGATTTTTAACTTAAATTCTTGAAACCAAAATATCCTAGAATCCTCCATAGGCTTCAAGAAGTCCCTGATCATACCTGCCCACCACAAGAGTCTTCAAGATGAATTTGAAGGGTCAGATGTGGGGCAGGGGCAGGTTTCTTTCTTGTGACTGGTCTTGTCAACTGTCTACACACCAAACATACATCAGATTCAGCATACATCCGGGGGCCAGTGACAAGTCAAACAGCTGGGCCCCATACCTAACACTCTGGCTTAGCAGATCTTGTGTAGGCTCCCAGAGGCTCATTTGGAAGGTCCTCAGGAGACCCTGACATTGTTGAATTACAGACCACACTTGGAGAATCAATGTGTGGATATCAAAAGGCTGGAGATGGAACGTGAGGAACCCTGGAGTGTACCTCTCAGTCAACTATAACCGTTAGGAGACTACTCTATAGGACAATTGCCTTCTGGTTTCTGTTTCTTTTCTAATATGGTGCTTTTACTAATTTGTTGAGTTTCATACATGCTTACAATGTATTTTTGGTCATATTCACTCTTACTCCTACTCCTAACTCCTCCTGCATCTACCTTCCATACCCCCAACTGCATCCTAATTTTATGACCTTTTGTGTCCTTCTAATAACCCATTGAATCCGTTTTTACTGTCCTTACATGCATAGGTATGGGGCCATCCACTGGAAGACTTCTGATCTACCAAAGGCAACACCCTTAATAAAAACCCTAGTAGCCATCACATATCAACAGCAGCTCAGCTGGAGTTGGGGAGGGACACTCACAAACCCCTTCCTCCTGTGTGCTGTAGTGTTGACTGGCTTCATCTTGTATCTTGTACAGGCGGTCTCAGATGCTATGAGTTTGTGAATGAAACAGTCTTGCCATGTCCAGAACATACCGCTTTGCCCCAGTCTTCCCTGACTTCTCTTTCTTAGGATCTTTCTATTGCCTTTTCTGTGACAATCTCTAAGCCTTGCAGAGGAGGAATATGACATAAATGTCCCTCATTATGACTGAGCACTCCACAGACACTTCTCTTCTGCATTTGGGCCAGATGTAATTTCGGTGTTAGCTGCCATCTACTGTACAAAGAGGCTTCTCTGGGGAGGACTGATAATCTCACTAATCTATGAAGAGCAAGAGATCTGTGAGTTTAGAGAGCAGTTGATACTATGTCCATTTAGTAAATAGCGGTAGTAGCTTTACTCTGAGCTCCCCAGCCACAGGTTCTTGACCAGATTTACTCTACCATGTGTGTGGATCAGGCCTTAAATCCAATCTGCAAGTGGCCGGTTACACCCATAATATTTGTGCCATTATTGCATCTACTGGCATACCTGACCATGTAGGCCATTACTGAAGTTCACAAATCCACAAACTATAGACAATCCCCCCCCCCGAATACCTGACATAGTACCTCCCAATACTATGAAAGCTAGCCAGTATTGAGGAAGCCTGTTGGTCAATACCAGCTCGATTTTTCCATATTCTATGGCTCAGTTGTCTTCAGCAATAGAATCTTATCATAAAGTTCTGATAGGCAAGCAAGAGCAATGGCCATAGCCTGTATTGTTTGGAGGGGTCTTTGAGACATGCCCAGACAACGACTCAGAGAGAAGGTTTCCCATAATTTGAACTGGGCTTTTTGTTCATCAGTCTGTACTTCCCAGGTGGGTTATTCTCCC
This sequence comes from Mus minutoides, assembly GCA_902729485.2. Lineage (NCBI taxonomy): Eukaryota > Metazoa > Chordata > Mammalia > Rodentia > Muridae > Mus > Mus minutoides. The sequence goes on along the minus strand of LR751136.1, from coordinate 56,426 downwards.
ATGTCAACTCCAATTAAACATGTGTTTTCTATTGTTTTGTTTTAGGGTGTGTGTGTGTGTGTGTGTGTGTGTGTGTGCACCTTAAAAGGTAGCTGGTTTCCATATGACTTTTTCAAACATCCTCCCCCAACCTCCTCCTCTCTCCTACCAGTCACTATATATTTTTAAATTTATTACATTAGTCTTTTTTAGTGTGTGTTGAGAAAAGTAAGTGTATGAAGATCAGAGGATATTTTCGAGTCAGTCCTGTTTTTCTACCATGTTGGCTCTGGGGACTGAACTCAGTTTATCCAGCTTGACAGCAGGAGCCTTTACCCACTGGACCATCTATCTGGCTTGCTCGCTTATTTCTAGTTTCAAGAGTAAAAAGAAAACTGACACAAATTGAATCAAGAGATGCTCAGATTAGAGCCGAGAGTGTTGTTAAGGATTGGGATGGGGTAGCAGTAAACAGTAGAGTCCTCTCATCAGAAGGATAATGCTGGAGACAGTTTACAATTCAGTAGTATGACTCACACTGGACAGGAGAGTTAATATATCCCCTTTCATCCCAGGTTAGAGAGACTGTTTTATTTCCTGTCCCTTCACTATGCTAAATGAGCTGGCCTCTCACAACATGGGACTTCAATTCTAAACTATATTTTTCTTTTTTAAAAAAATTAGTAATCCAATTTCCGCTCATATAAGATAAACTAATTTTAGCCTTCAGTGGAAGGCACTAATTCCACCGGGATATAAAACACTTCAATGTCAGCAAAGTCACAGAGGTGACCAACTTAGGGACGACGCCAGCAGCAGAAGTCGCTATTCACCACTCCACTGTGCTCGGGTAGCTTCAGTGAGGATGTGGTCCTTAGAATCACAGAAGACATCATGAGCCAAGACAATGCATTCTTATGACAGAAGTCAAGTGTCCCTGTAAGGGAAGGAAGGCGGTCACAGTCCACACAGCTACAAGACGAGAGCCTTGAAGGGTCACAACGACAGTTGTGTAAGTCAATTAGCCGTCTGGAAGTCTTGGGAACAAGACATGAGAGATTTCCCTACAAAGTGATTGCCAACAAAGAAAACACCTTCACCAAGATGGGATGGATTACAAAATGTGTCATCCTCCATTGAGGGCCTTGATCTCTGAAACAAGAGGTCCAGGAACCACTCACCCTGGGAGGGTGGATGCAACTGGTCAATTTAATAAGTTGAGTGTGCTCTGTGGACATGTTTGGTGCTAATTTTCTGAAGCGCACTGCTGACTCGCGGCTCAGAATGCAGCAATGTTTGTGTGTGAAAGGGCACATTCTTTCCAAGTGGACCCTTCACACTTGAGCAGTCATGAGGCTGGAGTCGTGTGTCAGTCCAACCAGAGATAAGCAGACTCCAAAAGTGCCTTCCATGCAGTCCCCCGTTCAGCCTCCCCGGGCCTCTTTACACACTGTATTTTGTTTTCAGTTTTTAATGGCCTTCTGACTTCTGTGCTAGAATAATTTATGGTCTCGTTGACCCTCAACATGCTCCTCACGGGGTTGTGTTTTGCTTTCCTACAAAGGCCCTTAGAAAACTGCAAAGCTCTTGAGCCGGATAGTGACATTGTTTTCTGTGATCGTCACAAAATACATGCTCACTGATTCCTGCTCATTCCTGTTACTTGAGGCCTTTCCAAAATGCCAACAGGGCTAGACCTGGTTTCCCTCCTATGTGTCCCCTGCAGCCATGCAATTAATATACCATCCTAAATCACTCCAACAGGAGAGCAGAACAAGCTTGCTTCTTTAAGTGAATATGACAGGGAACAGGACTGGCATACTCCAGGGTCTCAAGTTCAAAGGATGCAGGTTTTACTTATCATTTACAAATGCCTGTGACCAAGGCCATAATGATTTGTACACTGAATAGATATGGGACACTTAACACACCCGTGTTGTCAGTGTGTAGCATTATCCAAGAAGATAGCCTTTATGAACTCCACATTGTATACAGCATCGCCCAGGAACTTGGCAATTATTCCCGGCTATCCTGAAAGGATACCAGGTGAGACTGCTAATCCTCCTTGTTAGATCTAACAGAAAATCTAGATTTTCTAATTGTAGAGGAGGAAGAGGCCCCTTCCATCATACTTGTGGGTCTATATGTTCTAAATTCTTATCTCCATTAAAGTCCAGGAGTAAGATAAATTAGTCACTTAAATAAACTTTGGTGTAGTGCCAATAGTTAACAGAGGTACCTGAAAACTCTGAGTCACTAAATCCAATAACAAAAGGGGCAGGGGAGGGGCACGGAAAAAAGAAAGGGAATACTGAAGCCCTGCGAAGCCATGGGAAATACAGATGGCGGATGTTACGGTTCAACTGTCAAATGTCCTCTGCAGGCTTGTGTGCTCGAACACTTAGGCCCAACTTGGCGATGCATTTTGTGTGTCTCACTGCCTTCAACTGGGTCAAGTGGGTTGTGTCCCCTTTGGGGTCGACCAATGCTTTCACGGGGGTCATATATCAGATATCCTGCATATCAGATATTTACATTACGATTCATAAGAGTAGCAAAATAGCAGCTATGAAGTCGTAACTGTGTGGTTAGGGGTCACCACAAGAGGAGGCGCTGTATTAAAGGGTCAGCAGTATTAGGAAGGTTGAGAAGCACCGTCCTAGGCTGATCTTCCTCCTTTTCTCCTCACATAGCAATCTCTCTCACACTTCAGTGTACTCTCCTGTGCAGGAGACCTGCCCTAGCCAGCCCCGTAAGGTCTATTATTTTCCTATCCAGCTTATACGGCGGCCTGCCTAGCGTCCATCACATGTTGAGTTGACTTCATCTCTATTCTACTATTCTATTTATATGTTAAGTCTGTTTCTCAGTATAACATCTGGGACTCACCTGTTTTCTGATTCATTCCCAGGTACCTAGCAGCTTACCTATAGGAACAACACTTCTTCCTGAGTCCACCTCGCTAGGGCAAGTGGTCTCTGTGCCAGAACTCCACATGCCCCCCCCCCGTTCTGATACCACCTTGGTCTTGCCATCTGGAACTAAGACACTGCCTAAGAGTGTCTCTGGGATAGAGAAAGCATGACAATCTGACATTGAACATTCAGGATATATAATTGTCAGGTGACAATCGAAAGAAGTTCCAGTTCATCCAAAGGCACTGCCACCCCCTCCTCCTCTTAGCAGGCTGTTCTGGGGGGGGGTCACCTCAACAGTGGCAGCATCCTTCTGTCCAGGGCAGAGGACTGTCTTGCTCCACTCTGACACCAACAGGTTATAGTATAAGCTGATAAAGAGTGTTCTCCTGACTCCAGGCCACCAATCCAGGGTCACTGGGTCTGGATACTGATTCTGAATGACTTATCAAAACCCCTTAAACCTTTATCACAACTATATCCAACAGATTCTGGGGAAGGGGGATGACACTTGGGGCTGCCCAGAGTCTCCAAGTGAAGGCCCATCCCAGGACACTATAAGCTGTATAACCAGAGCTAAGAGCACAGAGAGATTTGATACTTTTCCCACTTGACTCAGTAACGTGATCACTCGTACTTTCCTTTTAAATCTCAACTACCAATAAACAATCGAGCTTTCTCTTTCGTGGCTGATAGACAGGAATGACGTGAATGAGAAAAGTAAACAACTGGTTCCTATCAGGGTCGTGCCCACACTACAGCTCTGGGAAATCCCATCATCAAACACTTTCTGGCCCATGCGTCCAGAAGCCAATGCAGAATTTGCCCTCTGAACTTCAGCCTGGTGAAGGACAGTCCACCTCACCCTAACAGACAGGGTCTTCTACACATTTCAGGGCAGGATACATATGTTTCTCTAACCAAGATCAAGTAGACCACATCCATCACCTTCAATATTGGACCATCACCACCCCCACAATACTTGATTATCCAGCAAGGAGACAATCCATTCTGTTATGAAACAGCTCAGGAGCCCAGGAAGTCATGACGGGCACCCCATGCCTAAGGCTCCCTAAAGAACTCACAGAGCCACAGAAGGTGTCTCTGTTTTACCCTGCTTCCTCCCGCCCCTACCAGTTTGGCACACATCTTCTTGGTCCAGAGGCAAAAACCTCCTCTGACACTGCTCTGTTATCTGGACAGACCTCTTCAGTCCCTACACTGTGTCAGTTAGGGGCCCTGAGGCCACTGGGGAATAAGAAGGCTGTCTGGGAAGCATGACTTGGCAGTGTGCAATTGTCCTGGGCTACATCAGTTGGTCACTATGGATCTCAGAGCTCGGTGTTGACCAAACAGAAAGCATTTCCTGTTCGCCCAAGTTGGATCTTATGGGTTTATTCCGATTCAGCCTGGTAGAGCCCATCCGAGGTATCGCGTAGCACTCCACACAGGTGCTTCTCTATTGAGTTTCTCTGTGCATCACAGCTCAGCCAGGAAGGGCTGGGTTGAAGTCCAACATTATCAGGCAGGGTCAAAAATAAGAGGGCTGGTCTTCAAACAAACAAACAAACCAACAAACAAATAATAAGCAGAGCCACTTGGAAATTTTGCAAGGAGGTTTTAAGAGGGCATAGCTGAAGATAATAAATACTCTTTTAAAATGCTAATTCTGAGAGGCCGAAGGAATATCTATCAGTCATGTACCCAGGAGGAATCCTCCAGTTAGAAATATTTTGCTTCATCATCTTTGACTCGATTTCTACATTCCAGAAGTGTGACGCACTTCTTCTTCCAAAGTAAGCGGCCAGATGAGAACAGATTCTGAACCGCTCACAGACAGCTCCATCCGACCGGCCAACACTTACCCTTTTCCACAAAGCAGAAGTAGAGCTGGAGACTGACCAGCTCAGCTGACTGTAGCCTTTTCTCATTTGCTTTGTCACCTAGAATGACTGATCCTGTCTCAGCTAAAGAATCATTGAAACTAGAAAAACGTGGCTGAAGGTGAGTTGCTTTATTAGGAAATAGTTATTGATCGGTGTGGTCAGGGGGTTGGGAGAATGAGCTACTCCAATGAGCAGTCTCTCTATGCTCCTGCATGGAAAAATAGAAGGGTAATAAAATAGAATGTTGTTGTTGTTTTTTTTTAATGTAGTTCCTAAAAGTAAATATGCAAACTGAACCTCTAGAGCAGGGTTCTCAACCTACGTATGGGTCATGACTATTGTACTGGCTAGTTTTGTGTCAACTTGACACAGCTGGAGTTTTATCACAGAGAAAGGAGCTTCAGTTGGGGAAGTACCTCCATGAGATCCAGCTGTGGGGTATTTTCTCAATTAGTGATCAAAGGGGAAAGGCCCCTTGTGGGTGGGACCATCTCTGGGCTGGCAGTCTTGGGTTCTATAAGAGGGCAGGCTGAGCAAGCCAGGGGAAGCAAGCCAGTAAAGAACATCCCTCCATGGCCTCTGCATCAGCTCCTGCTTCCTGACCTGCTTTGAGTTCCAGGCCTGACTTCCTTGGTGATGAACAGCTGTATGGAAGTGTAAACCAAATAAACCCTTTCCTCCCCAACTTGCTTCTTGGTCATGATGTTTGTGCAGGAATAGAAACCCTGACTAAGACAACTACTTTGGTGGTCAAATGACCTTTTCACGGGGGGTCACCTAAGACCATCAGGAAAACAGACATTAGGATTCATGCCAGTAACAAATTTACAGTTATGAAGTAGCAGTGAAAATAATTTTATGGTTGGAGGGTCTACCACAACAGGAAGAAGTGTATTAAAGGGTTATAGCATTAGGAAAGTTTCTTCTGTCTAGAAAAAAAATTTTTGCTGTAAATAAGAAAGGCTAAGATAATATATAGAACAGTCAAACCAGAGATCCTACCTCCCTAAACCAACACATTTTAGACCCAGCTTCTAACCCTCTGTGCACAAGGGTGGAGAAGTATTTGATTTTAGAGGCCATGTGAGCAGTGGAGACAGAAGCTGATCCATAGAGAAACGTGAGATCAAGTGAGACATTTTATGTACATTATTGTCTGAGTGTGAAGTTTTCTATTGGAAATATTTGGCTCTATAGGGCAAATTTTCAAATGTACCTTTAAACTTTCTCTCCTGAAAAATTCAAGGAACATTCGTATTTGTTGTCTCTGTATCTGTTACTTGAGGTAAAGTTAGAGGAGGATTGCCCCCATTTTATAGGCCAGCATCTGAGACAAAAGGTCCCAGTAAGTCTGATTCTGACTGAAGGAGAGGACCAGGATGGGTGACATTCCCTGCAGAGAGGGAGCTTTAAATAAAACAGACTTTTACACTTTCAGACTTGCCTTCATTACAATCATGTCCACCTCCCAGTTAGAAGGAGGTATACTATCCAAATGATAACAGAAAAGTGATGGCCATAAAGACTTGCAAAGTCTCCGTTCCATGCTATGTGCTAGTCAGCTTTCTGCTGCCACCATAAATTAACCGAGACAAATGACTCAGAAATAGAGAGGGACTGTTCAGGCTCGCAGTGTGGGGAAGGCACAGTTTCTACTGAGCTATTACGTTGAGGCGCTGATGGATGTTGTCAGATGGGTATTGCAGTATGTATACAACCAAGGAGGCAGAATGAGGGGCAGGAAGAGGTCAGAGCCCCACTATCCCAAAGGGCATCCACTAAAAACTTAAAGACCTCTCACAGGACCCTGCCTTCTAAAGTATCCATTGTGTCCAGTCAGGAAGCCAAACCTTTAACATACAGGCTTTAGGGTACATTCAAGGTCCAAACTATAGCACACCAATTTCACTGATTCAGTGGACTGTTTATCAATGCCAGACCCTTCACCATTAACCAACAAGCAGTCAATCCCTTAAGCAAACAAATGTCGATGTAAAAGAAAAAACTCAGCTGCTAACAAGGCTGGAGACTAAAAACAAAGATTTTTCTAGTTCAAAGATTCTAGAATGACATGATTTTAAATATTATAGATTCTTTAAAACAATAACCCCCCCCCATAAAAAGCCAACATTATAGACTTAACAGAAATTAGAATAGATTTGGGCTGATGATACTTTGATTTGAGATCACAATTGCTTGCTTTTTTGTTTGTTTGTTTTGGCTTTGTTTTGTTTCTTCAAGAACCTTGGCTGTCCTAGAAATCATGCTGTAGACCAGGCTGGCCTCAAACTCACAGATGCCTGCCTCTGCCTCCCGAGGGCTGGGATTGAAGGCGTGCATCACAATACCAGGCAGGCATCATGGTTACTTGTTTATTAAGCTAGACTGTTCAAGATTACTTGACCATTTCATTACATTACCCTTGACCCTTTAAATTAACAGTCCCTTGTTTATACGATGTCAGCATTGGAGGAAACCTTAAATTTTATCTTGGGATAGCCCTAACTTCTAGGGAGAGTCTGAGGCTCAGAAAAGGCAGGTAACTTGCATGCAATGACCATCTGCAATCAAACAGCCTTGTTTTCATTACAGTAATCCCTTCAGTAATTCCAACAGGCCTTCCCTGTTGAATAATCCAAGTCATTAGCTGTTCTCTGAATCCTACTTTATACACAATTACTGATTTAGCATCTGACTCCATCCCCTGCTTTAGTTGGCCGAGGCAGGGTGATCATTGACAATCCACAACATAAATAATCTTTGAAATGCATAATTGAGAACTGAGTGTAGTAATTTTAGCAAATGAGCTTGGCTCTCGGGTCTTCAAGATGAGGTTATTCTGTTGAACAAGCCGCCCTCTCCTCTCTGCCTCCTTTGGAGTCCCTGCCAGGTTCTGCCATCCAAAAACCTTGGAATCCGCGGTAGCCCCAGTTTTCTTGAGCTGTGTTGGAAAGTTCGAGTAAGCTTGTTACTCCTCGGCTACTGACCAATTAAAGTCAGTACATGATGTGGTAAGGGAGAGTGAGTGAATGAGGTCAAGAGGTAATAATTAAAAATGAGGTAATGAGATGATTCAACCCCCTCTGCCTGCCAAAAGGGCCCACTGGTGACCACGTTCCCAGTTTCCCTGTGTTTCCCAGGCATCTAGCCACAGAGTCTGTGGAATAAAGTCACCTCTAACCCTAGCATAGATTCCTCTGGTTGTTATGTGGGTTACTATAAAGTCTGACTCTAAGGGAATTCACTAGTAGCATTTTTTAATGCTACGCATAGTTCAAAATCCAAAGACTATTTCGAAGTATTTCTCATGAACAGGTGGATGGTCTATCTGTCCAGTGACCATTCATGTGTGACATTGTCAGTGTCCAGTGGCTAAGAAGCACTTTCGAGATGAGGGGAGGATGTTAATGGCTTGAGGAATAGAAAAAAATGAGTCCTAGTGCACCCTGCTCATTTATGACAATAACGTAGGATGTTTGTAGATACTACCAGTCACACTATACCAGAAAGAGCACTGGCCTTCCAACACAAACTAGAAGAGGTGGTGGGCTTCTCGTGGACTTGACCATGTTCAGTAAGGAAAGTGGTGCAGAGTCTTCTGGTCTTGTAACTGGTTCGATTCCATGACTTATGACAAGGATATATACGGCTACTTAACCTACAGGTATACATGGACTTTGACCCTCAAATGTTAGGACTCTACAAAAGTAATAAACTCAGCAGTGACACACTTTTGGGTTAAAATTCAGGGTGATTTTTTTTCCCATCACTAAGTCCAACTCTTGGACTCTTCAGTACTTTACCCAAACAAACAAGTCAACTAGTTAATAGCCTAAGGTTCAAGTGTTAGAGAATTCCATATGCACATTAGCTTGGGAGGGGGGTGGCGTGGAGGGAAAGGAAAAAATCAAACACAACAGATGCAGAAGACTCACAAGATGGTTACAAGTAGAAGCCACCCACCTCACAAGACTGATGAGCCAATGGCCACCTCTACTCAGGTGCTAGCGTCTGGGCTTCCTGTCCCATCATGGTGAGACTAATCCTCACAGAGAAGGCCCATTAGCAAAAAAGAAATACACACAAAATTAAATACAGGCCCTGAAATACATTTTTATGTCCATGCCTCTAACATTTTTGTTGCTGTATTTATTAAAAGTGGCAGTCTACGAGATGGACCAAGCCATCTCCGCGCACATGGAACTTACTACTCATGCAACCCTCAATCCAAGAAAGAGATTTACAGACCCATGGAGAAAAATAAATCAAAGGTACAGTTGTGAATAATGTCCAAGAAGAACGATTTTGTGAGGAAATGTCCCCATTTGCAGGGTGGTGGTTTACGCCCCTCCTTCCTCAATATCTACTCTCGTTCCTCAACTACAATCCAATTTTACATTGACAGAATTTATAAGCCTCCATTTGCCAAGGTCAGTTGCTAACCTTAACTTCTTACTCAGTGAATCTTAGGTGCTTATTAAGATTAAAATACATCACCTATTAGAATATTCGCTCCTTGGCACTGGATGCCAAGACAGGGCTGGAATGATTCTAACACTTGGTTGCTTGGGATTTTTAACAGCCCATGTTCTGCATGGCGGATAGAAGATGGGGTGCTGCCCACGCTGGATTTATTTTGGAGACTGAGAACTTAGGGACACATTAAATAGAGCATACGTTTAAAAATAAGCACCACCTGGAATTTCCAGTATGTCACCTCACAAAGAGGGTGATGATATATATTTGTTGTAGTTACTACAAAATTTCCTGTTGCTTTACCAAAACCTCCTCGTCTTTGGATTGGTTCTTCTACACTGAAGCATACTGTGAAGAGGTGGGACTCACTAAAGGGGCTTACATTCAGAATTTTAAAGTTGACAAATAATAAACTCCAACCCACATTCCAAAAAAAAAAAAATTAAAACAAACAAACAAAAAACCTTTGGGTTCTTTTTATGACCCTAAGGCTCAGATGAATCATTTAAGATAGAACCAAGTATCCAGACAGATTTGTACCTCTGGATAAAACCACTATTTCTTAAGTTATTTCACTAATTTAAAAATGTAAAGATTTGATTCTATATAAGCCTGGAAATTTTATTTTTTTAAGAGTTGGCATTAGTTTCTTTATAGATTAAATCTTGTTGTAAGATAGAACTAAGATTGCATGCATTGACATAACCAAGCAGTACAGGGATTGTTACACTAAAAAAATAAAGAAGAAAAAAAATCACATTATTTGCTAAGTGCTGCTTTTTCTAACAAAATAACTTTATCACAAGGAAATCTAGATTTTCTAAGAATCAAGACACTGGAGACATACTTAATTTTTTTTTCTCTACCTAGAGAAATGTCCATTTTATATCTGGTAAGAAGTTGGGGGAGGATTGGTTCAATCTCCTTGCATCAAAGATTAATATTAGCTCTAGCCGTCTTATGCATAAGGAAGAAGGGATGCTATTTAGTAGGCCTTGGAGCAACAATGTGGAGAACGGGATGGAGAAATAATTATATGTCCATCCATCTGGCCCAAAAGGGACTTTCCTAAACAACACTAACCTTTCTCAGCCACTGTGGCTACTTCTGGCTTCACCCTTACTGACTCTGCCAAGGTACCCCTCCCCTAAGCCATGCCATAGATGGATGGGTGGATCTTGAGTTTTCTCTCTCTCTCTCTCTCTCTCTCTCTCTCTCTCTCTCTCTCTCTCTCCCATCCCATCTCCCTATCTCTCAGTCTTTATGTCTTCCTGTCTCCCCCCCTTTCTCCCTCCCGCTCCTCCCTCTGGAAACACAGATGGAGTTCTTCTCTGAACACAGATGGAGTTCTTTAAGACCTCTCTATAGAACAGCATATTGACTCCACTGGCCTTCCCTCTTGGCACTGCACACCTTGCTGTCTGTCTCACCTCCTTCCCAGAGTCCTCTTCACTACCTACCTGCTTCTTAGCCTATCCCAGAATCTACCTCATCTTTAATCTCAGGTACTCTTCTGGGCAATGCCATTCATGTCTAGTAAGTTATGTATAAATATAGGCTGTAGTTCCTCAGCTTGGGTATTGGCATTTCTTGAAAATTCTAGTTGTCTACCTGATGGGTTCAAAAGGTTCCGCTAACTCAGCATACGTCAAACAGTTTCTCCTACAAATCTACTGTTTCCCCTCATTCTCTATGTTATTAAGAGTCACCCATCCACCAAAGTTCTTAAGATCTGTGCCTGGGAGTCTTTGACAGCACCACTCTTGACCATCACTCCTAGTTCAGTGCAAAGTAACTGGGACTGAATCCCCCCTCCTATACTTTTACTGTGCCTCCAGATCTCCATCTGCAATATTATAGGATGACTTCCCACCTCCAGGTTCTACTTCATCCACTTGCCTCACACTAAGTGTGCACTGTAGAGTACCTTAAGATCACATAGTCTGGCCACATTATTCCTGATTAGATTGCTTCAGCATATTGTTGTCAATGAGAAGGTTGTGTCTAAATGGCGTCCCACTAGTCTGGTGCCTGGCCTCTTTGGCCACATTCCTCTGTGGTAAAGATCTGATTTGTATCCTGTCACTCCCCTGTCATTCCCTTTCTCCACCTACCCAGCCTGGAGCAGCCCCTACCTCTGCCAACCACAACCTCTAGATCAGTGGTTCTCAACTGTAGGTTACAACCATCAAAAACCACATATTTCTGGTGGTCTTAGAAACTGAGAAAAATTACAAAGTAGCTACAAAAAAAAAGGTTGGGAGGTCTTAAGACCATCAGAAATGTGTCTTCCAGTAGTCATGACGCACAGGTTGAGAAAGGCTGCTCTAAATTATGTACTGAAACTGACTCTTTTTTATTTTTATTATTTTTTAGGACTTTCCTCTGAATCTAACCATCTAAGCCAGCACCTCAGATGGAGCTAGGGTCCCCTCCTTGGTGACCTCCACAGCTACCCTCTATGCTTCTTTCAAAATCACAGGCTAGATATAAAACAAAACCTCCTATCTCTCTGTTTCTCCTCATGCAAAGTTACAGACATGGAGGCAAAATTTCAATCCTACTGGGTCCCCCAATCCCAACACACAGTAGGTGCTTGATCTATAGTGACTAACAAGAGATGGTTCCATGTTCCTTTTTTTTAACATAGTAACTATCTCTAGTTTGCTTACAAAAAAGAAAAAAAAAGCCATAAGCAAATGTGTTTTCTGAAGGGATCCTTATAATTTTCTAGACAGTAAGGTGATCCCAAGGTAGAGCAAGCTTTCTCTGTGCAGTAGGGAAGGTCTTGTCTAAGTTAAGAAATACTGCAGCTGGTTCTTTTCACACCATGACAAGTGTTCCTTGGAGACTGGCCATTTTCCTTTTTTAAACAGCAATGATATCAAGTCAGCCACGTCCAAACCTTTGTCCCGTCCTAGACCTTAGGTAAGTGTGATGATGGCGGCTGCCACGTGGCATCTCATTTCCTTGTCTTCTCTTGACAGTGACAGTTTGAGCTGGGGCTGCTATGACTGTAGCGTATTTACTGCAAATGATCAACGATGCATTCATTTTCCAGGCCCCTGATCGTCTCGTCTTTGTCCTTTGACTCACATGAGTTATGGGGGCCCAGAAGAGGAGTCTCATCCTCGGGCAGAGCTCCGAAATGTCAGCACACAGTGTATTCTCAGATCCTGTCTGAGGACCCTGCGAGGCACCAACAGCTCACAACACTCAGGGACAGAAGGAAAGATATAGCTGCTTGTGTAACTCAGAGAAAACACTGTGGAGTGTAAGGATCCCAGAGGGTGGAGGGATTGCTGGTTTGCCCAGCACATGCTCAAGAATGAAAGCCAAATGCTCTACAGCCACATGAACTTGACCCGTTGGCCTGGACGAGGTGCCTCAAAGTCCAGGAGAGCTATGGTCCTGAGGTGGTTTCTCCTCTAAAGGTTAATGTGTTAGCAAAGGATCTTCACCACAAAAGTGAGGAAAGGTGACGGGACCTGGAACAGGCAGGGCGTGGTGGGAAGTGGTCGAGCACACGGCCTTCATTCAGGAAGAATAGGTGAGTAGGTGGTACTTGTGGGATCTGTTAGTCCTATTGAGAGGAAGTTATAATACAATACAGCTGTCTTTTTTGTTGTTGTTGTTCTGTGTTCTGTGTTCTTTCCCCTCCGGGTGATCATTCACTGTCCTACAAGTTGCTACGATGGTTTTGGTACCCAGCCTGGAACACCCTCACTACAGACCGAGTCAATGAGACCACCCAACTCTTGACTCTGGCTCTAAAACTTGAGCTCATTAAACTTCTATTATTTAGAACGAACCTGGCATCAGTCATTTAGTCACAGTATCACACAATGGACTGTTACACGGCATACATCAAAGTGGGAAGAGATGAGAGAGTAGAAAATGTGAAAACTTAGTCCAGTGGATTTTCCTGGGGGGGAAGGGAGGGGAAGATAACCAAAGAGAGACATAGCCTTGCCACTTATGTTCTGAAGCCAAACAGACTCAGTAACTGAGATCCAACCCCATGAGGAAAAGCTAATCGGTAAGATTTCCAACCTAGAGTACAGAGTGGGAAACAGGCTGGAGAGGGGCATTTGGAAAAGAAAGAGCCAGGCTCATTTTGGTGCCCCGATGAGGAGTCTGTAGGCATATTTGAACATAAAAGTGTGCAGAGATGGGTAGATCTGTGAGGTACTCAGGGGTGGAGGAAGAATTGGGAAGGCACCCATTCTTCAATGGCAATGGTGGAAAAGAGCCCTGGACAATGCAGGTGACAGAAGCTGGTGGTTTATGTCCCATCTGATTCTGTTAGTATACGAATGTCTCAAGAACCAAAATGGCTGCCAAGTGGCCACTGTCAGGCACCCACCACCACTTCCTAGATAAAATCTCACACAGTGGAATAAGCAGAAAGACAGGGACACGGGTCTCAGACACAGGATGTTATCTAGTCCCACAGCTCCATTCCTTGGCAGGTAGAAGTTTGTGAAAAGCAGCCATGCTCCATGGACTTGGGGGTTGTTCAAGCTCAAAGACACCCAAAGAGCCTTCACCTTTAAAAGATAGGGTGGTCATTTGTAAAAGGCTACTTGGGGAACGTCGTCTCCCACAAGATAGACAATGAAGAATGGACCCATGTATTTTGGTCAGAACATTTTGGAACTGGCCGCTTAGGTATGAGTGGCCCATTTCTAGTAGACTCGGGCATCTGCCATCCTGTCTGCCTGTCTCTCAACACCAGCCATACAGTTTCAATCACAGAGCCATGTGAATCATGGTCTCATGGAACTCATTCTTCCTTCCACTGTCTTCCCATCTGTACCTGGCCTTTTATAAGTAGTCAAATAAGACAGTTGTTTATATTTCACAACACTTTAAGAAATTTTCTCTCCACATGCCCAATGAGACTCATCTCCCAGTTGGGGTTCACAAGGGGGTGGTGTTTACAATGTCATTCAGGAGCAGACATGAGTGTGAGTTGTTTTTGAGGATTGACTTAAGTTCCCTGAAGTTCAGGGTCAAGATGAACGTTTTCCTGGCTTGGGGCTCAAACAATGACATCTCTAAGAAAAGGCCTTAGGAGCAGAGACTCTGAAGTTCTGTCCTCATGTCTTTCACCTCACATTCTCTCTCCTCAAGGTGGATCAGAATAGCCCTCTTCCACAAGCCAGCTGTGAAGCCCAAACACCTATTACTAGAGATTTCTCGTTGTCTTTCTGTGTAACAAGTGCTGTGGAGATATTCTCTATCAACCTTGTTAGATTATAAGACAGACGGGGAGATGCAGAACAGGATGGACAAGTCTCAGCTCCAGAAAGCCTCTGTGGTTCAAGCCTTCAGACCTAACCTAACGTACAATGGTGAAAATGGTTAATAACATGGACCACACACTCGAAATCTGCTAAGAAGGTAGACTGTAATCTAATTCATCTCACCCAAAAAGAAGAAGCGCACATGATGGGCACATTACTTGACTAGATGAAGCGTGAGTGATAGTCGACTACGGCCAATACTTCAGGTAACATTTCATTCTAAATATGACAAATCAAGATGGATGCTATAAACATATACCACTAATCATCAAACATATACCACAAATCCACAGGGGAGAGCTATGAGTGCTAAATACAAGCAGCCATCTAAGAACACATTCCAAAGGAAGAGCTCCTGAAGACAAGCATGTCTTGAGGTGAGGCTAAGCCGTGGCAAGGATTGGCCGGGAACCAATACCACGAGGTCTTACTGCCTCTCCTTTTCCACGTGGTAGAATTCAATACAGAATTTTATATGTGTTGTTGGTTGGGATAGATGTCAGTAAGGTTGGAATATATGTTAATATGGTTGGGCATATGTCAACAAGGTTGATCATCTATGTTAATAAGTTTATTTAAATTAGAAAACAAAATAGCCATTCCAGACTTCTCCACCCCCACAATTTGCAATGAATATTCCCCCCCCCCCCGAGAAGGAAGGTTAACACGTCCAAACTTTAAGGTGTTGCTGAATGTATACTCAAACATAAACACAATGTCAGGACTCCTGGGATGTCACATGCAACTTAGAAACTATCCAAGTTTTTGGTTTTGTTTGTTTGTTTGTTTGTTTTAATCTTTACTTGATGGTTTAAAAACATATAAAGGGTTTATGGTTGTTCAATGAACACACTGGGAGTAGCTAATTGTTTTCTCTGTTTTGTATGAGTACACACACACACACACACACACACACACACATACACGTTCCATCTTTGATATGGCCATTATTTACTATCTATCTAAAATCCATCTGAAGAAGCTGATCTATGATCCTGCTACAGCATGTATCTTAAATGTCACTCAAAGACCTTCGTGGTCTCCATGGCAGCACTGGTTTGTGAATTCTTTAAAAGGAAGGGCTTAGTAGGAAGTCTTCAAGTCAGTGGCATGTGCCCTCAAAGAGAACTAAGGGACTCCATCTCTTTCCCCATCCTCACTTACATGTCTGAGCCATGAAGGGAATGGTTTTGTTCCCCAGGTCCCCATCCCAATGGATGGTGATGCTCCAGACCCAACATAACAGGGCTGATTAACCAAGGACTAAAACATCCAAACCTTTGAGCCAACGTGCATGTCTTTATATTTTGTTTTATCTTGAGTGTTCATTATGGTGACAGGGAGCTAATCCAAATAGACTACCTCAGGTGATTGGTTTTTGGTTGACCTATGGCCCTAATTTGAGGTCTATTGTTAGTTACTACCAAGCTGTCACACAAGAATACCCAAGAGATGGAACTTAAATGATTAAGCCTTCATTTTACTCCAGTCATTCAAGAAATAAATTCCAGAGTTATGCAAAGACTGCCCATACTAGGAGGCTGGACCATCCTCGAAATTAAACACCAACCACCCATTTATTGCATGTGATCTAAAGCTATATATTTATAACTATGTCAATCTGGGTCTCCACTTCATCAAAAAAAATGGCTTGATTTTAACTTCTTTTTAAAGATGGAGTCTCATTGTATTGCCTTGGCTAATCTGGGACTCAAAATCCTCCTGCCTCAGCCTCTCTAGTACCCAGGAAGGCATAGGCATACACCACCATACAGGAAAAACACCCCTGCTTTTTTTTTTCTGTTTTTATCTAAAAGCAGGGTGCAGTGGTACACATCTGTATTCCTTGTACTGGAAGGCTGGGACAGGAGGAGTGGGACTTAAGGCCAGCTGAGACTCACGTGGTGGGCTTCCATCTCAAAAACAAACAAAAAGAAACACTAACAGAATCTACCAGCCAGAAATCCAGAAGGTGTCTCAGCCTTGCCAGATATAAATGATACCTCACATATCGGCTTTGGAAAGAAAATGTCAAGGGCAAGTCATTGTGGGCTTCTGAGGGTTTTTTTTTTGGGGGTGGGGGTTAAAAGAAAGAAAGAAAGAAAAAGAAAGAAAGAAAGAAAGAAAGAAAGAAAGAAAGAACACCTTACTGCTATAATGAAAGTAATA
The DNA here is from genome assembly GCA_902729485.2 of Mus minutoides. NCBI lineage: Eukaryota > Metazoa > Chordata > Mammalia > Rodentia > Muridae > Mus > Mus minutoides. Next base: position 39,692 of record LR751136.1, on the reverse strand, counting down.
AGCATTCCATAGGAATTAAGAAATACAAATTCCAGAAGACTTATACCAGTGTCCAGGGTTTAGCAAATCGAAGGCTCATTCCAGCCTAACACATACACAAATCGGACTCCCAGTGTGACCTAGACTTCTCTAGACAGAGCAGCTAAGGCTGACAAAAGGCCAAAGGGCACATGACTCAGAAGGCAGGGCACCTGGGTCTGCTCGCAGGAAGGCTGCGAGCAGATGGAGCCCTGCTCAGATAGAGGGACAGAATGGATTCCTTGCAGAGCTTTTTCACAGTCTGCAACAATTCATCTGTCAAAATATGTGCATGAATGGGAAAAATCCAGCATCGGAGCCAAGGACTGTGTTGCAACTGTCTAAGATTTTTGAGAGCTGGCCAAACCCGCCTTTACGGATGGTTCTCACTCTCGGGGCTTTGCGCACTTCATCCCTAAATACTTGATAGCGGCTTGAGAGGTGTAACTCCATCCCCCCCCCGGGGGGGGGCGCTGACTCACTGTGGTGCTTCTCCCCCCACCCCCCCCCAGTGTCAATGTTTGCGGCACAGATGGTGAGTTTGTACTCTGGCGAAGGGGACACGCAGACACATTTCCCTCCCTTTCTAAGAGTTGACAGACCGTTATCCAAGGTCTCCACCTCGGTGCATCTCTCCCTCCCTGGTTGGACTTCTTTTTTTATTGCCTCTCACCACCCCTGACCCTTGCGCAGAGGATTAGCGGGGAGGGGGGGGTACAAGTGGAGACTGCATTTAAACTAGCCATTGAGCACCATGGGGGCAGCTCTGGGGAAAATGCTCCTAAGGATGTGAAAACCATTAATAAGATTTAAGGATTATCTGTGGGTCTCAATTCCTCCTCCTGTCCACACCTCTTAAAGGTCAGGGACAGCTAGCTGCTGGCAAAGGCTAAAGGGAATGCCAAAGCAGGGTACCTTTAAGAAACTACTTCCTTTAAACTCAGGACCAAAAACCTGCACAGGGGGCTTTCCTACCTGATGCTCTGATGAGCTGGCCGTCAATCATGAGTGCAGCACCACTTTCTACACTGTCTCACGAAACAGCAGGAAGGGGCTGCTCATCGCTGGGGGCTGCTCTGTTCTAGGGCAGTTGAGGGTACAGGTTTGACACACATTCATTGAACATCTAGCTTTCTAAACAGCAACCTGCTAAATTGAGTGGCTGTAGCAACAGGTGCTGGCGAGAGTGTACCATGACAGGGAACCTGAAGGCTTCTCTGCAAAGCACTTTGCCAAGGATGCGAGCTGAATGGTTTCTGGAAGGATTTTATTGGGGGCAAAAAAAAAAAAAAAAAAAAAAAAGAAAAGAAAAACAGACTAAAGAAGGGAAAAAACAGCTGTTTGGAAATAAACTATAAACCATCTGTAACGTACAAGAATTCTCCGAGTGTGACCATGAAGCTTTACAGGGGCGTCATACTTCAGAGACCAGGCCCCAGCCTACACAAGATACCTCAGGCAATAGACCGTCCCAGGTGTTCCTAACAGTGTACAGGACAGGTGAGTCTCGAGGTGCTCTCTGGGGGACAACAAAGAGATTTCCGGAATGCCACTGAGCAGTGAGTGTCCCCACTACAGCTGGCCACAGAAAGGAAGAGGGAGAAGAAGCTAGAGTTCCTTTCTCATTGTACATGTAATCTGGAGACCAAACCCGTCTGCTGGAATCCATACTTCTGCCTTGAGCATTTTTTTGATACTCTTTGGGGGGGCAAACAGTTACTCAAAGAGCAAATACACATTCTTCAAGTTGCTTTAGCATCTTGGGCATTGTTACAATAGAAATCAAAGTTGTTTGTTGTTCGTTTTTTCAATGAAGGTATGAAGGTCTAAGTAGTTCAATGTATTTCTCAGTAACTAAGTTACCAAAAACTTGTAGCGTGGCTGTGACTTATTCTCCAGAGGAGGTTCCAAGTTGCTAAAAGGGTCCTCAAGAACATATTTCTTCACATTCTCTTGATCTCTGTGTGTGGAGATTTGCTTAACAGCTGTTTTATGTACAAGTGGTTTTTTTTTTTATCCCCCCCAGCCACATCCTCCCCCTCCATAAAGAGACTTTTTAAAATTTTTTTTGGAAAAGATATAACTGAAAGTTAAAGTTCTCCTCACAGTGCTGCCAGCAGCAGACACGGTAGGTCACAGGAAGACAGTTAAGGAAAATCATCCTGCCCCTAGCCTTAATCACTTAAGAGGGAACTGGAGTCGAAGGCAAAAGAAAACGTGACATGTAAAGTCAGCATGGCCTTCTTCCCAGTCCACCCCAGCAGAAAAAAAAGGCACACATTGTATGGTAAGACAACCGATTTTAGTAAGCGCCTAGCAATTCAAATCCCATACTCCCAACACCTCTTTTTCTCATCCGCCATGATGGCAAATAGCAAAGATGCCAGTTATGGTATAGGAGAGGGGAAACCAGGAAGTGAACCATCACAATCCATGAATGAATGAAGTTCATTCACTTCAGCAACGTGCCTGCGTTGCCGCCATCACTTCTAAAGTAGATGCTGTATCCTCTCTTCTTCCAAGCAGCACCAATGGGAAAAACACAAGTGCTTGTCACTATGTCATAGTTTTTGAGAAAGGATCACTCGAGGGGGAAAAAAAAAAACCCTAGCTGGCACAGCAGTGCGCCCACCCATAAACCTCAGGTGACCCTCAAGCTACCTAGACAGGTGTTTGGCATGGGGGTGGGGATCAGTTTTCTCCAGGAGTGACCTACATTTCTCATCACCATGACAACGGTTCTTGGTTTGTAAGCACAGTTGAGCATTCCTAGTCTGAACCACTACAAGATCCAAAGCTGAGAGTGTTGACATGATACCACAAGTAGAAAATTCCATGCCGTGAAACTCTGTCTCACGCACAGAACTATTTAAAATACTAGTGGGCTATGTATATTAGGTGTATACAAAACATAATTGAATTTTGTGTTTAGACTTCAGTCTCATCCCCAAGATAGCTCATTATGTCTGTATAAATACTCCAGAATTGGAAAATCTCCAAAAGTTGAAGTACATCTGGTCCCAAGCATTTGGATAAGGGATATTCCATATGTGTTATACTAAGTAGGGAGGGTCCTAGGGCTCTCTCATCCTGGAGTAAAGAGTGCATTTCAGCATGTGATCTCCACAGAACACTCTGGAGTCCCAGGGAAAAAGAAAGGAATCATGTGACTAACCCTCCACCCCAAAACAGGAAGTAGCCAAGCTGTTCTGGGACAACCAGCCCCCCACTTCCTAAAACTCTGGGTTAGCATTCAACTGAGGAGTGGAATGACTTCCAGTGTGGACCAAGAGCACCTTACTGCATCTTTTTAACTTGCATGTTGGATCTCCTATGCTAACATCAAGCACAGACATTTAAAGTCCAAAGGATTTTATAAGACAAACTGAATGGCATGATGCACTTTTTTTTTTTTTAAGAGACACTCTGGAAAAAAAAATGCTTAAGTTTGAGAACTTTACTCCAGCAAAGAAAAACCTCATTTTCTAACAGCACATGTGATAACAAGAGGAACAGGTCACCTTCAGATGACATGAAGAGACATGCATCCTCCAAGCTCTAGAGACAGCAGGTTTAGTGACAGAAACCAACACTTGAGAAATAAAGAAAAAGGATTTAGGCTTTAAGCAGAGGAGATCTGAGAAGATACACCCGACTATTTTTCTTTTTGTTTTTGTTTTTGTTTTTGTTTTTGTTTTTGTTTTTGTTTTTCAAGACAGGGTTTCTCTGTGTAGGCCTGGCTGTCCTGGAACTCACTATGTAGACCAGTCTGGCCTCAAACTCAGAAATTCACCTGCCTCTGCCTCCCAAGTGCTGGGATTGAAGGCGGGCGCTACAACCACATAGGGGCTGGGGAAAAGGGCCTGTTGTGACGTCTGATGAGAGACACGGAGTAAGCAGACTATCAATAGATAAGTCACACTGCATGCCTGTGTAACACACAAGTATGACAATTTACCCAAGTAGCTGAAGAATCACATCCGCTATACAATAAAAGTACTAAATTTAACATGATATGTCACAGTCAAAACATGTATATGTATATACGCATGCTTTGTTTCATTAACATTTTTTGAATAATGTTATAGCACAGGGCTGAGAGATGGCTCAGTCAGTGAAGTACTACCTTAAAAGCCTGAGAGCCTGAGTTCAGATTCCAGCAGTGACATAAAAGCCAGAATCCAAGGTGTGCCTATAACCCCAGTGCTGGAGGACAGGTGCAGACAGGCGAGTCACTGGAGCTCAGCGGCCAGCCAGCATAGCTCAATCAATGATACCCGATCCCCAAGAGACCGTGATTCAAAAATACAGTGTAGAGGGACTGAAGAGGATAGCTAGTATTGATCTCTGGTCTACATGCACACATGTGTGCACACACACACACTCACACACACGAAAATATACATACATCATACACACACAATTTTATGACATGACCTTTGGGCAATGAGTATAAACAGGTTGATTCTGTATTGAGCTTTGGGTCCCCCAACCAAAGTACCCCTATATATACAAATGAGCTTTCCAATTTTTCATAGAAACCCCAAGGCCAAAAAACATTCCTGGTCCAAACATTTCCAGTAAGGGACGTTCAAGTTGTATATCTGAACTTTCCACCGTACTGAAAGCTCTGTGTTCCCTGTCTCTTTTTAATGTTTCTGGCCTCCCATCTCGGTCCTAGCTTGGTCCCAGGCTTCTCCTTACTCTACCCACTAATCTGTCATCCCCTCCTCGCCCCCCCCCCTGTGCCCACTGCTTCAACAACTATGCACACAGTGATAGTGCCAAGCTCTATCTTCTCTGCTTTGCTCTTTAAACCTCCAGAACTCTATCGACCAATGCTAGAGTGACAGACAGCTCCACCTCTGTGTCTCAGGAGGCATCTTGCCTTCAAGTTGACATGAGCATCAGTAACACGATCTTACCCACTGGCCTGGTGCACAACTTTCCCAGAGTCTCCAGTCCCTGGGAAGGACACACACTAACTATCCAGGCAGGACCTCACACTTTCTCTTGGGGCCCCTTCATATCTTATCTGCCACCACACCCTTCAAAATTCCCTCTTAAATCTCTCAGATAAACCCACTCTTCTTTCAGCTCTTTACATCCCGGCCACTGCCCCAATCAGCTACTAAAATAGCCCAGCAGGGCTCCTCACTCACACTACCAACCTATACTGTGCCTGTTTCCCACACTTACAGTCTTTCTCCATCACTCTCCACTACCACGAGCTTTTCAGTTTTGTGAGATAAGATCTAGACAAGTAACCTAGGCAGGCCTTGAACTCTGGACTTTCTACCTCAGCCTCCCAGATGCTGGGATTCCAGATGTGTGCAGCTTCAAAAGGCTTCCTGCAAATGGATGTCTGGTCAAGGTGCCTCTGACCATTCCAACCACAGTACTCAGAGATTCCCATGGCTTCCATTCCAATTGTTTATTTATTTAGGCTAGGAATGGAACCCAGTGCCTCCTGCATGCTAGGCCACGCCCTCTACCACCGAGCTACAGTCCCAGTATCCTTCATCCACCCACATCCTGAATATATCCTCTAAGGTTTAACACTTACCACCTCATCTTCCACTTGACCACAAATCCAAGCACCCCCACCGATCTCCAGAAAACCTCCCTGTCTTAGCCCCTCAGAGCACCTACCACAGTTTGTCTTCCTATTCAGTCCGGTAACAATGTGGTTAACCACCTTGTGTTTTTATTTCACTGTATTCCCATACCTAGGTCTTGACACTGGACAGACACTACTTCCTGCTACTGTGGCAAAAATACCTGAGGAAGTTTACTCAAATGAATGTTTTTTGTTTTGTTTTGTTTTTGGCAGGGGGGGGGGGGTTCAAGACAGGGTTTCTCTGTATAGCCCTGGCTGTCCTGGAACTCACTTTGTAGACCAGGCTGGCCTGGAACTCAGAAATCCACCTGCCTCGGCTCATGGTTTCTGAAATGCACCAAACGTGACATTTTTGAGCCTCAAGGCTGTCGTCATAATTAGAGATGCCCAGTTTGTACGGAGGAAAAAAAAAACTTGATAAGGATTAAATAGAGTACAAATAGCCTTGACTATTGAATACCATGCGTTCCCATGAGAAAGGGCAAAAAGTCATAGAAATAGCTCTAATGCTAGTGCCAGGCTCAATAAAAGATGTCAACACAAAGCATTGTCCTGTTTGGGAATTAGCAAGCGTCCAAGGAGGTATGTGCGAAAAATAAAATCATCTTGTTCACAGTAAACAGACTACTACACTTAGAAGATGTTTGGGCCATAAAAGAATGTTGACTCAAGTCGGGCAGTGGTGGCGCATGCCTTTAATTCCAGCACTTGGGAGGTAGAGGCAGGCAGATTTCTGAGTTTGAGGCCAGTCTGGTCTATAGAGTGAGATTCAGGACAGCCAGGGCTACATAGAGAAACCATGTCTCAAAAAAAAAAAAAAAAAAGAATGTTGCCTCAAGAAGGCCTCCTTTACTTTTAAGAATTAGATGTGGCACCATGACACACAAACAGTGTAGAAGTTCCAAAACACACCAGCAAATGTGGAACTAAACTGGTCTCAGAAACACAAGACAAGTGGGAGAAAACCGTGGTTCCTTAGAATAAACCGTGGCAAATTAACACTACAGTTGAGTGACAGAAATGCAGAAATGAATGACCGGGTGTGTACTATCTAGATTCTCCTGGATTCAAATATACACTCAACCAAACATGACCTGCAAAGTGAGGTAGGACAAGGTGAACCAGAGCCACACACTGGTTTCCTTAAGGCAGCCTGTGGTTCCAGGGAAGAAAGAACGTACGCACCCAAGCGAGATCACCAGACACCACAAGACACCAGAAACCTGAGGAGATGCCAGCAAAGCGCCATTTCTCCCAACCCCTCTTGACCTCAGATGGCATCCCTTGGTTACTTAGGTACTGCCTCTATCCCTACCTCAGTTTCTTTTCTCTCTCATAAGAGTATGGTTCAAATGAATTGAATAGTGTGTTTAAGAACACTCAAGTCCGACGGGAGAGCATGGCTTTCTCACCACCAGGTTTAACAGGAGGCTTGCTGTGTTAGCTGTGAAAATCAGAGATCAAATCTACCAAGAAGAAGATAAATATGTTGCTTGCAGGAAAATGGATGGAACTGGAGATCGTGTTAAACAAAGACAGACAGACCTAGAAAGGAAAAAACATTCTGTGTTTTCTCAGATGTGCAAAGGTGTGCCCAGACATATATGGCACAGCAGAAGGGAGACAATAGAGGCAAGGACAAGCATGACAGAAAAGGGGACAGGAGAGGGCGGTGGGAAGGAAAACAGTCAATGTGCATGACGTTCCTGAACAGAATGTCACTGGGAACCACATTGATTTGTACGATGAGTGCACATGAAGAAGAAAGCTAAAAGAAGAGCAAGAGAGTACAAATGGGAAATGAAGGGAAATGAAAGAAAGCCAAAGGAGAGGGGGCTTCTCTGCTCCAGCCTCAGGCCCCAAAGATTTGCCTCTCCAGTGAGCCCTGGCACCACACCCAGCACGCAAACATGGGAATGCCTTATCATGTGACAGCTCTCCTGCATCTTCAGAATACAGCATCGAATGAATAAACGAAGGGACGAAGGCTCAGAGCAGCCTCCAAAACACTGCAGCGTGCTACGTTGTAAACCAAGTTCTAAGTGGGCCCTCTAGCAATCCCAGTGAGAACTCATCATAGAAGGGGCTCTTCCCGTGGAGCTCGTGCTTGACTCGTGACAGTGACAAGGGCAAAATGTGCTCCTAGGATAAGGGGATGCACAGAGACACCTCGCACATTATTCTTTGGGGACAACACAATGGATATATGCCAATTTAAACACTTCGAAAGAACAGCCTGAACTTGAACTCCATAAGGCCTCTTCTGTCATCAGCTGGGGAGGGAGGAGGAATGGCATCAGAAAACAACACACACACAGACACACTACTCACACCCCACACATATATCACACACACATACCACACACATACACCACACACACACATCACACACTACCACACACAAACACCACACATACACACACACATGCCACACACATCACACACACCAAACACACGTACACATACACACAACACACACGTATCACATCCCACACATACCACCACACATACATACAACACACACACATAGCATTCCACATACATCACACTCCACACACATCACCACACACACACACACACACACACACAAACACATGCACAGCACACCCTACACACACCATATACACCACATACACACACCACCACATACACAACACACATACACACACAGCACATACACACATACCATACACATACACCACATACACACCAACACACACTCACCTACTATGTACACTGCAGCTGCCTTGTTTACCTGCCTAGGAAGAAAGCTGGCCGCCCACACCACTGGGATAGTAGCCTCAATAGTCAGTAATAAATACAGGCAGAGACATCTAAAGCCAGAAATAACTCCAGACTGATCCACCTCACCCTCCATCATTCCACAAATGAGGACACCGAGGCCAAGAGTTGCTAAACAACTCCCTGACAAGGCTCTCAGAGCTGGGACTTCTGTGGAACAAGAGAGTCCAGTTTGTTTCCTACGCTACTACTTGGCCTGGCCTTTGCACAAGCCTTCAACCTGCTGCGTGGGCTTTCACACAAAGGTTGAGAAACCGTTTCAAGAAATTCTTGGACGGGTAACGCTTGCATTCTTCCTAGTTGTCCGAGCGTCCAGTAAAGAACAACAGCAGGGCTTCTGTGCAGCCCACAGAGTCACTGAATCTTTGAGTCTTATTAGAAGCACTCTCAGTATCAGGACATCGACAGGACCACTGCTACATGGCTCCTGCAGCTACATAGTGACACTGGCCACCATCTCCTCTCTGTGCACATAAAATTACTACTAAAGCACACTGCTGCTAAGAACAGGTTTGCTAATGGGGCTTAAGGGAGACAAAGGAACAGAACACAAGGGGTGCAAGCCTGTTCTACTCTATACCTACCACAGCATAAATGCAGAGTCTTCGATGTCCATTCTATTTTTGTTCCCAATATCTAGGAGGGACTTTCGTGTGATGGGAAGTTTCAGCTTTGCTATGGCAAAACATGGGATATGCTAGAAAGTCACCCGCCCAGTGAGTTCAAACCATTTTAAACACATGATCCCATGTTTTTATAACTCTAAACTTAGCAGGGCTCAGGGGTGCTCTTAGGAGGCAGAGGCGGGTGGATCTCTGAGTCCAAGGCCAGCCTGGTCTACGTAGTGAGTTCTAGAACATACTGGGCTGTGTAGAAAGACCCTGTCTCAAAAAATAAAAAATAAAATAAATAAATAAATAAACTTACATCTTATAAACTTGTATATATGTTTTATGCTATGTGTGAGCATATGTGTGTGAGTGTGTATGTTTATGCATGTGTGTGCGTGTGATATCATATTGGAAGAAAGAAGGGGAAAAGCAGAGAGATGGTTGAAACAGTCCCGTGACAGTCAGCATCCTGTTTGTCTTGTGGTCTATGCAATGAGACTGTTTGGGAGCCAACATGTACTCACTCATCTATATCAGGAGGAGTTCAGAATGCAGATACTAAGAGTCAACTCAGTACACAGGGATGTAGCTCAGCGGCTAAGCATTTGCCTAACACACACAGGAGGCGCTGAGTTTAATCCCTAGACTTGCAAAAGCTCAATCTAGCAGCCTGAAAGGCTTTTCATACATAAATACACTTGCATCTGAATGTGAATGTATTTGTCTTATGTTCTACCTGCCCCATAAGTAAAGAAACCATCATGAATGCCTTGAGGCAAGGCTGCAACCTCCTTACACCTCCATCTCAGCAGCACACTTCTGAAGCTCGGGAGTTACCTCTATTCCTGTTGCATAATTTTAAAAACTCCCAAAGGATGTGCCCATAGGGACCAACTGTCCCGATGCACTAATGTTTCTCAAAGCACAAACCCTAATCCCCCACCCTTCTTTAATAAACGATTATATGGACTGTTTAGAAAATAGATGACTCTTATCTCAAGATCTTAAAGTGTACAGAAAGTCCTAAGGGGACCCACCTTGGTTCTCCATAGTAGTTCAGAACCTGCCAAAAGACTCGATGGGCATTCCTTCAGTATGTATAAAGGGTTAAGTTGGGCCACTGGGTGCTTGCCTGGTCACAGTCAGTGACAGAGGATGGTCAGCACTAATGAAGTCCTAAAACAGTGGTTCCCAACCGTCCTGAAGCTGCAAGTCACTCAAACCCAGAGAATCCCTGCCCTAGAACAACATCCCAGAAGTCGCTTTCTTAAAAGAGCTGTTACTCCGATTCCAGACAGTCTGGAATCCAATGCTGTAGCCCTGGCCCCAGGACCACACATCATCTTAGGCGCAACTGGGGGGCCCGGGGGAAGCTGCTGGTGAACCAGATGCATCATGCTGGGCTTCAAAGCCCAGCACGAACCAGCAAATGCACACGCCACGCCACACCCTCGCCTCGCTCCCACACCTCCTAAGGTGATTCTGAAATCAAGTCGTCCACAGGCACAGCCAAGTGGGGAAATGAGAGCCCTGTGGAGAGCTGAAGCTGGCTGCAGCTGGGCCTGAACGAAGCAAGGCGGAAGAGGAGGGTGGAGCAAAGCCGACGAACCAGCCTGCTGTCCTCACAGGCAGCAGGAAGGTCCAGCCTTGCTCTGAATCATCTCCATTCTAGTGGATAATAACCAGGGCGAGCCCAGGCCCTCAAGTTACCTAAATCTCCACAAAAACAGCAAATGCATCCAGCGGCTCCCTTGCTGGAGAGTCAGCTGAGACCAAATGCTGAACCGTCCATCCACAACACACTCTCCACTCTCCACTCTCCGGTCCCGGCACCCTCCGGACACAGATGCCTCCCCCACACTGCTTTTGAGATAGCCTGGCTGTTCTCTCTGTAGCTTTCCTTGACTAGGTGAGCTGGAGCTGGCACCTCTGCTGAGTGGGCCTGCAGTTCTGATGGCATGAAAGGACCCAGGGATTTCAGTCAAAGAAATGGTTGTCGATCATGCCCCGCCACTGACTGCCAAGGAGATCTACAGGTGTTAGGTACTTTTCTCAGCACTGTGCCAAGACACCTGACAACTTAATGGTCTGGGGAGATGGCTTGGTAGATGAAGTGCTATTGCAAAAGCCCCCTGCACCCATAATTACATGTGTGTGTGTGTGTGTGTGTGTGTGTGTGTGTGCAAGACAGGGATCTATAACCCTAGCAGTGGAGGATGGAGATGGAGGGGGTGGGGGACAGAAATGTGAAAACGGGCAAATCCCTTGAGTTCACTGGTGGGCCAGCCAGTCCAGTCAAATGAGATGTGCTACTCCAAGTACACACACACACACACACACACACACACACACACACAATTAAGGCATATTTATTTGGGCTCATGGTTTGAAGGGATTCAATCCAGCGTGGCTGGAGTAGGCACAGTAGCAGGTAGGCAGCTCCCTGGGAGTGCGGGTGGGAGGCATCCCTTACTCTTCACATCCTCATATCTCTACAGAAAGAAGAGAGAGGAACAAAAGCAAGGCAGAGCTGGGCTATTATCACCCTCAAGACCCATCTCCAGCAGCCCACTTCCTCCAGTGAGGCCTCACCTCCTCAAAGTGAGGTCCCACCACCACTAGCTGGAGATCAAGTGCTCAAACACAGGAAGGACTCCCCTCAGAACATGGGCACATGTCACATACCAATACGTGCGACAGAATGGGCTATGGTTCTCCTACTCACAGTATAGTGGCACCCAGGGGTGCTAATAGATCACATGAGAGAGGGTCAAGTTCCAGGTAGTCCAGGATCATGGTAAGGACTCAAGTATTCTTTTCATGCTTTGACTGAGGTTCTTGCTATTGTGTGCCTTTTTTCTTGCAAAAGATTTGCACTGTAAGTAAATGATGAAATCGAGGCTGCCTCTATGTCAGTGCCAGTCTCGTGGATCTACTTACATCCTGGTGCTATGTGCTATTTCCGTGTGGTACACAGTTTGGCTTCCCTACCTCCCTATTCCAATCCTGCCTGAAGGATGCTCTCCACAGTAAGCCCCACGTCCCTGCTATCCCGTGGAGTCTGCCCGCCCAGCCACCTTCTCTAGGAGAATGTAGTGTGGTGAGTGAACCCGATTAATTCCAGATGTTCTCTGGTCTCCTGTTCCCTCCAGATTCCCCTCAGAATATGGGAACTCCTCTGGCTTTGCCTGAGACACCGCAATCAAGCATAAACCTGGTTTTCCTGGGCCATGTCCACATGTGTTCAGAAGGGTAAAGCAGAGGGGGGACCATGCCAGAACTTTATATGTACACTGGGGAGCACTCACACACAGAAACTAAGGAAATGGCATCAGTTGGCCAAAGTCCTGTAGAGACAGAATCTACTAAGTCCTTCTATGTAGTTCTCTTCCATTATTTTCCTGACTACATCATAGGAGGCTATAGTGAGAAATCTCCTCTGAGAATCTGGACATAAAATTGCCCTTGGAAAATTAAATTTTGGAAATCAACCCATAATGAATCCAATTAAGACAAGTTAAGCCACCATAAAGAGACAGATTAGCTCCCAGGCCTGCAAGGCATGAGAGTAATCAGATCAAGTATTTCACAAACCATCGAAAGAAAGAACATAAGAATGTGGTAATCAGCTGGGGAAGGGGGTGTTCCTGTCACCTGTCAGCCACCGGACCTTAAAAAATAAGACCCGAAGCCAGGCATGGTGGCTCATGTCTATAATCCCGGCACTTGGGAAGCTGAGGGGAACAGAATGTGAACTCTAGATAATTTTAGGCTGTATAAGGAAACCCTGTCTCTTTAGGGAGGGAGGGGGACTTAGGGAAGAAGGAAGCAGAGAGGAGGGAGAGAAGGGGGAGGAAAGGAAGAAGGGAGGGAGGGAAGGAGGAAGGGTAAGGGAAAGAGGAAGGGGAAAGGAAGGAGGGGGAGAGAAGGAATAAAGGAGGGATGGAGGGAGGAAGAGAGAGAGATGAAGGGAAAAGGGAGGGAGGGAAGGAAGAAGGAAGAAAGGAATGATGGAATGGGGAGAGAGGGAGGAAGAGAGGAAGAGGGAATAGAGGATAGAAGGGAGAAAGGAGAAGGAGGGAGGGAGGCAGAGACAGCAGAGCAGGGTCCAGAGGTAAGATCAGACACAGGTCCTACCGGAGCACTGTCCAAAATTAGAGGAGACAGCCTCAGGGTTTTAGAATAAAAGCCACAATGGGAAGGGTCTAACTCAGTCTAGCCTTCTGGTTCCTGCATTTATGTAACCACTTCCCAGTTATAGTATGGCTCTGTAGTATCAATCCTCAGGGAGAGGATGTATTGGCCAAAGAACACAGTGCTTGGTCTCACTGGTAGTCATCATCCCCACTGTATGTTAATAACCCAGAGCTAAGTTTGGACTGTGGCTTGCTTCAGCCCCACCTACAGAGAGGAAAGTTCCCACAGGAACCTGGAGCTCTCTCTCTCTGCTGCCTTCTGTTATTGTAATTCCATTCTTAGTCAATAAGCCCATGCCCAACATGTCAGGCTATGGACCTTCAATTCACCCAAGGAAACTATCCCTGGTCAAATACACTACCCAGGAATGGGAAGACTAGTGAACCTATTCCCTTAGGGTCTATGACAGGAATATCACTTCCATTAGTTAGAGGCCATCTTGCCAGTCTAGGACCTTGTCTTAGTTTGGGTTCTATTGCTGTGAAGAGACACCATGACACTGGCAACTCATATAAAGAAAAACATTTAGTTGAGGCTAGCCTACAACTTCAGAGGTTCTGTCCATTCTCAACAGGGTGAGAAGCATGGCAGTGTCCAAGCAGACATGGTGCTGGAGAAAGACCTGAGAGTTCTACATCTTCATCCACAGGCAGCATAAGGAGATTGTTTTCTTCAGGTATCCAGGAGGAGACTAGATCCATACTGGGAGGAGCCCTGAGCATAGGAGACCTCAAAGCCTGTCTACACAGTGACTCCCTCCAACAAGGCCACACCTCCTCCAACAAGGCCACACCTCCTCCAATAAGGCCACACCTCCTAATTGTGCTACTCCCTAAGGCCAAGCATTCAAACACATGAGTCTATGGGGGCCAAATCTGTTCAAAGCACCACAGACCTAGATGAGCCTGGTGTTCCAAAGTAAAAGCCCAAGTGCTCTGTTAACCAGAGGACAGAGAGCATGGTGTTCCCAGAGGTGATCTCAGCAGGAGACAAGTTGGCGCACAACCAGGTACACGAACCAAGTGGCATGCTCCTGGATCACATGACAGCAAAAAAAAGATGTGTAAGGCAAAGGAATGGTTTCAGATTGCTGCTGTTTGTGCTGCTCTGGTCCCCAGGTGACACCCTCTCCCATGCGGGGCCAGTCTTCAGTAAATCTGACCGCTGAGAGTGCAGGGCTAAGAGCAAATTTCAGAACGGGATGCTCTCTCGCTCGCTCCGTGCCCCAGTCCAGCACACACTCTCAGAAACATCCTACAATTTCTCTGCCTTGGTTTCCTCATTTGAGAAAAGATGGGATAGGACTGATGTTGCCACCAGAAGATGGACTGTCAGGAAGTTCTAAGGATGAGAGAAATGCTTGCCTATACACCAAAGTCAATGCTGTACAGAAAACAACTTGGAGACAAAGGCAGAAGAACCCACCACACTAGCTTGGCAGCTGTCTCCAGGGCATGGAAGAACAATCCTACATAATCAGGCCTCAAGCCCAGGGAGCTGGATGGGCCTGGATGGCACCTGGACTCTACCAGCAGTAATCAGTATATATTGAGCATTTACTATGTGTTGGGTACACATCTGTTTCTCCGAAAAGGTTTAACTTGGTTGACCAGTAGGATTGTAAGTAGAATTAGAGCCAAGAAACACAATGAGGTATCATAAAAATCAGAACAGAACGAAAGTTCAGTGTCACTCACATTAGACAAAGGCACATCATGCTCTGTTTTACTCGGTCTCCATCTTCCTGGGAGCCAAAGAATCGTCAGTCATCTCAGAGGACATCAGCTGGGTCTCAGGAATGCCCAGAGTTGATGTCTCAATGCTGGCAGAACACACTGAAAATCCTGATGGCCCAAGGCTCCTTTCCAGAGATGAATTCACTTAGCCGGGGAGGCCAGGGCATTGGGATTTAAGTTCTCCCACGGATTCTAGACGAAACTTAACAGCACAACCATAATGGATTTTAAATTATTTCTACCAAGGCAGGGTCTTCCAAGCTCTTCTCAAACAGAGGTCACCTGGGGTAACTTGACTATACCACACACCCCAGCCCCCTTTCCTAGAATTCCTGAATGCTCTAATCTGGAGTGGTGTCCATATAGGCTGTATGCTTGCAGGCACCTCGGGGTGAGATACATTTAACAAACAAGGTTCGGAAATCAAGGGGGATTTATTAGAAAAGAGTGGAGTGTTGCCATAAAATCAGCAGGAAGCTGAAAGTAAGGATACAAGGTTATTATATTTACAGCCACAACCCAGAGTATCTCCCTTTGGGATTTTTGTTCCAGCTCTAACCTATGTCCTGGACCTAGATGACAGATGAAAGAAACAAGAAAAAAAAATTCTCCATCCTTACTCATGGACCGCAAGGCTCAGTGAGGAGAATCAGTCCTTACATGTGGTTTCGCTCCTCAAGGGATCTCCATCTCCCACTCCCGCCCCCACCCCCACCCCCGAGATAGTATTTGAACAAACTACCAGGATGCAGTGCACAACCATGACGTCAGCCGCACCGCACCACTGAATCAGGACTCAGATACTGACTCAATTGAGAGTACGCTCAGCTGCTTCAAAACAGGATGTGGCTTATTTTCCTATTTTAAATAAGTTTTATGCTGTGTTGTTTAGACTAGTCCATGACATTAAACAACAACAAAGCAGGAACCTTCCAAACTCATTAGGTTGGCTCTATAAACAGACATGCAGCCCCGTGCCAAAATTCAAGGAACATGGAAAAAATGTAAAGCAAACTCATCTGATTCTACGTGAAGATACTAAGAAGTCTACTAACATACTTAGAGACAAACAGTAAAGTTTCATTGCAGGATGCAACAGTGATTTGACAACAGAAAATCTGCAGATAAAAAGTTACTGCTGCAGGGCGTGGTGGCGCAAGCCTTTAATCCCAGCACTGGGAGGCAGAGGCAGGCAGATTTCTGAGTTTGAGGCCAGCCTGGTCTACAAAGTGAGTTCCAGGACAGCCAGAGCGACACAGAGAAACCCTGTCTCGAAAAAACAAACAAAACAAAACACCAAAAAAGAACAACTGCTTTCAAGTGATTTCAATAGTGTCCTTGAAGACACAAGAGAGTGTTATGATTGTTAGACAGGGGGGGGGGGGGGGGGGGGGCCGGGGGACGGGGGGACAGGGGACGGGACACGACGGGACACGACGGACGGCCGACATGTTTTTTTCCTAAATAGCTATCATGATAAACCTCAAAACTCAAAGGAAATCTAATGTTTCTTTAAAGAACTGCAAATCAAAATTCACAATGGACACCAGGAACTCTTTTCCAAATATTTGTTTTTCCTTGGTGTCTTAGTCAGGGTTTCTATTCCTGCACAAACATCATGCCCAAAAAGCAAATTGGGGAGGAAAGGGTTTATTCGGCTTACGCTTCCACATTGCTGTTCATCACCAAGGAAGTCAGGACTGGAACTCAAGCAGGTCAGAAGCAGGAGCTGATACAGAAGCCATGGAGGGATGTTCCTTACTGGCTTGCTTCCCCTGGCTTGCTCAGCCTGCTCTCTTATAGAACCCAAGACTGCCAGCCCAGAGATGGTCCCACCCACAAGGGGCCCTTGATCACTAATTGAGAAAATGCCTCACAGCTAGATCTCATGGAGGCATTTTTCCAACTGAAGCTCCCTTCTCTGTGATAACCCAGCTGTGTCAAGTTGACACAAAAACTAGCCAGTACACTTGGCATTCCAAAACTTCTGAGGAAACCACCATACATAATTTCCCATGCTTGTGTGACTCTACTGGTCAGGTCTTGGCAACGTTTACATTTAAAAAGTAGAAAATGCAGAAAACACTGCCCCACAAAAGGCTAATAAAGGTAAGGTGCTCCAATACACCCAGACTGAGCAGATTGACCTCAGCTTAATACAGCTGATATATAAAAGCCAGCGCCTCAGAACTCTTCTAGACACAGAGGATCCCCTGGAAATCTCTCTCTCTTTTTTAAAGTTTTATTTTATTTTATTAGATCTTTTCATTATTTACATTTCAAATGCTATCCCAAAAGCTCCCTATACCCTCCCCCATGCCCTGCTCCCCTACCCACCCACTCCCCCTTCTTGGCCCTGGCATTCCCCTGTACTGGGGCATATAAAGTTTGCAAGACCAAGGAACCTCTCTTCCCAATGATGGCTGACTAGGCCATCTTCTGCTATATATGCAGCTAGAGACATGAGCTCTGGGGGGTACTGGTTAGTTCATATTGTTGTTCTACCTATAGGGTTGCAGACACCTTCAGCTCATTGGGTACTTTCTCTAGCTCATCCATTGGGGGCCCTGTGTTCCATCCTATAGATGACTGTGAGCATCTCCTTCTGTATTTGCCAGGCACTGGCATAGACTCATACGAGACAGCTATATCAGGGTCCCTTCAGCAAAATCTTGCTGGCATATGCAATAGTGTCTGGGTTTGGTGGCTGATTGTGGGATGGATCCCCAGGTGGGGTAGTCTCTGGATGGTCCAAAGCTCTTAAGGATGCCTAACTCCTATACCCGGATGTCAACATTGAAGGGGTACCAACTGCACAACACCTCCCAAAGCAATTCTAATGTCCAGTAGAGTCTGGGACCCACTCGTTTAAACAACTTTCATAATGCCTACCAGATGGGCAACAAACTTGGTGATCAGCTCAGACCCCTCAATACTCCCCACCAACTAGCCCACACCCTAGGCTCATCATCAGGTTCTGTTCTTGATTTGGAAGTTACTCGGGACTTCTGAATTGCTTGCTTTGGATTTTGTTTTACTACACTAACACGTCACACACTTGACAACTTTTGGGTTGGGGCAGATAGGAAGAAGCATATAACCCCCATTCCCCCAGCACCATCTTACCTACTCAGCAAAGGGAACCTGCTATACACTATTGCTAACAGCAATACACTTTTTTGGACACTGAGCAACACAGCAAGAAGATTTCCATCTCTGACCTCCTGGGTCTATAATCCGGTAGAAAAGGACATAAATACCACAGCGTTTGACAGACCACAATCAATACAAATCAAGCAAAGAGGGAATTCAAGGGAGGGAATTTTGTTTTTACCCCTTAAACTCCTGTTGAGGGAGTGATATAACTAAGAAAAATCTCCCTTGGGTCCCCAGACAGGTGATCTGGTAAAGTGACAAGGTGATGTCAGACAGGCTGAGGTGACTCTTTTCCAGAGGACCCACTACAGTCAACCAGGACAGGACAAAATGGAATGCACCTGGGTCGAGAATGATGAGGCCTCATTCACGCTAAAGACCTGCCTATGCTCAGGGGCAGGCATCAAAATTACAGACCCCAGGGCACCCAAGCCTGACTAGGCAAGGTGTCAAACACAAGTGACACAGGCCATTCCAGTGACTTCTGGTTCCCAGTCCAATGTGTGGGCTATAAGCTGAACAACCCCCAAACTCAATAACGCTACCCAGATTTCTAAGAAATGGCCAATGACACACTAACACAGACGGCTGGATGTGAGAGAGAACAACTTACCAGAAAATGTCACAGGAACCAGTACCAGGCTTGGGAAAGCTGGTGGACTGCTAGAGGCTTCCTGTAGAAAAGTCTTGAGGGTTCAAAACAAAACAAAACAGAGAGGCCAGTAAGATGCTTTTATCAACTTTGCCTCCAGGGACCAGAGGAGTCCTCATAGTGAGTAAAAAAAAAAAAAAAAACAACAACAACAAAAAAAAACCAAACCAGATTTTCCTTCTGCTTCCAACCAAGGGCAGGAAAAGGAACCATTTCAAGGAGTCCAAGTGCTGCTGTTATCTGAGTGTGTCCACAGGAGAACCTAATGCACCAGAGCCAATGGCCTCATCTAAACCTCATCAACCTGGGGTAAGGCAAACGTCATCCAATTTAGCCACACCCAGCCTCCTGCCCCACCTAAGGAGGAAAGAAGACAAAGAAAACTTTGTGAAGGTCACAGCATCACTAAAAGCTAAGACCTAACAAGGACTTCGGAATGTCTCCCCTCCCCCCAGCACCTGCCTGCCTTGTCACCAAAGGCCTATTTTACCACCACTTCTTTGAGCAGCACAAGTAACTGACATCTATGGATGGGAACCCAGCGCATCAGAAAGAACAAGGCTTACTAAGAGGCAAGAAACAAAGCTCAGCAGACGAGAGCAAGCATCAAGACAAGACGGGACTCAGGTGGAGACTTTTAAAGAGGCCGAAAAGATCAGATCGGGGGGAAATAGAACTAGCTACAGGCTAAGTGCCAGGGGCAAGAGATTTTGCCAGCTAGTTCCTGAATAAGGATTGTCTTTGGCCTGAATGAGCTGACTGTATTAAGTTTTCACCTAGGATAATAAATACAGAAAAAGACAGCTTTGTATCTGGGAGGAAAAATAGCTGAGAAATGAGTTTCCTCAGCATCCACCCCCACACCTACTGGACTCAAATCTCCAGGGTGGGGCTTAGAAATCTACATTTTGCAAAGTACCAGGTTCTCAGATGATCAGGCAGTTTGGGAGAAAAACCGTTCTGTGCCAAAAGAAGCTTTAAAACCCAGAGACATACTCTCTACCTCCCCAAACAGAATGAATGACCTACTTGAAATGCACTAAAGTATCTTCAAAATATTATGATGTTCCATACCTGTTGGTTCATGTACCGAAGCATTTTTTTTCAAGTTATCTGAATGTTTCTGCCCTAATTGGAGTGTCTCCTCCAAAACTCATGTTAAACTCTAATTGCCAATGTAAAAATATTAAGAAGTGGGACTCTTAAAAACTGATCAGGTCCTGGGGGCTTTGCCAAAGGAAGTGAGTTGGGTTGATGCCTGCCCTTCCCCCATACTCCATACTCCTTTGCCATGTTCTGATGTAGCAAGATGGCTGACCTTGAACCTCCCAGCCTCCTTCTGATCTCTCAGCAATGTAAGTCTCTAGTGTTGAAAAAAATTGTCCAGTTTGTACTGTACAATACAAGAATAGATGAGGATAATATTTTTCTTTGACTTTTTGTTTTTTGAGACATAGCCTTGTGCAGCCCAGGCCGACCTCAAATTCCCCATGTAGGTTGGGTCAACCTTGAACTTCAGATCTTCCAGCTTCCACCAATCAAGAGCTCAAATTATAGATATGTACTATGATGCCCAGGCTTCTTAGACCTTTTTAAAACCATTTATGCAAAAGAGTTGAAAACTTACCTAGAAAATCGAGGTGATCACAGGAATGTCCTTAGCTATATCATGAAGTTATACAGGAAATACCTTCAGATTATGCATTAAATTGATTCTATCATTCTGGTAATCCTCAGACATGTCAGCTTATAATCATTTACCATCTAATTAGTGATTTCTAAAAATACAGTTTATTTAGCTTATCATTAAGTATAGATTAAAAAAAACCTCAGAAAATCTACAGACATGATCTAAGTTTCAGAAGTCCACAGCAGTGTTTCTCAACCTGTGGGGTCATGACCCCTTTGGGGGTGGAAAATTTTTTTTTTTTAAACAGGGGTTGCCTAAGATCATTTGCATGTTAGGTATTCACATCATGATTTATAACAGTAGCAAAAATTACAGTTATGAAGTAGCAACAAAAATAATCTGCTGGGAGTGGGGGGGTACCACAACATAAGGAACACATTAAGGGGTAGAGCGCGTTGGAATTGTTGAGGACCTCTGGGCCACAGGGTCTTCTGACAACCCGCTAACACACAAAATACAGGGAGGTCCTCCCATTTAGAAGTCGTGAGAACCAGAAAAACATCAAGTCTACTGTGAGGGGCAGAGGAACACAGCCCCTCCGTCTTCTCACTGTGAGGTCCACATTGTCAACCCTGGAACCTGTGAGTAGGGCTACTAGGAGAACCGTAGAGACTTCACACCAGCCCAATGAAGCGAAGAACACGTGGAAAGCTGCCAAGGTTACCCAGTAAACCCAGTTATCACACAGGCTCTTACACAGGGAAGAAAAAGACAGAGGAGTCTAGAGGGAATGTGATGGCCCAGAGAGAGTAGAGAGAGTCAGGGAGGTTTGAAGAAGCCAACTGTTGGATTTTTTTCTCATAATGAGGGTTGAACTGGTGGCCTTATGCATTTGAGGCAAACAGTCCACCCATGAGCTACATGGCTAGCTTTGAACATAAAGGAGCCATGAACCATCAACCAAGGGACACAAGTGATTTCTGGGAACTGGGAAAAAAAAATTACATGGGATGTGGATTCTTTCCCAGAGCTCTCCAGAAGGAACAGAACCTGGTGCAACCTTGATCTTAACACAGTAAGACTGATGAACTCCATCTTCCGAACTAAAACACAATACACTTGGGTGTCTTAACCACGGAGTCTCTGGTAATTTGTTCCAACTGCTATCCACTGTGTGCTTTTAGCCAGTCAAACTGAGGTATTAACCAAGAAACCCATGAATCAGGGTGTTTTTTTTTGGCAGAGGCTGTTGACCCATGGTAAGAAATGCATGTTGGTTGATGAGTACAATAATGGCTCCCATGACTATTAGTCAAGGTGACCTAACTGAACCAAGCCTGGAGAGGTCAGATTCTGTGTTTGTTGTTTTCTTAGACTGTGGTGGCTGGATTATTGGTGTTAATACTGTACTGTTACATACTGTTCTTCCTTCAGTCTTGAGGTTAGGAAGTAAGATGGGCCTAGGGCACAGGGCCATACTCCTAGCTCCTAAGGAGGCTAAGGATGAATAACAGCTGGACTAAGAGTTGACGAGCAGCCTAACAACACAGCATAAACATGACTCCATAAGGAAGAGGACTGAGGGCATTCATTGCTCAATGATGGAAGGTTTTCTGAACATGCACAAAGCTCTGGTTCTGTCCCCAGCCTTGCAATAATCAACACATCACCATCGTCAGCATCATCCTGAGGCAACAGGTGATGAGAATGGTCACATAAACAGAGTTCACTCTCTGAGAAACTTGAACTTTCTAAGAGTGACCCCTACAACCTTGAGCTCATTAGCACCCTTTAGGGCAGCCAATTATTTAAACCAATGGCAGTGGAGATGGGACAAATCCGGATGATTGGGAAAACTGAAGCCTTTGAGCCTCAAGAGTGGTCGATGCCAGAGTGGTGTGAGTATTTATGGAGTCCATGGTAATGCTTCAGTACATTTTACAAGGGCTAATGGCCTCATGAAGCAAAGTAGACTTTCCATCTCGTATCATTTCTGTGAGTTTGGGACCTTCACTGAAAATGATGAGGAACAGGGAGTTAGATGACATAGAAAGGAAACAAAACTCAAAAATAAATTTTTTTATTTGGTTTTTTTTTTTTTGAGACAGGGTTTCTCCAATGTGACACAAGCTTTGGAATACTAAGAAGAAACATGCCACAGAGTCAACTAATGACCTATATTCAGTAAGTATTTCATAAATGTCTATTAAAGAAGTGAAGGGACAAATGGAAGCCCTCAGCCATCAGCTGCCAAGGCCACAGGCTGTCTATGCACAAAGTCAGCCAGCATGGTCCCTGTATGCTATCAAGATCAGACCATAAACATTGTATATGGCATACAATATACTATGTTTTTGCAACGGAGAAAGGAAAGAAATAGGAGACCAAAGATTTATTCTAAGCAGGAGTTGGCATAGCACACAGGCTGCCTGGTTCATGATTTTCTCATGTTCTTACTGAAGATTATGGATTATTTTAAAATGAGAGCAGATAGGAAAGAGAAAATTCTCTCATCGACTCCAGAAAAAGGCAGCTGCAGTCTTATGTATGGGGAAAAAAAAAGGTTTAAAATGAAGAAGGCAGATGGAATTTAAGACTCTTTTCCCCCAAAAGTCCTTCTACACATACCACTCTGACTCCTCCATCTGCATCAGCTGGACACCCAGAACTGGCCCTGCTCACACCCAGCCTGCTCTGAAGACAGAGAAGACACAGGGACACAGCTTGCTGAGCCTCGCCTGTGCCTCCAGAGTCCTGGAACAGCACTCTCCTGCTGCGAGCTCCCTGGCAGGGTCAATGGCTGTTTTTCACCATTTCTAAAGACAGCCCTTCACTCAACAGCTGTGTTTGTTTACAGGCCTAGAAATGAGCACAAGACGCATTGGCTTGATCCAGCAGGGTTTCTCTTCTGGCATCTCCCCCTCTAGACTACACAATACATTGGTCTATGGAGCCCAGTTATAACTTGCCATCAATAGGAGCCAAGAGGGTGGATAGACAAGAAGGCCTCCACGTCTAGGAATCTGGTATTATTTACTTAAAATGCTATAGACAAACAGACATTTTTTTTTCCTTTCAGCAGAGCCAAGGGCCACACCTACAGTCACCATCCACACCTGCCCTTTGTTTACTATTGATGGGGTGGTGTTCTACTTCTCTCACACACCGGGAAAGCCTAGTAAGTCACACTGTGGAGTCTATCCAAGAGAACACGGATGCCGGTAACCCCAAACTGTGCTTCTACGTCCACACATGATTCCTAGTGGCCAAGAGCTTTGCACGTGGAGCCGACCACCCTCTCTATCTTTTATGGTGACAGAAGGATAAGGTGGATGGCAGGAACCACGAGAAGAAGTGGGGCAGTGTCCCTGGAGTCTCTGGAAAATTCTTGTGTTTACTTTTGGTTTTGGTAACTCTGATTCTCACAAGAATGCCTTCTCCTCAGTGCTTTAAAATAAAAAAATAAAAAAAATAAGAGGACTATTATTCTTTATTAAAATAAAATAGCTTAACTTATGTTTTTGTTTAATGCCTTTGTTTGTTTGTTTGTTTGTTTGTTCGAAATAAGATTTTTCTGTGTAGCCTTGGCTGTCCCGGAACTTGCTCTGTAGACCAGGCTAGCCTCCAATTCAGAGATCCACCAGCCTCTGCTTCCCGAATGCTAGGATTATAGGCATGTGTCACCACCACTGGGTGATTGGGTTTTTTAAAAGAGTACTAAGAGCCCTCTTGTGAAACTTCTGAGATCTCCTTTGTGTTAGCCCTGACCTGGAGCTGACCACAAACACCAGAGGACACACACACACACACACACACACACACACACACACACTGGAAAACTTTCTCCAGGTTCAAATCTCACTTTAAAGAAGAATACTTTGCACTTCAACACACATGCTTCAAAAACTCGGACCCGTGCATCCAAGATCTCACAGAATTCTCAGTGTCTCTGCTGAGAAGAGGGTGGGGACGTGCAAAGTCATGGCACTTCAGGGGCTAGGCAGGACACGGGGTTTAAACTGCACAGTTACACTGGATGGGGTGTGTAGAAGACTCCCTAAGTTCAAGTGCATCTCAGCTGTGTGTACTTCTGTGTCACACGTAGTTTCTTCACCAAGCCAGCTCTCAAGATCCAGCCAGCATCCTATTTCCTAATCCCCTAAGGAGAAAGAGACGACGTGGATTGCAGCCCAGTGTTGATAGGACAAATTACAGGTTGACATTGCCTTATCCAAAATGTTTGGGACCAAGTTTGGATTTTTTTCCCCAACTGTGCAACATTCACAGATATATAATGAAATATCATATTGACATTTCCTGCACACTTGATGCATATTGCTGAAGGTACAGCTGTCCTGTGTTTTGAGGGGGCCTTCATTTTGAGCCTGCCTTTCACACACCAAGCCACGTATGGAATTTTCCACTTGTGTCTCCATGTGGATGCTCAAAACATTTTGGGTTTTGGAAGAATTTGGATTTCTGATTTTCAGATTAGGGATGTTCAACCTGTAGGGCCACTGGAAAAATACTTAAACCGTGTGGACAGCCACACTAGGACATGCACCCTGTCACATCGTCTAAGTAAGTATTCTGGGGAATCCAAGCAGAGATGTCTCCATGTCCAGAGCTAGGAAGAAAATCAGGAAGCTGTGAAATACAACCGAGGTACACACTTCTATAGAATGTATTGACTGTTTGACTAGCTAGCACCTAGAACATAGTGATGTCACTCATTTTTCTTTTTGCATTTCTTTCTGCCCCAAATATGCTATAAAAACTCTAGGAGGGCAAGGCTTAGTGCAAAAAAAGTTTAACTCCACCAAACTGTGTCTTAGCCATAGCAGGTAGGTGAGATAATTCAGTATTAAGGCAAAGGTCTACCCAGGAAGTCTCTGGCTAGACTTGGATGTTTCCTTGGAAAAAATAACACTGACACATAGACAGTCTCATCTTAAGAAAGAGAAAGCTCTTCCTAGGACAAAGCCAAGCTAAGTAAGACACAGGCCTCACCCAGGAGTGGGGGGGTGGGGTGGGGGAGGGTGGTTTCAGACCAATAAAAAGCAAATAAATAAGAATCGATTGATAAAGGGGGTATAGACAGAGCACTAAGAAGACTTGAGGAAACAGGAAGCTGGGGTCTGCGGTGACGATATGAGAGTTTGAGGTTGAGGGCTGGCCAAGAGCCAGTGTTCAAATGCACCTAAGACGACAAGAGACAGCCACACGCAGGCAGGGTGCTCAGCTGACTACTTCAATGTCTCTCTGACAACTGCTGAACTCCGAGAAACAACAAGGATGACTATATTGAACTGCTACTTCTTTTGTTGTTAATCAATCACACCGAGGCTATTAGAAGATATCGCTTGCCCTCCTCAACCTAAAGGAAGGAGATGCACTTAGAATTCTATGCTAAGATAAGAAATGGTGCTCTTTCTATCCAACTGCCCGATGATGGGACACCACTTGACTGGAAACTTACTATCACGACCAGCCAAGAGCCCAAGGTCAGAATGTTTTGACTGTCAAACAGGTTGTACATGACGCAAACACATGACTTCAGGGGTGATTTCACAAACATTTTGGTAACAGTAATGTGACTCAGAAACTCCAACACAGTCTAATGAAACAGCTGTGTATATATATGTCACCGCAAGATAGTTCCGGAGAAGGGTTATATAGAAAACTATGAAACCAGAGCCTAAAGTTTGAGCCTTGAAGAGAATACTGCCTCACACTATAGCTTTATGTTCAATATAAGGCAGATCCACTTTTTAAACAGGATGTGCCATTGCTGTTTAGACTGGGCACAATAGGATTTAAAAACAAGAAAACAAATGTAGAATGGCTTATATTTTATAAAGTTAACTGGAAATATTCTACCTACTGTAGCACTGGGCAAATGGAAGGTACTTGAAAGGCCCCACAAGACAGCTATATTTACTTCACAAAATTGTATGTATGCATATGCAGATGTAGGCTCAGTCATCCTTGTTATTTCTCGGAGTTCAGCAGTTGTTGAAGAGACACTGAAATAGTAATTTTTGTGTAGTAAGTGCACATACATGTGTGCGTGCGTGTATGCACGTGTGTGTGTATCTTCCTTGATTACCTCCTAACTTACTTTTTGAGAAACATGGTCTCTCACAAACATGGAACTCATTAGTTGGCTAGATTGTTTGGCCAGCAAGGCCACGAGAACCTCCTGTCTGCCTCGCCAATACTGGGACTACAGGTATTCACAGCCATGCCCAGCTTCATAGGATGAACACTGGAAGTCAGAACCCAGATCTTCATGCTCGTGTGAGCACTTTACTAATCAGTGTCTCCAGAGGCCATTGAGAAAACATCTTGAAGGACTGAAGACTCTGATTTTGATTTTGATTTTACCCACCAGACCCCCTCCTTTTGACATGTAAAATCACACAGTCGAGGACAATGAAGCAACTTGTCCCAAAGTCACCCAGCAACAAAGACAAGGTGGAAAACGGTCTTTCTTACTCTCTGACATTTCTGCTCATCCTCCCACGTACATATAGATGGGCAACGATATTCCAGAGTTGGGAAAAATAAGTTATAATAAGTTCTACATTTTTGTTTCAATTTCATGAGTTTATCCTACCAAGTATTTTAAAGGTTTCATTTTTTAAAATTGAAAGCTGAGAGAGGTGGTGAACATCTCAAATTCTAGCACTCCAGAAGCTGAGACAGGAGGAATGCCAAAATTTAAGGCCAGCCTGGGCTACACAGTATATACCAGGCCAGCAAGGCCACATACAGGACCCTACCTCAAAAAAAAAAAAATCAAGGAATTATTTAGTTTATAAATTTTACTTATTTCTTAAAAGCAGTCACAAACGGTATTTAATTTCACTCAAGATTTTTACTTGTTTTATATTTTAGGTTTTCATTTTTTTCAAAGAGTTTTATTATGTAGCCCATGATTGTCTGAAACCTTCTATGCAGTATAGGCTGGCCTTAAACTTGAGAGCTTCCTACTTCAGCTCTTATAAATGCTGGTATTACAAATATACATAGATTACATGTACCCAGCCATGAAAGTCTTTGAAATCTGATTGAAGCCAAGGATGAAAGTACATACCTACAGTGGTAGCTATTCAGAAGCAAAAAGGTTTCCTGGAATCCAGGAAGTTCAGTCCATCCTGGACAACATAGCAAGACTTCGTCTTTAAAAGAAATTAAAATGCTGAGCTGGTAATACAGATCAGTAAGAAAGTGCTCGCCCAACAATACGGAGCCACCAGTATCAATCCTCAGCACTTACAGAAAATAATAATTCATGGAATAAGTGATCTGCTTAGCTCTACATGTGTCCATTACTTAAAAAAAAAATAATTAAAAAAATAAAAAAACTGAAACCAAAAGCTAGGTGAGGGTTCAGAGCTGGAAGGTTCTGGAAGAGTAGAGCTCTATTGATGAGACAACCGGGATCCAGAAATGTCCCGTGACGCTAAGGTCATCAGTTCATGAATGACAAAACCAGGACTAACCAGTAAGCTTGGTCTGTCAGGACGCTCGCTCTGCAGTGGGTGAGTGGTGAGACACTAGGTCTAACCACCCGCAGTATCAGTTACCTGTTTTTCATCCATACCTTCTCAGGTCTCCTCATAGTCATTCAAGGAAGGCACAATTCTGTCTGCCCAGGGACACTGCGCTCCTGATATGATCTGACGGTGTCACAACTGTCGAGCACACTTGCATGGAGTATGGTCCTTGCAGGACATAAAACTTCAAGGACTATCTACTGGGTCCTTAAACTTCAAGCCTCCAACCAGCATCTAGAAAGACATCCAAGGCCAGCTTTCTTTGCACCACATTTAGCCATTCAGAAGAGAATTCTGAGGGTGCTGTTTCAGCACCGTGGTAGGAATGACAGATAGAAACAGGAGTAAGAAGATCTCTGGTCTTAGAAGCCCTCGGGCCGTGGGAAACTCAATGGAGAACGTGGACCGTTCACATTAGTCTCACATGGGCCTTTCAATTCCACCCTGGCCATCTCCCCTCAATCAAAGGCAGCTGGGTATGAGGTGAGCACACAGAAAAGAGGACCCCCCCCCCCTTCTCACCCCAGATGCACATGATCACATGAAAGGACAGTGGAGGGGAGGGATAGCATTTGTGGTCGTGTCCAAAAAAAAGTTGGGATGACTGAGTAGTGAGGGCTGGCTTGACTCCAGGCATCCTCTCATGTTTAGCCAAGTGCCCCCGTAACTGACCTCGCTAAAGCTTTCCTCTTTAGCCACTACCATTACAGCTACATGACAGAAGTTAAAAGTGAACATGCAAGATGCAAGACGCCACAGGGTACTGCAAGGAAGAGAGCAGCTCTGTCTATCTTGTTTTAAATAGTCTTTGGTTGCAAACCCTAGTTGGCAGTATGTAATTTTTCTAAGACATGGATCTAGTATGGTCTTGCAAGGACCTAATAATAGAAGCCTGGATGAACGTTTCTGATTTTCTGTTTTATTTGGTTTGGTTTGGTTTGGTTTGGTTTTGAGACAGGGTTTCTCTGTACAGCCCTGGCTGTCCTGGAACTCACTCCGTATGTAGACCAGATTGGCCTTTGAACTCAGAGATCCTCCTACTTCTGCCTCCCAAACACTGAGACTAAAGGTGTGTACCACCACTCCCAGCCGAACATCTTTGGTCTTTAAGAGAGTGCCTGGTGTTGGATATCAAGCCAAAACTCGCTGAATCTATTCCTGGTACTGCTCCCTATTTTAACCTTGAGGGAGGATCTTTATTTATTCACACAGTTCTGCCTACAGAACTGGCATGTTGCTTATCAAAGTGTGGCGGCTGCTCAACCTGAACTCACATTCTCAGTAACTTCATGAAGACACTAGACCACTGGGGATGGGGTGTAGCTAGGTAATAGGAGTCCTGGGCTCCATCCCAGCACCAGATAAAAAGGAAAAGGGGGTGGGGATAAAGGAGGGACAGGTTCTGGATCTTGTGTAGCTTATGACAGGCAGGCTGAGTTGAAATTCAGTAGAGTAAAGAATGAAACATTCATGAAAATGGCATCTATCTACCTGGTTCTCTTCCCGGGCAATGGTGCCCTTCTCTGCTGGCAGAAGTATAATATGCCATGATTCATTATCCTAAAACTTTGATCTAGGAAAGGAGTCAGAGCTGGGGAGGGCACCACAAAGAAAACTTGTGCAGATCATCTAAGGCAGGATTCTAACATCTGTGAACTTTTGACAGAGTTTATGTTGGTGGGGTTAAGGAGGCGACCAGCAGTTACAACTAAGGACCATGAAGAGAAAACAGAGGAATGCTAAATGTGATATCCACCCTGCTCTGAAGTTCAGGGATGTCTGGGGGCCTGCAAAAATCCAACATTCCTGCTGTGGGGAGATGAAGCTTAGGGTACATTGTGTAACACAGAAAACACTGACCGATTACTAGGCAGGGTGTGGAGACACGAGGGTGTTGCAGTGGGAGGGGGTTGGGGGGGAGAGCTGGAAATGAAGCAGGCCACTCATCTGAAGCTAGTCTTGTTTCAGCATAAGAAGTTTCCTTATCAAAGGATCAAATGAAAGCTGGGATTTATAGGCACCATATGTGCTGGGTTAAATAGTGTCCTTCTGTGATGCACGTCCTTTTCAGAACCTCAGAATGTGGCATGACATAGGGACATGACCCAATGTCTTTAGAGATATCATCCATTAAGGTAAGGCCATACTAGAATGTGGTGGAGCCTTAATCCAATATCATAATGATCCTTTTATGAAAAGAGACACAAAAATGGGCTCAGGGAAGGCAGTGACAAGAGAAGTGGAGGCTGAAGTGATGTGCCCACAGGCACACAAATGCCAAGAATTATCGGCCTCATGGGAGGTGAGGAGACCGCCTTACAGTCTGTATCTCTCACTGGATCCCTCGTGGTACAGTTGCTACAGCTCCACAGACCATGCTCATTCACATAGCACACGTGGAGAATACACTTCAACGGGGAATCAGTATTTCTTTTCTTCATCTTGTGTCCTAGCCCCTCCATCTCATTAGAGGTCTGTGGGTAACTGGGGTAAAGTTACTCCCTTCAGAGAGACAGGAATCACCAGTGACCATTAGGTCAATTAAATAGCAGGTGTCTGACTGAGGTCTGGACTGACTTTAATAACTGTTGCTTAAAATGCCTTAAAACTACTTTGGACTCAAACTATAAGGTTTTGTAAGATCAGTAGTACTCTTACCATATGTAACGGGGGATGGTGCTGGTTCTGTGTTTACCTGCTTCTGCTGCACCATCGAAGCCAACTCTTGGCTGACCCAACCAGTGTCTTGGTCTCTTGTGCTAGCTGGAGCTGTTTGTGATGCCCAGAGAATAATACTCTGGCAGTCCTTTGTCACTACAGAAAGTGCCAATCAATAAAGAATGAAGTATGAAGTGGGATGGTGGGGAAAACATATGTGTGGGAATAACTGTGGTGGTTTAAATATGCTTGCCCCAGAACATGGCACTATTGGGAGGTGTGGCCTTGTTGGAGTGGGGGTGGCCTTGTTGGAGGATATGTGTTACTGTTGGCATGGGCTTTAAGACCCTTGTCCTAGCTGCCTGGAAGTCAGTCTTCTCCTGTTTGCTTTTAGAATGAGATTTAGAACTCCCAGCTCCTACTGTACCATGCCTGCCTGGATGCTGCCATGTTCTCACCTTGATGATAATGGA
This sequence comes from Mus minutoides, assembly GCA_902729485.2. Classification (NCBI taxonomy): domain Eukaryota; kingdom Metazoa; phylum Chordata; class Mammalia; order Rodentia; family Muridae; genus Mus; species Mus minutoides. Next base: position 8,577 of record LR751136.1, on the reverse strand, counting down.
CTGAACCTCTGAACCTGTAAGCCAGCCTCAATTAAATTGCCATTATAAGAGTTGTCTTGGTCATGGTGCTTGTTTGCAGCAGTAAGACCCTAACTAAGACAGTTGTGCTCCACATAGGTATTCTATGCTGCTGTCCTGAGTCCACATTCAAATCGCCATCACAGCCCTGCAAGGATGCTGTGTTTAGAACCACATCCACAGCTGGCCCATGTTCACCTGCAGCTTCCTCTGCTCCACAGTGCCAACTCCTCATCCATGAGTACTACAAGCACTTTCTTGAAGCTATAGATCCCATACATGAAAAACTAAATAGCATTTCAAGTATTCTCTTACAAAGGAAAAAAAAAAAAAAAAAACAACTAGGGCTAGCTATCAAGGTGGACTCATGGGTAAAGGGACCTGATATCAAGCCTTACAACATGAGATCAATCCCTGGGATGCATCTGATAGAAAGACTAAATTGAGTCCTGCAAGTTATCCTCTGACCTCCGTACACACTGAGGTACACACAGCCACACAAACATAGACACATAAACATATATGGTATAAATTAAAATGTAATTTAAAAATGTATTGAATTCCATAATAAAAAACACACATATTTAGGACATCAGATAATTCTACGTACAAATTCCTCTATTAGGATATGCTGTAGTTTGAATGTGGCTTGACCCAGCAAAACTCATCTCTGAGCTTCAATTGCCCACTGTACTAGCAATGAACTCGGAGGACCTTTAAAAGGTATTTAGAGGCACCCCCATGAATGGACCTACGTTCTTTTTCCGAGTCAGTGCTAGTCCTCTTAAGATTGGGTTAGGCATGCAAATTAAACATTTATTCATAACATACCATAAAGAAATTTACATAAAAATAATTCTCTAGTAAACACATATCTTTATAATTTACTGAAGACAAAATCAATTTTCATATAAATGAGATGGAAGTGTTTGTTTTTACATAATGAACTAAATCTCCAGCAGAGAAGAGGAGAGGTTGAAGGGGAAGGGTAGTCTATAAAACATACTTTGAAAATGCCAGAATAATATCTAATACTTTGTATGCTATTATAAAATGTAAAGAATTAACATAAACAAAGAACTCTTGGCTGAATGTTTGATACCACAGGACACAAAGCCTTGTCAAAATGTATCCATATTTTAATTTTATACTTATATTTTGATTGTATATGAGAATGACACTTCATATAAACACATCATAACAAAATGGCAGAAATACGTTTAGAGACATTTCAGAAATGGTTGGAAATTTTTCTTGATTCCTAGCCAAAATTCATATCACTTTTTTTTTCTTTTAAGTGAATCTCAAGTCAGCAGCTCAAGACAGCAATTTTTAAAATCAAGCATTCTAATACAACGATGTACCAATTTGGTACTTGTGTGCTGAGGAATGATGGGAGAAAAATATTGCCTTTATTTCATATAATTAAATCCTTATGTTTCTATGAGACCAGAACACTTAGTGTGCACAGTAAAGACACTTCAATTCATAATAGAAAGTGGTATGAGCTACTACACATCGCAAGTGCTGCTGGTGTTGTGACGGCAGGTGCAGCATACCCTTGGGTGTGCTGTGTGTCTGGCACCAAGTCTACTGTGAAGTTGCCCAACACAACATGAGTGGATTCTGCCAGGAACTCCTCAGTTTCAATACATACTTGGTTTCAAATATTGGTTGCTGCACTTTCAGAAACCTTTCCTCTTTGTCAAATTTTCTGTGACTCCCACGTTGAGTTTGTGACCCAGTATGGGGTCACAACCCTCAGTTTCAGAAGCTGATCAAGGATTAAGACGTTTTAGAAGGGTGAAGAGCTTCCCAATGGAGCAGAAAGCTACGAAATATCACAGTAAAAAATGTACAGTGTCTTTGTCAAGTGCTAAGCCTTACGTACCCGGAACTGTCTAAATGGCTGACATACATGATCATCACCCTAAGACATGCAGTGAGGTCTTAGGGAGAGGTAAGGTGGGGTGAAGGATGTATCGTTCAAAGAGCCCCTTCGATCATCCTGGGCCCTCTCCACACCACTGCTTTGCTATCAGTTGCTTCGGGAATCCACGTGAGCCTTCTTGAAAACCAGTCTGGCTCAAGGAACCAAGAAAAACATCTTACATTATAGTTTTATAAAGTCAAAAAGAAAACTTGCATCTTCCAAAGGAGAAGCCTGAGTACCTTCTGGTGGTCAGCTCCTCAGTAGCTGGTCACTGAAGTAACTCTGCTGGACAGAAGCCATGTCTAATTCTGTGACCATTAAAGCTCTTAGCATGCTACGATGGCTCCACAGAGATCTGTAAACATGATTTAATAATGCATCTATGTAATCCAGAGTGCCAGATCCTTCTAGCCTTCCCAAGGATGTAGAGAAAAAGAATATATGTATATCAACCTGAACATATACTCTGAAATACGTGTCATTCTGCTCATATCTTTTAAGATAAAGTACTATTTTCTAGAAGTAACAGATTAAGTAAAAGAATGCCTAAGTTGCCAAAGGTTCATTTCTTAAGATTTTTTTTTCTGTGTCTTTTGGAAGTTTCCAATTAAAATGGTCATCAAGTCTACTATATTTTAGTTTGGGAGCCCCACGAGGCTGATCTGAGCTCTGTGTCTTGGCCAAAGGAATGGACTTTGTGATTCTCAAGCCAATTTCTTCTTTGACCAATTTGGCAATGGAACTGGTGGGGCCTTGCAGGTAGTCCGGTGAGCACTCTTGGTAAAAAATGTTCATTTTTATGGTGTTGGCTTCTACGTAAGCATCAGGGGGAGGAGGCGATACCAGTTGGTCAAGTCTGCCTTTCAGCTACATCAAAGGCCGGAGCTCAATGTGGCTGAGAAGAGTAACCCAGCAACACTCACAGCTTAGGATTGCAGCCAGCTAGAAGTAGGTTGCAAACATCAGTCTTCCCTAGACTCTGTTCAGGGGTATCCCATGGGGCTCCTCCACCCTCACACCCTCACAGATAAGCAGTAAGGTAGAGGGAACTTGATCCAGACAGCTCAGAACTGGGGCAGAGGAGGAGCCGAGCGTGCGAGGGGCGGGGCTACCTGACACTTCACCTCCAAGTATTTGATGGCCATGGAAACCAGACTTGAAAAGAAACAGTAGCCAAGTAGTTAGAAAATTTGCCATTTTTTAATCTTTCAAATAAAGAATGTTCGCTTTGTATTCTTAAAACAGGGGGGAATGAAATGTCAAAGAGGCTTTTGATTTAAAAAAAAAAAATTCATGTTCCAGAATCCACTGGAAAAAAAAAAATCTCAAGTATACCTAAGTCAAGGCCAGTATATTTTATAGTTCATTACATTTTTTTAAAAGGCAGGTAAAACATAAGTGAACTGTCCAAGACAAATAAAAAAATTTATTGTTATAAAAGCTACTGTGGGAATCCCAAGCCGAATCATTGCATTGTATGACTTTAGAAACTCAAAAAAAAAAAAAGCAAAAGAAAGGGCAGCTCGACTTTCAGTTTCAGAGCCCCTCTGCTTCCTCATCCTGCCCTTATCATTTCCGCATTGATAGATGTCCAAATATATTTCTGTCCTGGTACCTGCTACAGTGCCAAGGCCCTGTGTCTCAGCAGAGCAGCCTGCTATTTTTAAAACAAAAATTTCAGCTCTTCGATTTTTACCAATGAAGACTCAGGAGCCAGATCCCGGGGTGAAAACCTGCTAGCTCAGAGAGGCAGAGAAAGCACCCAGCAGGCCTTCCTACTCCGCTGACATCCCAGAGGGAGAAAGCTCCTTCTCCTTCTGCCCCCCTGTCTTAAATACTCTTCCACTCAATGTCCCTCTGTTCTCCTTCCCTTTGTTCCACACTTCCTCTCATCCTCCCTCTCATCCGGTTGCTTGCTCCACCTCTTGACTTATCCTCGACTTTATAGCTCTTGTTTACAGAAAGCTCTTAGGTTAGTGTGTGCTAGGGATGAGCCACACCACAATAAGAAACAGAATTTTTTTTTTCCAGTTCAGAACCTCAGGGTTCACAATGTGATCAAAGATTCTGTAACAGCAGCCCCTTCCCGCTAAACCACCTGCTTGCAGAAGAATTTAGCCTTGGGATTTTAGTATCATTGGGGCCCATCTAAGCAGCTAGCACGTAGCAGGCCCTCAATATTTAACTGGAACAGGGCATATTAAATATTTAAATTGGTAGCTATGTTTGGATCTGGAATATTCTCCAAAGGCCATCTGTCTGAGGCTTGGGAAGTAATAAGACACATATACAGAAGGAATAGCGAAGTGATTCAGCTTGGCATTTATGTGTGTGAGGGGGAGAGGGGGTATGCTTTTAAATGTATTACTATATAAATACTTTTCAACCTTTGTAACAATAATAAGGAAAAAGAGGCCGTGATTTTGAGAGGGGCACATGGGAGGGGTTGGATGGAGGAGAAAGCAGAAATGATTATATTTTAATTATTTTTATTACATGTTACATTGCACTCACACGTACAACCCAGTGTAACATGTAGAAATGAGAACAACAAAGGCTAAATGTTAGGTTATGAAGAAGGCAGGGCAGAGTGCAGGTGGTTGATGTGAGTTATGAAGAAGTTACAAAGAAATGCTTTTCTGGTTGTAACTCTACCAGAGACATTTTGAGTGTTGGATGAATGCATAAAAATGTATTTGAAGCCAAACTTGGTAATGCATGCCCTCACTCCCAGCACTTGGTGAAGCAAAGACAGGCAAGGTCTCTGTGAGTTCAAGGCCAGCCTGGAGATGTTGTCTCAGAACAAATATATTCAGTAGTAAACATGTTAGTCCAATGGGAAGCTTTGGTTTCTGTTCCAATGACCTTTTCTACCTATATAGATGTCCAAGGAAATGGATAGACTGTGACTCTGGTTAATTTTGGGTGTGTGGGGTTTTTGTTCTGTCTGTTTTGTAATTTGTAATGAAAAATTTGAAATAAATAAATTTAAACAACGAGAAAAAGTAGTAAGTCCTGGTGAAAGGAAGTTACATAGATGAGGTGTGCCCTTCTGATGTGTACTGGGCCCCTTTCCCTCTCTTTTCAACCTCCACATAACCATGAGATGAACATGCTGCTTCCTTACACCCCCAAGCAAACTCTAACTGACTAGAACTGACCCCCACAACTGGGAGCCAAAATAACTCTTCCCTGTTTTATACATGATGAATGCTGGGGTGTTGCAAATAATTATATTCTCTGGAGTTTTTCCTCTAGGAAATGCAGAGAGACTATTTATTGTAGAGTTGCAGCAATGAGAAAAGAAATTAACACAAACACAAGCAGATGTAGAAACAAGATCAAACAGGAAAGGGGATGAGAAAATAAGATGTGGTTAAGATGGGTACACCATTTTTTTAAATTTTAACTGCTAAAATCAAATAGCTACAAAAAGCAACTTAAGAGGATAATCCTGGGTCACTATGCCCGGGTAGAGCCTACCATGGCAAGGCAGGAACAGGTATAAGAGCACAGGGCAGGCAGCTAGTCATGTGTATCTACAACCAGAATGAAGGAAAAGGGACCACTGGTGTTCTGCTCCCTTCCCCTCTTTTCCCTCTGTCTGGGACCCTAGCCCATGGGTGATGCTACCCATATTCAGGGTGGACCTTCCTCTCCCGGGGCATTCCTGAGACAACTCTGGAAACACTGTCAGGGACATGTGCTCTGTTGGGCCTCAGGAATGCACTAGGCATGCCTTCATCTAATCAAGATGGCAAAATCAACAAGTAGGCAGATGCATATCAGATAATAAACATAGATTTTTATACCCTGCAGAAGTATGTCATCCAGCAAGGGTGCCATCCTTCATTAGGATAAACAAAAGTTGGTTAGGAAAAAAACTCCTGTGCTTCAAGTTCCAAAAAGTACACATCACTGCAGATTACCTACCCCATCCATCTATGCAGGGATTTTGTCTGGCTTGATCTCAGGCAGGTAACTACAGATGCTGTGAACTCACAATCCAATGATCCTATTTCATTGTATGTATATACATGTGTGTGTATGTATGTATATATATATATATATATATATATATATATATATATATATATATATATATATATATATATATATATATATATATATATGTATGTATATATATATATATGTGTGTGTGTGTGTGTTTCTGTATGTATATATATGTATATATGTGTACATATGTGTATGTATAAATATATGATATATATTATGCATATATATGAAAGTGTCAAAAAGAAAAATTCCCAATGTATCTCCACTAATAAAACAATTATCTATTATGTCCTTTGTAAACTAGAAATTGTTAGATTATGTTTGTCATTAATAAAAGCATACTGGGCCCTATTAAATAATCTTTAAAAATATAATTGTGTTACTCCAATGGAGATGGAGATTCAGTGGGTCCTCAGTGATTGCGTTGCACAGGTGAAGTGTGCAGTAGGTGATGAGCAGCAACAGAAAGTTCTAGACCCTCCTACTGAAATGTGTTCTAGACCCTCCTACTGAAATGTGTTCTAGACCCTCCTACTGAAATGTGGCATTCACAAGTGTGTCGAAGTGAGAGTACAAGCTATGGTTCAGAATGAATATTCATACTCTGAAAATCCAATGTCTCTTCTGCCCTGCCCCTATCTGAGAGAGAGAGAGAGAGAGAGAGAGATTTCGTGTGTGTGTGTGTGTGTGTGTAGGGTGGGGAAGACTGGAAGTTAAATCCAGAGCCAAAGCACGCTAGAAAGTTCTCTACTTCTGAGCTGCACACCAAGACTGATAATTCAAAACCTGTAGGCAGGAATATGAGACCATAAGAGGAAAACCGTATTTCATGTTAATCTGCTTCCCCCACACAAATCATTTCAAATACTGCAACTATGTGTGAAGAAGGCTAGGGCAGGGGGATTAGATGTTTAAGGCCAGTTTGGCTATATAGCAAAGCCCTCTTTTTAAAGAGAAAAAGAAAAAAAAAGTTGCATGAAACGACCTTCAGTATATGTGTATAGGTACATATGAAACACACAAATGAATTTTGCCTTTAAACTTGAGCATATCCTCAGCCTACCCCATTATTAGAATTGTGGGACTGTGGAACTGTGGGAGTGTGGAATTGTGGGAGTGTGTAACTGTGGGAGTGTGGAATTGTGGGAGTGTGTAACTGTGGGAGTGTGGAATTGTGGGAGTGTGGAATTCCAAACTTGCAGGTTGCTGGAGTGGTTCTCAGTAGATGATGACTATTCAGACATTAGCAGTGAATCTTGGTGGTTCCATGTGGGTTAGCTCAATAATAGCAAACATCTCCACCCCAGGCTTAAGGCTGCTGTAGGCTCTGACCTAACTCATGGGGTCTTCATGGTACCCACAGCTAGCACAGCCCAAACATTCTGCTCTATTTTATGGGACACTGACATAGCCCTTGAACTTATAAGTGTCTTTCATTATCTGTTCACATTCCAGAAATTATAAAATGTGTAAGTCTTCCAGAAGAACTTTAAGACAAACAGGAACCACTTGAGGTTTTCCGGTTTTCTGCTGGATGCTTTCCCGCCCTCAGCATAAGATGACGATGTGCTAAATGATTTCACCGGCAGGAAGCATGAAGAACTTTGTTTTATGTGGGCCCTTATTGCAAACAAGTGTAATAATACTTTATAACTACTGAGTGCTTGAAATGTACTATGCACTGTGATAACCTACTTACATGTAATATCTTTCTTGTTCCTTTTAGGATGTGACTGGGTTGAGGCAGGATCTAACTCTATAGCCCATTCTAACCTTGAACTCAAGATCCATCTGCCTCAACCTTTTGAGTGCTAGGACAACAGGCATGCACCACCATTTCTAACTCCATGCAGTATTTCAGTCACCCTTGACAGCTGGCCTTGACAACTCTATGCATTTAACATTTCATGAGTAATAAGTGGAAGCCTCTAGAAGGCAACTCACCTTAAGCCACATTACCACCTAAGTAGTTCATACTCTTGCTATTATTTAGTTTTAATTTCATTAGCATCAACTTAGTTTGACAATTCTAGCTAGACTTCAAAGTCAGGAATCAAAAGGACCACAGCAAGTATGAAAGCAAGTACCTAGGGCAGAGACATGCTCTTCAGTGCAATGGAAGGAGTGGCCTAATTTGTGTGTGTGTGTGTGTGTGTGTGTGTGTGTGTGTGTGTGTGTGTGTACACACACAGGAATGGCAGAGGGCAGTGGGGGCAGAAAATCACCAAAGTATATGATGCCTGGATTCAACTGTTACAATGAGATCATTTCTTTGTGTGCTAACTAAAAATTTAATCTAAAAAGTGAATAGAGTATGCAGAAAGAGATAAAATAGAAGTCGGATAGATATATTAGCACTTCCCAGTTGGGAACCATGACCTTGCTGATTCTTAGCACAGCTCGACCCCATCACTAGACAGTGTCCATCATATGCACATTCTCCTCCACTGTCTCAATGATCACATGGCCATCCACCTACTGAGTATTGGTGCAGATGAAAACATGAGATGTTTATGTCCGGTCTTTTCAGCATTTGCCATATGTATTACAGAATGACGTCCTTGGCACTAAATTTTATACCATTAGGTGCCACTGTGGTACATGAAGTC